>OX376373.1:102415859-102521760 GCA_947369275.1 Nemotelus nigrinus | reverse complement strand
GTACTGCGACTGTGAACTTTTATTGATTTTCGCACGGCTTTAGTACATACGTCCAGTAAAAATGTGCAATTTAAAAGCGTAAATAGTCTGGGGGCTGGTGAGCGAAGCGAGCAGGGGGCCAAGCCCCCTATGATATATTTAATTTAATTTAATTTTAGATGTACATATATTGTTGGAGCCACAAAATGAACATAGATGTCTCTTGTGTTGTCATGTAGCGAAATGAATAACCTGTCAAAAAGAGAAGAAAATGGAGATTTACAAATGTGAAATCACGATGATCAACGTGGTTCACTTTGTTTCGAACAATTAACGCGTGGTTTACAATTCAGGTGTGGAGTCATGGCGCAAAAGCCAGTTACGAAAACCGAATTAACTAAAATTTGAAAGGAAAGTGGTATGAAGATGCCGCCGACTGCGTCGATGATTCAGTTTCGAAAATTGGTTTGAGGTTATATCCAAAGAGAAGTCGGTGGCAGTGTTGGGAAGCAAAATGATGGGACATGTCGCAAAGAGGCTCGCTCGACCGGAGCATGGTGGCCAGATACAGCTGCCTGATACGCAGAAGCAGACGCCAGGAGCTAATGAGAAACCACCAACATCATCATTAACCGCCACCATTTTTGGAAGGCAACAATCAATCGAATCAACGGTGTCACCGAAGCCCGATGCTCAGACGCCGCCCACAGCAGGCTGTTTATACGCACACGACCGGAATTTAACGCACAAATGCTATTTCAATAAGCCGTTTTTCAATCATTCTATGATGAACAGATGCCGATACCCGACGCCCATACAATTCAAGCACCACCGCCATATGCCGAGGAAATGCTACCGCTGCCAATATCCTATTTCATATTTTACGGTTACGGCAAAACGCCGTGGCCGTACCGTGTAGCAGCCGTACACTGCCACTGCAATCCACGGTGCCCGAACGGCGACCGGACACTCAGTGGTGCACGCGACCAAGTGCATGCTTTCACATTAGACGATTTCAAACCGTACGGTCAATCAATCTCGAGCCAATTTAGTTGCAGTTTAGCAAAGTGTAAAATGTAAAGTGACAAAAGAATAATGACAGATATAGATGCAGAAGTTTTGATTACACTTGTGGAGGTCAGACCTGAGCTGTGGGATAAATTTCTGGACATCTACAAAGACAGAAATGCAACGAAAGATGCCTGGCATGAAGTCTGCATAGAAATGCACCCATATTTTGGTGCTCTTAATGCCATAGATAAAAATGCGTTTGGTAAGTAAATTAAATTTTACCTTCTTTTCTTACATAGGTTCGCACTTATTTCCTTGAAAGATAGAATTAATGTAGAAATACCCTTTTCCGTGTTTAATTTACAGTTTATTTTGTACAGTTTGTATTTTTGCCATTTGACATGGCACACTTCCGGCATTAGAAACGAAATAATTACAAAGTACATTTCTAATATTCTTTGCAGTCAGTCCTCCTCTTATGGTTGCGTCTTGTGGTAACTCTTCCAAACCTGTGATCGACATTGTATGTACATCGCTATATCCGTCTCTTTGAAGAACATAATTATGTAATACAATACAAGCATTTACAATAATGACAGCATAGTCTGGTTGCACATTAATTATAATATTTATAAAAAAAAAAATATTTGAGCATTAAACAGCACACCATTTAATCACAAATTGAGCTTGTGACGAAAAAAAAAACCGCGCATAAACCGTATAGTGTGAACATGTTGCTCATTCGAATTTTCACCGTACGGTTTTTTGCCGTACGGTCGGAACCGTATAATGTGAAAGAAGCCTTATGTGTACAGTCGCCCGCTGCCTGCGTGATCGCATCCAAGTTTGAAGTTTTGGCCACTGCTGAAAAAATGACGCTTTTTAGAAACCAAAGCGAGCTAGAATTAGATATGGAACTATTTGTTTTGAAAAAGCAGCAGGAGATTTTGCGGCTGAGGGCCGAAATAAGGAATCTTGAAAGTGGTCAGTTAAATAATTTGCTAGTCAAAACGAAACCCAAAAGGGCATTCGATATATTAAAGAAATCGTTTCGCTGTTCTGTGGGGCCCACAATGACAACTTACGACCCCCACAAGTTTTTGGCCGACCTGGAAGAAATTTTTAAAACAATTGACTGCAGCGAAGTTTTTAAATTCATAGCACTGAGAAACCGGTTAGCAGAGGCTGTGCAGAACTATTTCAGCGGGAGCGCTGCAGTCACCTATCAGAGCTTCAGAGATGACTTGCTAAAGAAGTTTGGCCAGACCATGAGCACGACTGACGTCATCGAGCACTTGCAAGAAAGAACTTGGGACAATGAAGCGGAGCCCTTGCATCGATATGTTCTGATAATGCAAGAATTGGCTTGCCGCAGTACTCTAACTGAGCGTTAACTCATTAATATTATAGTGGATGGAATGCAGCTGCCAAGGAAAGATGCCACTTTGCTTTCGGCTAGTAATAAAACGGTAGAGGTGCTTAAAAACGAAATGAACACCCACGAAAAACGAATCATGGTGCATCAACAGCCAAACAAACGATGTCGAGCCATTCGCGAGGTCAATGTACGTTGTCGAATGTTGACAAAAGACGCCAAGATGATCCGGAAGTCTTGACACAAACAAGGTGTTTCAACTGTTGCTCTTTTGGCTACTATCAAAGCCCATGCCCATATAAAAAGAGGCCTACCAGTTCGTTTTTTAAATGTTAGGAATTAGGACACAACTACCGCCAATGCCGAAATAAACAAAAGGAACCCAGGCTGCTGAAAGACATTAAGATGGGCAAATTGGGCAGCAAATTAACCAAGAGCAGGCTGTGAAGAAGCCAGTGAAGAAGATGATGCCATAACTATTGGAAAAGTCAGCACGGTCGGCGCTTTAAACAATGTAAGTGTCATTTCTAGAATCAATTGTGGTCATAAAACTAATTAATTGTTGTTATTTGATACCGGCAGCCCCGTCAGTTTTATAAAGAAAGGCGTTATACCAGGCATAGTAGCCACGAGGCGCCGTACGACTAAACTTAGAGGAATCGCGATTAGACCTATTGAAGTTCCGGACGTAATAGTATGCCAGTTCCACCTTAGGAAACAAATAAAAGAAATAAAGTGGTTGGTTTAAGAAGATAGTGCCACTGTCTTCCCGTTGATTTTAAGACGGGATTTCTTCAAGATGTTTAAAATTAAGCTTTATCATGTAAAAAACAGAATCGTCAATATACAAAATAAATATAAATCGATGTTTCCATATTACTGCCCTAAAACCACAATTGATTCTCAACTGATTTCTTCCGGTGCTAAAAAAATGAAAATCTAAGCAACAAAGGAAAAAAGTAGATTTTGCCATGACTATTTCTTCAGAGGGTGACGTGGAAAAATATAAGAAAAAAATAGTTGATAAAAATTTGAACAAACGTCTTCAACCGCTGCTGTCCGATGCCGTTTAAGGTATTAATAAAGATAAATCATCCGTTTGTTTCAGATAGAAATTTGAGTGAAGTTAGTAAGCCAGATTTTGAATTGAATAGTAGACGCCAATTGCCGATAGATGAAGTGAACCGAGTTAGTATACCAGATAGTGAGCTGAATAGTAGAAGCCAATTGTCGATAAATGAAGTGAATCTAGTTAGTACGCCAGAAACCGTACTTGTGTTTCCCATGTTTCGAAATCTCCCGAAGTGCCACTGAAATTACTTAGTAACTCGGCTCCAGTATTTATATTGGTTTTCGCTGATATTGTGGGAAAAGGGGATATCTGTGTAGTAGTGTGCTCATGCATACTCGTCGACCTTGTGTTACTTACGTTTCGCTCTCTACGTAACAGCTCAATCTCCCATCGAGCCAATTCCAATTCTTTTAGTGCAATTTCATTTTCCCTTCGGTACAGCTCAATCTTCCAACAACCAGGCACTGTGGTGCTCTCTATATTGTCCTGGTCTTCTGATACACTTGTGTGTGTTGAGTCCTCTGTCTCATTGCCATTATTTTCGTCGTCGTAGCGTGCTTTCTGTGCTGACGAAACTAAGTTGTCGAAACCACGTTATTTCACTTACATTCATCCATCTTTCGTTTGCATCAACTCTATTAAGTCTTGCTATTAATTTGGTTTTATTTCCCATCGTTTTTAAACCTTTCACTTAACACAATTTCTTTAATTGTAACACTGTAAAACTTTTTGGGCTTTTTCTCGCGTCACTCATCGCAAATCGTTTATGTCTCACACGGCTTTATGACACTTAACTGGGCACATCTTAATCACTTTCAATTCCTGGACAAGCCCCAAAGTTATAAGTTTGTTAAGTAAGTTAGCACCGGTTTATGTAAAGGTTATTGTATTGTGATCATGGTTCCCTTCTTGTCTATAAATCAGCATAGACAACGTATATCATCTCTTAAGCTTATCTAAGCGGAGAATTATTGATACGGGAAACTCGATCGTTTTACAGAATAAGCCTCCGAAAGCAGAATCAAATTGGAATTGTTTTTGCGGGATGATTAAAATTGAAAAAAAAAATTTATTGAAAATTTTTTATTTGGCAAAGTGGTTTCGAAAGTTTGCACTGGTTCTCATCTGACGCTAGCTCACAGTGCATACTTTTGAAACCACTTTAACAAATAAAAAAGCCTAGCGCATCAGACCCGTAGAAAACTAATTTCCGAAGAAATTATCTTTGAAGGATTTAAAAATGTGTGAAGACGTTATACCCTTCTTTGTAGTACCATATCAACCATTTCTTACTCAAAGAAACAAATATCATTTTCTGTCAGCATTTCCTAAAACACAAATGATGAAAATGTACAGTACTGGCAACATTTGTCCAACACAGCAGCAACAAATCTACCATAACATGCTCGTGCTTAATCAACCTATCCTTTGAATTTCGTTTTTATCCGAGGCTGCCATCGAAAGTTTCAGCGATTCAACTATGTCTGGGGCTGCCATCCGAAAAATTTCCAAAACTTGGAAAATTTAAATATCGGTAGCTTATATTATTCTTAATGCTTTGCTTATGAATACAAAATGGTAGCATCTGTTGGTGCAATATTTACGAACTTTTCTGGTGCTGGCAATCATGTGCTAGCACCATAGCTGCTTCACGTTGTGTCAAACCCACCCTAAGGGGGCCCGGTAGCTCTGCTCGCTAAGGCGTCAGGCCGAAAAGCGGCGTGATACGGGGCCTGCGGGTTCGAATCCCGCCAGTACCATGGCTGTAAGTGTGAATGTGTGTGATAATCTATGAGGGTGTTCCTCGGCGAGAATGTAAACGCGGCATTAGGTCTGTCGTATCTCTTAACTGGTGGCCTAATGCTGGCCGCGTTTCCGTCAGCCCTCTTCACCAACCTAACCTAAACCCATCCTGTTTAATTGTAGCTTTGGTGCTAATTAGGCACTTGAACCAAATTAGCTTGCATAATTTACAAAGCACCAGCACTTGAACTAGTACCTGTAGAAAAACAGTTATTCACAAAAGCACCAGCACTTGAACTAGTACCTTTAGGACAACAGTTATATGAACAGTAAAACAAGTCACAAATCAAACCTGATTCCTGTTGTTGAACTGATCATTTTATTCATAGTGTAATGCGTATTTATGCAAAATAATTGCTTACATTTCAAACTTATGATCAATGTTTAGTATTTACAAATATTTACATTTCAGCACATTCAAGTTCAATTGCTACAATTAATACAATCAGCAAAAAAGGACAAATATTAATTAATATGAAAAATTGAAAGATCATTAACTGCCATTCAGTGAGTTCATGTGAAGTACGCAAATATGTATATGCAAGCATATCGGCTCACGCGTGTATGAGCATATATCTGTACATACATGAGCTTGCATAAATGCTGTGAAAATTGAATTGCGTACGATGATTTTAAACACATCCTATGAGTTTCCTTTCGATTGAATGGCTGCGCTGTGAGTTATAGGAGTGAATATAATTTTAGGTTTACCACCGACCAAACTTTTGAAATTTTCGAAACGTAAATATTTTTTGTTAATTGTCATTGCAGGGTCATTCCCATTTGGAAATTTTATGATAAAGAAATGTCTATAAAGAATCGATAACGAAATTTCAACAAATTACGAAATTCATGATAGCTAGCAACCCTTTCACAATTTTTCAACGAAATTCCCACAGAATTACATACGCAACATGCTCCACTTATCACAATAATTACGTTCTGATTTCGGTACAGCATCGGAAGTTATAGGGGAGAAACCTTTATTTTCCTGAGCAAATTAACAATATTTAGGAGACAAAAATCATCATAGCTGGCGACCCTATACTAATTTGTCAACCAAATTTCTACGAAACCTATCTTAGAGTAAAGTTCACCTATTGCGTGAATTTTGTGAAAATCTGGTTGCTTAATCGGAAACTATATGCCAAAAATCAATTTTTTTCTCAGCGATTTTTCCAAATGGCGCCACTGCCACAGTGTTGCCCGCATTTCAAAATCACTTCTATCAGACCTGGTCCTAAATAATACCAACATGTCCTGTAAATTTTATATTGATCGCATTATCTCGTGAACAGAAGTTTTGAGTGCTGAAAATAGATGTTATTTGATCACGGGTCGCCGTTCTTATTTACCGCGGAATTTTAAAACTTTTTATTTGGCTTGGTGGACAAAAGTCAAGATTTATCAATATTTTGAATTTATTTTCAAAACTCAAAAATTTTTCAGGAAGGTCGATAATTCGAAGGATTTTTTTCAGGAGCCTGCTGTAGCTACAGAAATGTCCACACAGTCTTGAAAGTCCATGTGTGTTAAAGTCTAGTCTACATCAATACGCTCTACAAATTTCTCGATGATCAATTGTTTTCTTAGAAGTTATGACAAATCGAAATTTGAAAAAAAAACATTGCCTACTTTTAGGCACTCAGCGCCTACACAAGGCTCCGAATTTCCACTTGTTTATCATAAACAAACTAAAAACATAATCAGTTTTCATTCCTAGTACTTTTTTTTAACAAAAATTTACACTGCTTAGAAATATACGCGTACCTGAAAATTCACTAAAATGCCTACCGACGCCAAAAGGTTTAGGATATCTAAATTTTGACCTACCTGTTATATACATCTATGTCTTCCGAAAATTTCAGCTCAATCGGATCGGCCACTCCAGAGATTATCTCCCTTAATCATTTTGATGATATATATAAAGAAATATGAATTTTCGTCGAAACGAGTTCAATACTAATTTCCTTCGAAAATTAGTAAAAATTTTCAATACATATACATTTTTTTTTCAATTTGAATCATTCCGCAAAAACAATTCCAATTTGATTCTGCTTTGGGAGGCTTATTCTGCAAAACGATCGAGTTTCCCGTTTCAATTATTCTCCACTTAGATAAGCTTAAGAGACGATATACATTGTCTATGCTGATATATAGACAAGAAGGGAACCATGATCACAATACAATCCCCTTTACAAGTAAATTGTATCGTTGAATATAAGTCGAAAATTTTAAAATTTGTCGCAACTAGCGTAAATAAAAATGAATGATTTCCAACTGCAAGTGGTCAGATTAGCCAAGTATGCACTGTGTACTGGTGTCTGATGAGAATCAGTGCATACTTTCGAAACCACTGTCAAATAAAAAATTTTCAATGTAAATAAATTTTTTTTCAACTTTAATCATCCCGCAAAAACAATTCCAACAGGTTATATGTTTCAAATGTATTTATCGATATTTTTTTCAAAAATGATGAATAGAATAAATCGCGTTAATATTCGTAATAATATTCGTCTTCACACGCCGATCGCTTAC
The DNA here is from genome assembly GCA_947369275.1 of Nemotelus nigrinus. Lineage (NCBI taxonomy): Eukaryota > Metazoa > Arthropoda > Insecta > Diptera > Stratiomyidae > Nemotelus > Nemotelus nigrinus. The sequence continues at coordinate 102,513,982 of OX376373.1, read as the reverse complement.
TTTCGACTGTCGCTATTGTCGCTTTTTAAAACAATACAGTAGTTGTATTAGTATGATACGGTAGATGCAGTGCAGATCAGTGATGTCACCGCCAAAAGATATTTCTGAAGTAGATATGGGGAAAAATATGTAGTAAATTAGGGTCTTTTGTAGTAAAATTTCAAAATCAGTTTCATTTAAATTAAAAACGTGATATACTGGTAAAATTTCTTTTCTAGCCCAAAGATAACAAAACTATCAAAAGATAAAAATTTCTGCAATTTCAATAACAAATGAATTTTTCAGTTCTATAACAAATAACAGTAAATAAATCAATGTTTTTCTAGTACATGTGTACATACATAAATTTCTTGTATCAAAATGTACCAAGTCATTTGAAGGTTCATATATTTTTTCATCGCTTAATAGTTCTCTGGCGAACAAAACTGATGAAACTGTTTGAATACTGAGTTTGTTTCTTTTATCAGTTTTAAAATTCTGCATTTCAGAAAATTTCCTCTCCGCTGCTGCACTGCTATGTGGCAAGGATAAAAGTGTAAGCATGTAGTGAGCTAAATTCTTAAAGCAACTTTGCTCTAAAGCATTTTCTTTTCTACTCATTGAACTCCAAAAATTTACCACGTCATCATTGATCATATTTAATATTACTGCTAATTAGCAATCGCCATTTGTTGTTTAGAGTTTCTAAATCACATTTTGTTTTAAACGAAAAAGCACGGAAAATAGGAAGTATAGTACATATAATCTTCAATATTACAATCTCGATACAATATGTAGTAGATTTAACAATTTGAGTAGTGAAGTAGCAAAAACGTCAAAGGCCGCAAAAATGTAGTAAATTTGCTACAAATGTAGTAAGGTGACAACACTGGTGCAGATACAGTAGCTGCAGTAGTATGAGCATACCCTACAATATAAATATATGTATATATATATACTACATATACATATATACACGGTGTGTCACCAAAATCTGGAAAATTTTCAAATTGAGTCTCCCGCTACATTGTGTTTGTGCCAGAGGTCGCCGTTGGCGTCCGAGTAGTAAACCAACATAAGTAAAAGCTGTCAGTCTGTCAGAAATGAGTCAGGAGTATAGCCGAAGAGCCGCGATAATTGAAAGTCTTCGCGCTGGACGGTCAGCATGGGAGATTATTCAATTTCGCTGATATACGATATCAACTGTATATGAGGTTGTTTCTAAGTACAAAGCTCAAGTACACCGGCAAGAAAACGCCGCTCAAAAGAATACATCGTGAGAACCCCTGAAATCACCAAAAGGACAGAATACCTGATTCTGGAAGCCCCGGGGCTATCGTTACGAAAAGTGGCGTCTATTGTGAATGTGAGCGAGCTTACCATGCGGAAAATCGTTGAGGAGGACCTTCGATGTTATTCTCCGAATGAAGGTTAGACAAATGCTTACTGAGGTTCCACGAACAAAACGAGTGGCTCGCTGCAATTCGATCATTTTTTCCTTGAAAAACAAACCAGCGGGACATATCAGATTCTTTTTTGACGAAAAAATTTTCACCGCCGATGCAAAAATAAATCGAAGAAACGATCGATGGCTTGCTTACAACCCAGAATATGTCCCTGTATTCACTAGAACGAAATTTTCGGCCAGTGCCCATGTTTTGAGTGTCATGTCTAGTGAGGGGGATGCAATGCCACCATATTTCATCTAAAAAAGAGAAACTGTGACCAAAGAAGTATATTTGAGAGTTTTGAAAAATGTAGTGAAGCGATGGATAGAAGATGTTGGTCAGGAAGGCCATATGTGTTCCAGCAGGACGGGGCTCCAGCTCACACGAACTATTTGGTCCAAAACTAGCTCTCGGACTATTTTGACATGTTCTGGTCTAAGGAATTTCGGCCTCCTAATAGTCCAGTTTGAAGTCCTTTGGACTATTACGTATCGAGCGTAATTGAAATAGCTACCAACAAGTCTCGACATCCAAATGTGACATCATTAATGACCGCCATTGAGGCAGCGTCCGCTAATACTACCAGCGCAGAATTGCAGAGGGCGTATATATATATATATATATATATATATATATATATATATATATATATATATATATATATATATATATATATATATATATATATATATATATATATATATATATTATATAAATATATATATATATATATATATATATATATATATATATATATATATATATGTAGAAATGTATATATGTATACATAGAAATATGTATATATCTGTATATACATACGATTACATATATATAAGTATTCTTATATATATATATATATATATATATATATATATATATATATATATATATATATATATATATATATATATATATATATATATATATATATATATATACAGTGCCGTGCAAAACATTAGCAACGCATGGTGTGAGATAATGAAAATGCAAAAAAATGGAAGAAACTATTTATTTTCAGATTTTTTTTTTCTTTATTCTAGTCAAGTACAATGAGATTAAGTAAATAAAAACGAACGAAGTTTTTTTCTACCACCAAAACTATAATTTTTTTCAAAATTGTATACTCCATTCACCTTGCGCGCGTGCAAAACATTAGCAACGCTTGTGTCAACTTTGCTAAAATAACAGTAATTTTAAGTTGGATCAAATTTGTTAAGTTTACATGGTAGTCTGCAGTGATAGCTAACCAAATTAGTTTAGTTTGGTACCGCTCGTAAGTAATTGGTCAGATTTTGCAAATCGTTTAAAATATGGAATCTACGAAATACAGTAGTGAGTTTAAATTAAGTTTAAATAAAAAAGTACAGCCTCGAAATGCGCAATTCAGCGTTGCATCAAAATATGGCATTAACAGATCAATTGTAAGTCGAATACTTGCTAAATTTCGAGAAACAGAGCACACAGAGACGATACATACAGGTTGGCGACCGAGAGCAACAACAGAAAGGGAAGATCGGAAAATACTTTCCATAATCAGGATAATCATTCACACCCGCACTGGAAATTATCAGGATCTTGAATCTAACAGTTGATCCCAGCACTGTACGAAGGCGAGCTATACAGAGTAATTTACGTTTCTATCGTCCTGCAAAAAAGCATTTTTTGACAAAGACACATGCCAAAAACAGGTAAATTTACCAGCTTATTTAATGACCTATGCTATTATGAGACATCGATTTTTAAGATTACAATTTGCTTTGGATCACACTAATTGGTCGATTGCAAAGAGGGATATATATATATATATATATATATATATATATATATATATATATATATATATATATATATATATATATATATATATATATATATATATATATATATATGTATATTTATATGTAGTCATATAAATATATATATAGAACTCGCCTTGATGCACCCCAGGCGGAAAATTTTACCACCAGTGGGCGAATAAGTGGTAGCAAAGGCCAAAAATTACACGGTGTCAAAAATGCACGAGAAAACAGCACATATATGAAAAACAAACCAAACAATCAAAAAACACACCCAAAAGCAAACACTTAAACACAAAAACACAAACATGAAGAATCGTTTGGTAGCTATGGGGTGTATCAAGTCGGGTGTAGCGAAAAAAAACCTCTAGCGCAATAGAATTGCTAGAAATACTAATGTTCGATGAACAGTAGAGGACTCGTGCAGAGTCTGGGTGGATATTTTACCACACATGCTCCAACCTGTTTCGAGGACATGCTAATTGAAAATTTTATGATAAAATCGCTTATTAAATATAGGCAAAATATACAAAAACAATCATAGCTGGCAGCCCTTTCATGGTTTTTCAACCAGATTCTTACTGAATATTGCCTTCAATAAGTTCCATTTATCAAATGAATATCGTTCCAATTTTGTGACTGCACTGGAAGCTATAGAGGAAAAAGCTTTACATTCGTGAGCTAATTTTTAAAATTCAAGAAAATAGCCATATCTGGCAGTTCCAACTTAATTTTTCAACAACATTTCTATATAACTTATACTGGAACGAATTTTATTAAAAAATTCAAGATGACTGAATTAAAAATCGCAGGGTAAAAAGCAGTTTTTTTTCATAGTGATTTTTCAAAATGGCAACACTGGCACAGATTGGAACAGATTTCAAAATCACTTCTATAAGACCTAATCCTACTCAAAACCAATGCATTGTGTAAATTTCAATTGCATATGATCGTCGAGTAGTGAGTTGTCGTGAATAGAAGTTGCTGATCCTAAAATATAGGTGAATTGGGGAAACGGGTACCGTTCTTGCCATGATTAATTCTAAAATTTAATTCAAAAGCTTGTACGGTGTACAAAGTAGTGATATGCCTCTGTGGTTTTTGCACAGTATATCTCCTTTCTTGTGAATGGGACATATGACACATTTTCGCCCCTCATCCGGCATCGTTTTTTGTTGCCAGATGCCTATCACCAATCCGTGCATTGCGCTTAAAACGGAAATTCCACCTGTATTCAGGAGCCCCGCGGAGATCATATCGATGCCCGGTGCTTTATTGGATTTTAAACGGTCCATGGCCTGTCGGACTTCATCTTATGTAATGCTTCAAATACATGTTGGCCCGAGCTAAACCATCTCGGGTTGGGCCACCACAGACCGATTCGAGGACAGATGCTACTGTCCACACCATGGCCGGAGTTGGTGAGCTTCAGTTGTCTACTGTCAGCCTGTCAAATCTGTTTGACCGACTCAGATCGGAATGCAGGCCAATATCGACCAATCGTAGCCATCTCACACCAAGGGGGTGTACACATATTGACCATAGGCTCTGTTGGTTTGGCTTGGGCCAATATGTATTTCCTACATAAGAGGGTGAGATGAGGCACTGATAAGGTAGGTGCCAATTAGTGATGGCAATTCATTGAGTGCGGGAACATTCCCGTTCAATCATTGCTGCAAATAAGACGTCCATCTCTCCTTGAGCTGCATTGAGCCGCTTATGATGCTTCCATCAGCAGCCCTACACAGACAAGCGCGTGATTTAAAGCCTTGTTTTAACTGCCTTACTACTTTGTACGCGTGTCGAGTGCTGTTACCCATATTTGCTACTCTCCAAAGATCATCATATTTTTCTTCTTTGGCTCTTTTCAGCCGTTTAATATGGACGGCTTCTGCCGGTTTGTTTCGAAGCTTGTTGTCATCGAACTTGCGCCTTGAGCTTGCTCGGGCTTCAAACGAAAGTGATGTTCGACATCGATTTCGAGTCTTGACTAAGTGGTCGGAGTCACAGTTGGCCGCACGGAAGTATCGTACATCTTAAATACTGGAGGTCCACCTTTTCTGAATCAAAATATGATCGATCTGATTAGAGGTGTGGAAGTCAGGGGATGTCCATGCCTTTTTAGTGAATACCGCGATGCGGGAAACACGTGGAGCTAACGATTATGTTTCTACTGCTCGCAAAGTCAACAAGTTGTTGTCTTCTGTCGTTAAATTGGCCGGTGGTTTGGCAACATTTGCGTTGAAGTCGTTCAGCTGGATTTTCAAATCATTTGATGGCAGAGAACCATATAAGCTTTCCAGATGGTTATATAAATTATCTTTTACTGCCTCATTCTTATCTTCAGTGAGGGTATGAACGTTAATGAGCCAAACGTTAAAAACCTTGGCTCGAATGCGGATCGAACACAATCTTTGGTTGAAAAGTTTAATATCGATTATCTAGAGTTTCATATTTTGTTTACGATGAAGGCCAATCCAAAGCCGTGACTTCCAGACGACTTTCCGCTGTTGAAGATTGTGTTTGATCTCATGTGCATAATCTCCGCACCAAACAGTTTTGTTTCCTGGACAGCGAGAGTGTTTATTTTGTAGTGAGAGCCCTGTTACAGGATGGCTTTAATAGTCTGCGGTCTGTACAGGGCTCACACGTTCCAGCTCCCAATTGAAGAGTCTATATTTCGTTCCGAGACAAAGAAAGTATCTGAGGCGAAGTATCAGGTTCCTGAATGAGTGAAATTACGGAAACGAGCTATTGGAGGGCCAATCTGGTTAATGTTCCCGATTTAAGGCGCGGAAAACAAGCCCTCACCATCCTTCATTGGCAACATTAATGATTTGAAGTGACATGAAGGCTCTCGGCAGCCACCCGATGTGAAAATGTGAAACCACATCTTTGGGGAAGTCGAAAGTAGGATTCAGTAGCAGAGCATTAAATGTTGTTTCCAGCAGGCATTTCTCGGGATTTCAATTGCTTCTTCGGAAACCAACATCCAATGACGCCCGCGTGGCCTATGCTGCCACTTGGTTGCCAAAATGTTATCATTTTAACATTGAAAACAGGTTTTACATTCATTTTGCAAATTTAGGTCTTTTGAAAATTATTTGCCAATAGAATTTTAGGGAGTCAGATATTTAAAATAAATGAACTTTTGGTGAAACTTGGACCTATTTGAAAGTTTCAGTTCAATTGGATGGCGCATTTCGGAGATATCATCACTAATTTTTATTGTGATATATATATATATATATATATATATATATATATATATATATATATATATATATATATATATATATATATATATATATATATATATATATATATATATATATATATATGTATATATATATATATATATATATATATATATATATATATATATATATATATATATATATATATATATATATGTATATATATATATATATATATATATATATATATATATATATATATGTGTGTGTATATAAATATACATGTATATAAAGGTACATATATAGAAATATGAATTTTGGACAAAAGTGATTTTAATGCTGATGTTCCTCGAACAATAATATAGTGAAATCTTGCTACTATTTCACGTCGCTACTATGCCACTCTCGCTATTATGCCAATTGCACACGGTCCGGGCAAAATACATACAAAATAAATTTATTATGTCACCCCCTAATCTCGCTACTATGCCACTCGCAAACTCAAGAGGGAAGTCAAATTCATCTTTTCGGTATCTCTCTTACACACGCACGGACTTGTGATCACGAACTGTAGTGAAGTTTAAAAAGTAGCCTACAATGTCAGCTCAGAAGTCCGAGTGGACTGAAGGAGAAGAAGGAGATCATCGATGCCGCGAAGAACGAGCGGAATCAATCTAAGCTGGCCAGAAAAATTAGCAAGAATTGAGGCATCGAGGTCAAGAGGACTACCATCAAGGGCAGTCTCAGCAAGAAGGATGAAATCGAGGTGCCCATCCAACTTCGAGTTCCATCGAAGCGCATGAAGCTAACGCAAGCTTATAACTCGAAGGTCGATGAGGGCGTGCTAATATGGTTGAAACAAGCAAAAGGGAAGAATCTGCATTGTCAGCGGCGATCTGGCGAAGAAGAAGACAATTAAACTGGTCGAGTTTATGCACCTCCAAAAATTCATGGCAAGCGATGGTTGGCAAGATAATTTGAAAAAACGCCACGGCATCACGTTCAAGAAAGATGCGCTAGCCAAAAATTTTTGAAAGCTTTTGGCTTCACTGATAGAAAACTTGACAGAGTAAGTCCGGATACTATGTATCATTCTTCAGAAGTGTAAATTTGTAGTGTAAATTTTGAATATAAATTTATACAATGGTAGAGAACATTAAAAATTCTTGGTTTCAGTCAAGCCCAAAATATGTACTTTTCTTCAGAAAAAGCAGTTCGTTGAGACGTTTTCCCTCGGTACTATGCCACTTTTGCTCAATTCCGCCGGATGGCATGGTACCGAAATTTTACTGTATTAAGTGCATTTGAAAACCCTAAAAACCCTGAATAGTATTATAGCTAGGTATGGCTGTGATGTTTATATCGAAAATGAAATGTAGCTACATTGATGGTCGTATTGACACGTTTTACTTGTTGATTTTGATGAGATATGCAGTTTCAAAAGTTACATCTCTGATTTCAGCTCTGTTTGCTGCTTATCATGAATGAGCTTCCCGTATTCGGTATGGCTGGGACGGACTGAGGCTGCGCGCAAAAATGCCGGAAATATTTCCGAAATATTTGAGAAATATTTCTGAAGTATTTCCGGGCATGTCTGGCTCCGAGGTAACTATTGCTAAGCAAAATAGCATATAGGCTATTGATGTCGGCTTGCACTATCTCCCGATTGTTTATCTAAAAACCCTTTTCCATTCTATTTGGTTCATGTCCTCCATTCTTCTGAAATATTATTTTCTAAAATTTATCGGGGAAATTTGGATACTACAAATATAAATACCTTTTAAAACTAATTTGACAGAGTTATGTAAAAATCAATGCTTATTCATAAATAATAAATAATCAAGCATATTTATTGCCTAGGTCAAAGTATGTATTTATCGCCTATATATGTATATATATGTAAAAGTATAAATTACACGCAGGAAATAATATATATTACACGCAGGAAATGAAGATAATGTTAAAATAAAGATGAACGTTTTTATATAACGTCATTAAATTTATGAAAAACCTATTCATGCAATGCAAAATACAGCATTTTTCTCATATATAGGGACCTAGGCCACTATTTTGAGGTCGGAGCCAGTGGATGGGTTGACTCCAATGACATCAGTCAGGTTGGAGCCCAAACACTGTCAGGGACCTAAGGCTATTTACCCAGGGCAGCTGCCTTGTGGATGGAGGCTGTTTGGTTTTTTTTTTTCTTTGTTTTCAGGACCCTTTTTCGCTAGCCCCGTGCTTTCTCATGTCTCGGCTTCGGTCTGTTTATCAACCCGTGCCTGGCTGTTTTTCTGGTCCTTTACTAACAAAAACCCCTTTCGCTTTTCTTTTACATAGAATAGATGAAATATAAGTAGTTTCGGCAGCATATTCACACTATGCTTTCACGACTCAATCCCGTCGTCGAGAGCTAGCAAAGCGGCAAACCAGCATCCAACGGGTTTAGGAAAAAGAATGCTCCATAGGGCAGACTAGTGGCCTTCATGGTTATTTCTTGGGCACCTTGCTCCAGAGGTAATCAAATTTCACTTGTACAGCTTTGGAGCCTTCTAGCTCGTCAACTTTTACTGTATTTGGTTTTCCATATTTTCTAAATACGGGATACTAAAATATTAAATATTCCTCAGGTTGTTATACAACTGCCCATATATAACATTTAATGCATATAGCAGGTTTGTATGGTTGCAACTCTTTCAAGACTACTCTAACGGTATAAACTCATATCTGATTAATCATTCTTGCCGTTTTTAGTCGACTTATTCCTACAAATCTTGTTAAACTATTCTATTACTTTCCCAGAAAGCAATAAAGTCTAACCACAAAACCATCTATCAACCTTTTAATCTCTTTCAAACCTCATTTTCATCCACAACTTTCCCCGTTTTCCCTTCACACCGCATTAACAGTAACGAAATATGCCTTCATATCCTGCTATTTCAACTCATGCTACATTATCCGAACTTTCACAGTTCAAATATATAAGTATTTACACATTTACACAAAATGTCCCTGCCACTACCACCATATTTTGCACGATCTGAATAGAAATGATGTTGTGCCGTTGGCATCGTTACAGTCATTTTTGGACTTTCGGATGTAACATTTTGTTCTTTATCCTTGGGTCATGTTTGGAATAATAGATTGACTATTAAGAGGAGAATTGAAACGGTAAGCACGTGGAAATTGCTATTCATGTCAGATTGTTCATTCGCATTCGACGGAATATAACATGGCCATTTGTACACTTTTCGAGTGAATCGTTTTTTCGTTTAGAATTTGGTTATATGGCTTAAACTGAAATTTCCAGCTAAAGTAAAACTGTGAAAGAACCAATTGAAAATAAAATGAGTGATTTTTTTCACTTCAATAATCAACTGCGGATTTTGGGTATTTAAGCTATCTGAGTACATTCTTGTTTGGAACTGTTGCCATCACAATAAGAGCAGGTCTTGATACTTTATAAGCAAGAAGCTTTCAATATGCAAATTAAGAAACAATTCAGTGTTCCCTTATCACCGTAATAAAATAACGTCCTGCCATGAAATCACTTAAACATTGAGTAAGCGACTGTTTAGAAGAAAAATTTAAATGCATGATAATTTCCGATATCGGGTGCTAAGAGCATTTAGGAAAAAATTCTTCCATACAAAATAATAATTAAACAACTAGAACACGTCTGTTTGGTATGGTAAAAATATATTCTAATGAAAATAAAATAAAACAATTTTTTCTTAGAAAACTTAGCCTACTTGTATGTATATGTAATTTTGATGTGACTGTTGTTGAGTGTAAAGTGTTTGTGGATGTGTAATTGTGGATTGTGTAACTATGTGCTCTCACACTACTCCCCCAAGTTTCAGGATGATGCTGAGTTCGAGGAGGTGGTGAAGCGTGGTTTGTTAGCCTTGGCAACTGCCTGTACAAGCCGTGCGGAAATGGTCGATGGTCAGCTCTCGGGGTCCGTCAATAGCGTGCTCTCAAGGCTGAGGCAGCCGCCAGTAGATCTGTCAATATGGTCAATGACCAGATTTTGGGGCTAGTGGCTGCCTCCATCGGTCGCGGCTGCTCTAAAATCGCCATGGCGTCTGCCTGCACGGGACCGAGATGGTCCATGGTCAGGTTTCGGGGCTGGAGGCTACTGCTACCGCTGATGGATATGTGATGTGTATTTTCCAAATAAAATATTAGTGTTGAGGCTATTCTCTATGTGTGCGTTTTTCCATATAAATTCACAAAAATTTATATTCTCAATTTGTAGATCGCAATTTGTATAGTTTCACATTTGCAGATGGATTGCTCAGGCCTCTCTGCATTGGGTTCATTCATTGGTACATCTACTACTGTTGCTATTGTTGTTGGTACCATTTCTGTTGCTGGTGTTGCTGCTGTTTTTGCACCTAATTTTTCAAGACTGCTGTTGTTGCGGCGTAGCAAACTGTGGCTGATGTCGAAGTTGTTGCAGGACGGCGTGTTGAAGATGATGCTGCACTTGATGTTGCGCTTATTGATGTCCTTGCTGTTGAGCTTGATGATGAACTTGCTGCTTAACCTGTTTTTTGTGCATGCTGCTGCTATTGTTTGCACATTTGGCATAATAATTTGCTGCTGGAGGGTCTGTTTTTGTCGAACGTTCACGTAGCCAATGCACGTAGCCTAGTTGGCATTGATACTGTTGTGGTGGAATAATATGCGTGAGCGGTGTATCTTGGTGTTGCTTCAGCTTTCTGGTAATATGTCTTTGTAACATAATATTGCCGAGACGGTAGCCATAATAGTATGTTGCTGTAGTGCCCTGATTCGTGATTGCAGTTGCAAATGATCGCTACATCGCTGCATTCTGATAAGCTTGATCGTATCTAGCTCACTGAGCAGCGTATGTCACTGTGGCTAGAGCTACTGCATAGCCTGCTTAGGCTACAGGATTGGCCGTTATAGCTGCCACAGCTCCAAATTACATTCCGCCGTATGTAGAACTGCAATAATTGTAGCAGCCATTTCTTTGACGATCCAACACAAAAAATCACATGAAAAATACAATTACATTAAATAGTTATTTATAATTTAAAACCTCTTGCGCGAACGTTGCGGGGTCACCAATTGTGGAAAAAATTCTTTCATAAAAAAAATAATAATTAAACAACTAGAACACGTCAGTTTGGTATCGTAAAAATATATTCTAATGAAAATAAAATATAACAAGTTTTTCTTTAGAAAACTTAGCCTACTGGTTTGTAGTTTTGATGTGATTGCTGTTGAGTGTAAAGTGTTTGTGGATTGTGGATGTGCAATTGTGGATTATGTAACTTTGGATTCTCATAAGCTTATGTAGCATATTCCAACCTGATGGATCCAAATAGCAATAAATCTGGTGTATTTGTTGGATTGATTAAACAAAACCTTTGGATCATGTAAAATAACATTTACATATACATACAAACTTCAATCCAGTTGGAATCCGAAATCAATCCAAAAAAATCTCATATAGACGTAGATCGAATTAAAATGAGTTCGGTTCGATCCGACGTAGCTAATGAACCTGGTATATTTATTAACATGCCATTATTTATTGCTGTGCGTTTAAGTGATTATATCTTTTTATTTTGCAGCCGTTCTAATTTTTTAGTGAATACAATCCTTCGAGTTATGATTCTGTTTCGACGTAAATGCATTAAAAATGAAAATCGATTTTGAATTAAGTTTATTCCGGAATTTATTCCATTCCACATTGTTCTTGCATTTCACGCTCATAGCAATAGGAATAAAAGCTTTGAGCTATGTTACTTGTCATTTCAATGTTACGTAGGCTGCTCTATAAGTAATGAGAGTGACACAGAAGGGGGAGGGGGATTTATAAAAATAAAAGTTTATTATCCTTTTAGGTAATCCGCACACGGGTCGTTGAGCTATCGTCGTAGATGCGATATTTCTACGCTTGGTCGTCACAACCTATGACCGCTAACGGAGCGTTTGCCTGTCGTGAAGAGCGAGAAGCGTAGTCGGTTCACGTTGAGTGCATCTCAACCGTTGTGCATCGCAGGCCTCAAGTCGAATGACTAGTCGTTTTTGCAAGCGCGATGGATGACGGCAACGTACAATTCGTGGGGGAGGTGGGAAAATGCCCCGAATTGTATGATTTTACGACGCATACTGACGTTTTCTTGGCGACCCGTGTGTGGACATGATACGAGGATGACGACACTCGTTTTCTCGCGAGCTTCGCAAGTGTCAAACGCATCTCTCACGTATCGCATGGCTAACGACCCGCGTGCGGACTGCCTTAATGTTTAATCCTTGAAAGCAGGTTCTATAAAATTTCAGATAATTCGATTGAATAGTTTAGTTGTTACGGCCTGAAATATATTCGACACAAAACGAAACGAAGTGTCAAATCGCATACAAAATCAGTCTAGCGCGAAATTTCGTTTCGTTTAGTTTTGCTCGTCAGTAATGTGTTCGAAGACGTATAAGGCCCGTTTCACACGAGACACTCGGTGTCTGGCCACTGTGTCTCGAGCCACTGCCGGAGCATAGAAATAAATGAGAGCATACACACAGAGCCACAGTGTCCGGGCCACAATTCTATACAAAAACAGTGGCTGAGGATTCAGTGGCCGGACACCGAGTGTCTCGTGTGAAACGGCTCTAACTGTTTTCGAAGACAACGCAGTGACTTGCTCTGAGATGGCACTGCACTGTGTATAAGTTAAATTTCGCAGCCATTTAATGACCCAGGCACCTTAAATTGATGCGAAAAATGTAACAGCTCATAATTTCATTCGAGTTTGCGTATATTTTTTTGAAAAATGGGTGAAAATGGGTGGATGAACAGCGCATCCTTGCAACAGTAGTTTTTGTTTTGGCGATAATACCATTTTTGATGCCGGTTAGTTAAAATTATATGCACCGAATTAAAATGTAATGCACTTGTTAAATGTCGTAAGTGGCAATTTATTTATACTGCCCCCAGTGTCGGGGTGCGGAACTTTATTTCGCTCGATTCCGCACAGACGTTTTCGCGTTTTTTCGTTCGTTGGATACATTACTAGGCTTTATGATCAAGTCAAGCGGACACGTCAGGGAACTTTTCGAAATGGGAGCAAATTAAAATTCGTACTCTTATTAAACACCTCCATATCAAATAGTTAGTGGCAACTGGAATGCAAAATGAGCTGAATTTGACTTTAAGAGCCATAGTAAGCACTGAGCAGATGGGTAGCAGAATTTTAACGTGATTTTTCATCCATTTGTGATGAGCCACGTCGTGGTCACAAAAAACCACATAGGATCGAATGGTGATCACCCAAAACCCACATACGATCGGCGAGTGACAGTGCGTAAGCTTACTGACATTGAAAGGACCTCAACAAATCGTACCACTAAAATTTTGCATGAAGATGACAATATACAAATGACAAAAATTTCGGCGCGATGGGTGCCGCGCATAGACATATATAGAATGGACACGCAATCATAATCCATGAACCCGTACGTGAATGAAGCAATTTTACTACATATGCAAATTACTCTCTGCAAAAAAGCTTTCCCCTCAATGCCGCACACTATACCCTTCTGCACTGTAAACTCTCTATGTAACCATAAATTTCCATACATTTCTATTGTTGTCAACATGGCGGATTTACGGGTTAGTTGGAATGGCGGGGAAAATAAAATATGTGTCTCATGGGGCACTAATTTCAAAATTAATCAAATTTTCTGAATGAAATTTGATGTTATTTTGGAAGGGGAGGTCGAAAATGTTGCTTGCACACATTTAGCAACCATTTTTTTCCACGAATCTAAAGCTTTCTATACTAAATTCGATAAAAATAGATGCATTGGTTCAAATTGAATTTGTACTTACATTACACATTCTAGGGCGAAATCCTATGAGTAATTTTTGCAAAACACTTTTTACTTTCGCACTGTTTATTCACCAATCTAAACATTTACACTTTTAATTGATGAAAACACGAAAATAAAGCATGTGTCAAACCGCCCGATGGCCATTTTTATTTATTGCTTTTGTTCATAGGCGGGGAAAACTTGATAGCGTTAAGTTTGTGGTGTCAGCCATTTAGGTGAAAGAAAATTGTTCGAACGATGAAAACCGGTGTGAATGAACGATTTAAAGTAGCACAAGCAAACTTTGAAATTGACTTGGGCTACTATTTAGGAATGCTGCGTGCAGATTATGATACTAAATGATCTATACGCGTCGTTTATTTATATTTCACGTGCAGATGTTTTATGCTACGTTGGTAGGCAAACCGATTGATTGAAATTAAATAAACAAGTGTTTTGGTTGAGAAAATTTAATTCATAGTTTTAAACGATATTCAGTTTGATTTCAAATATATATTTTTAGGGAATTTATGGGAATTTTAGATTTGATGGCTGTGTTTGTCTGCAAATAAATGGTAAATGGTATTCCTTATACTATAGTTAAACTTTTTTTGTTAATAGAAAATACGTTAAACAAGGTGGCTAATCAAAAAACAATATTATTGCTCTTGCATTATTTGCATCAGCACAAAAATAAATATTTATGCAAAAACATTTTCCTCTCTAATAAGAACGGCAAGAAGTAATTCAGTTTTGACTTGAAAGCACATCCGATCACAATATACATATAATTTGAAATGGAAATATGGCACGAATGTTTTTAGTATTTTATTCAAATATTCATAATTCTTTTAGGGCAAAAGTAGCTGAAATAGGCCAATTTCGGGTTAGAGTGATTTGGGACATAACGGACCAAGACCTATTGCTGTGATACAAACATTTCAATTTTTGGCCATAGTTTTGCAAAAACTGCCTTTACGGCGCTTTCGATGATTGAAAGTGGTCGGGGAGTATCATAGTGGTATTTTAAGGACGAAAAAATTTTTAATAGGGAGAATCGGGCAAAAAGGACAAATTTTTCCAACATTTTTTTTTTGGTCTAGCTTGAATTCGGGGACCTTTCTGAGTTATTGCGGACCTTTCAGGCGAAATTTCTATACAAGTCTGGGAAAAAGCGGCCTAGTTTCGAAGATACGACAAAATGCACAGCCGGAGAAGCAAACTATCGAACCAAAAAGGATCTGAACCTTTTCCTACTTAGCATTTTTAGTGCTACTTTCAGTTTTTCCGGACGGTTTTTCGGTGGAATTCATTTTGCCGTATCTTCAAAACTAGGCCGTTTTTTTCCTAAGCTTGCATGAAAATTTCGCCCGAAACGACTCAGAAAGGTTATTGAATTCATGCTAGACAAAAAAAAATTTTGAGGAGATTGGACGTTTTTGCCCAATGTTCCCTATCAAAAAATTTGTTAGTCCTTAAAATATCAATATTATACTCCCCGACCACTTTCAATCACCAAAAGTGCCGTAAAGTTGCCAAACTATGGCCAAAAACCCCTTAACTCCCCTACAAAACTGAAATGTTTGTATCACAGCAATAGGTCTTGGCCTGTTATGTCCCAAACCACTCTAACCCAAAATTGACCGATTTCAGTTACTTTTGCCCTACAAACTTTTTGAATATTTGAATAAAATACTCGCAAGTACGAAAATACTCGATACTTGATATGCTTTCAAACTGCACTACCTTAGAGCCATAAAGCTTAGAGCAGATTTTATTTTAACATACTTGAAAGCACGACAAAACTCAACTTCATATAATATTTGATCACACACTTTGATCAGACTTAATGGTTTTAGCAAAACTATCAGCCATTTATGCATGATAAATGCTGGATAAATGCATGATCAATTAAACATGATAAATGCTAGATAAATGAACATACTACGCACACTTTTAATGCAAATCGAAACTCATTGATTCGCTATTGACGTGAATTGCGTTACATCAATAGTAATAAATTTGTATTTGCGCCAAAAAAGTTGCCCTTTAATTTTACAATATTTCACGCCGCCCTCGTCATACAAACGCATTGCGACCCCTCGCTCACACAACTATACCAGAGGTATAGTTGTGTGAGCGGCGCATTTCGTATCCACTCCTCTCATATCTATGATACCGCTTTTGCAAACAATTGATCAAAAATGCATTCGCATAAACGTTTCGCAGGAGTGCTTGAATCATAGATATAAGAAGAATGGATACGAAATGGGCCGAGAGAAATGAAGCAATTTTCGACCTCTGGTCGCAATGTGTTTGTATAAAACAACAACAAATTTTATGCAGAAAAGTTGATGTATTTGGAAATTTGTGTCTATTTTTTAGTTTCCCCGTTATCCCAACCACCCCGTAGATTGGATGGATTGAAATGAATGTTTACATAGAGAGTCTACAGCGCTGAAGGGTGGTGCGTGCGGCATTGAGGGGAAAGCTGTTTTACAGAGAGTAAAATTGCATGTGTAGTAAAATTGCTTCATTCACGTACGGGCTCATGCATTGTGATTGCGTGTCCATTCTTTATATGTCAATGGCTTGAATATATTTAAGCGCAAATTAAGAGAGCTTTTGCGACGACATATCACATTCAACAAAATTTGGATTCGACATTCCGAGGAAGACGAAAATGGTCTCGTAGACTAGAAAAGTGATGGCGACAGTTTTTTGGCACTCGCAAAGATGGTGCTCATTGACTCAATGGAGAAAGGAAAAACTGTCCTCGGCAAGTATTATGTAGCACTTCTGGATGCACTGAAAGTGGCGATCAAGAGAAGACAGACTCGCCTGGCAAGAAAAAAAGTCCTGTTACATCGCGACAATACACCCGCTCAGAAGTCTTCAATTGCAAAATACGCTATGAATGGTTTCCACAAGTACCGTATTTGCCAGATTGCGCCCAGCGATTTTTCGTTGCTCTCGAATTTGAAAAATATGTTGAAAATTCATGCCAAAAGCGGACATGATTGCTCAGACGAAGGCCTGTTTTTCAGGACTGAAAAATTTTTATTTTATCGACGATGTTGAACAGTTTGAACACCATTCAACAAAGTGTAATGAGCTGAAAGGACACAATGTTGCAAAATAAAAAGATATTTATAAAAATGTATTTTTCTTTATCATTCTCATAGCTCATAGAACAGCCTTCTTATTTCAATTTTCCGATGTTTCAATCCGGTGTATATATGTATATATTCGTGATTCAAATTTCGATCTGTGAAACTTGTTTGTGTACGTACTAATTAATATTCAATTTTGAAATACTATCCCCTATTATTAGCCGCTAATAGTATTAACAGAATCAGTCTTTGCTAACTTAGTTGCAATTACCCGAGAAGTGTTTTGGAAAAAATGTGAATTATTTTCTTGCTAGCAAGGGGCCTTTCAGGCTCAAGTTTCTACTAGCTTTAGTTTTTGCTTGATCAATTTTCCCAGAATAATGGTGAGTCATTTGACCTATGATATGAGGGCATAAACCACCATTATTTCAGAACAACAAACTAGAATTATTTTATTTATTAAAACATTCATTTAACAGATACATATCCAATTATAAGGTGTACATCTCTTAGAACTAAGGAAAGGTGCGAAAAAAGAACCAGCCAAGATAGAACGATTGGAGAAGGTCGAACAAGCTCGAAAATAGAAATATTGAAGAAATAAAGACAAATATAAAGGAGAACCTGGAATAAATGCTGCCGCAGATACCAAAATTATGAATACCACTGATTCGAGAAAAGAAAGGATGCTGCAGTTACCAAAAAATGTTATTCGTCCAAAAAGCTGTTTTAAAATTTGGGCTGACTACGATACCGCTAAAAATGCGAGACTTGAAGACAAAATTAGATTTATAAAAGACTGTAAGTTATTAATGTGCAAAAAAAATCGCACATATTTTTGTTACGTTGTAACATTAGAGGGCCACGATTGCTCCACCCGACACGTTATAGCATAGGAAAAATAAAAAAAAAAACAGCCTTCCCCGGGGAAGGCTGAACAATCGCGAACGTTCCACCTTTCCACTCTGTAGGGAATCTGTAACCACCACTCATAGGGCGATAGAGCATCGTCACACCCGGTTTGTGTAATATACCTACCGGGTGCCGACGAGGTAGCATATGTAACTAGGCGATTAAGCTAGTTTTAAGGTTGATATGACGCTAGTACGTAAGGAACAAGACCACGTCAGGGGCCTGAAAGTACGTGATTTATTGATGGAAGAGATTGGAAAAGAGTGAAGGAATTACCATCAGCTGGCACGTAAAAAGAGATAAACCCAAAACAAGATCACTTTATCCCATGCGAAAGTGAGAAAATATAATGTCAAACGACAGGTGAGAATGTATATATCCGTGTTAGCTGATAGGTGAGAGTGTGTTGGCGTGCGTATAATCCCATCAAGAAACAGTAAGCGCCGCGAACATGCACTGCCAACAAACGAAATTCTCTGTATTGGGTTGCATAAAAGTGTCGGAGATATTCCTTTTACTCGCCAAATGGTATCGAAAGTAGTATTCCGCGTTAACTACCTTATCGCTTACCATTTTAATACTCAGAAAATGTATTAAGAAAAGCAATATTGCATAAATCGCCATTCGTTAAAATAGTCTCTTTGTCAAAGCACATGTATATTGCCTAGTGGGAATGAGAAACGTATTTGATCGTAGCAGAGTTGCTTGGCGGGGTATTTTGTGTCTTTTTCCAACTTGGACTTGAATATTGCTATTTACTTCTCGCAATCAGTGGGGAATTGAATTGCAATTCACGTACTTTCCGAGCTATATATAGTTCTTAAGCTATGACCACGTCCACATGACAATCGGTTAACTTGTGTGCACCCGCTGCTCCGAAGTACTGCGCAGTCTCACTCCGCCTCATCGCGTTAAATCAATATCGATGGCGACTTTCACGCCGGAGGAATTGACTCATTAAAAGCACACGGGAATATGTAAATGGAAAGAGTGCACCTACTTCCCTTTCTATACACTTTCACCTGGTTCGTGCACTGACAGCTGGTGAGTGTCTCGGGTGGCAGATGTGGGCATAACCTTGAACGCACTCTCATGGCGCGTGCATGGGAAAGTCGCCTGAAATGACAGAAAAAGGGAAATAACTGTAGTTGAAAAGTACCGGAGGACGGAGTCTGAACGAGCGAAGGATGCTGAGCGAAGCGGGTCTTTCTTGGTGTGACAGTGAAGCTTATCAGTTGGATTTTCTGTAAATGTGAAATCAGGTACACACGTGGCGATCCTTGGTGCGACAGCGAAGCTAATCGGTTGGATTTTCTGTAAATGTGAAATCAGGTACACATGTGGAGATTCTTGGTGCGACAGCGAAGCTAATCAGTTGGATTTTCTGTAAATGTGAAATCAGTACACACGTTGATATTCTTGGTGCGACAGCGAAGCTAATCAGTTGGATTTTCTGTAAATGTGAAATCAGTACGCACGTGAAAATTCTTCGTGCGACAGCGAAGCTAATCTGTTGGATTTTCTGTAAATGTGAAATCAGTACACACGTGGAAATACTTGGTGTGACGGCGAAAGTAATAAGTTGTAAGTAAGAAGACATTAGTCTTAAGTAAATCGGAAAGATAATCAGGAAAATCTAATTAGCTATATATATGGTATTTACCGTGCATGCGCATTTAATTGTACAGCGAATGTAATAGTGAAGTGGTGGAATTTGGCGATAGGTTAAGATGATCGAAAATATCGTAGTGTAAGATAATTGAAATTTCTGCTCAGATTAACGTGTGAAATTTTTGGCCGCGAAATTCAATGGAATCAATACCTATTTATATTGGAATTTAATTAAATATTTTGCCATTGAGGAAAGAAGTTCGTCGTTTTGCTCGCAGTTGGAGGAGTAAGATATTTGAAAAGACCGTAGTGTGAAATAGTTAAACTTTTGGGTCACATTAGCGTGTGAACTGCGCGATCGCGGAGTTCAAGTAGATTATCATCTCTTTTTGTTTTGACGAACTTAGATCGGTTGCAATTAAGGCAAGAAGCCCGTTGTTTGTTCGCGGTTGAGCAAGGGGGTCGCGCAACGTAGAGCCGGCTCCAAATCGTGTCCCTTTGACCTCGGTGAGCCGTAACCTCACTCGGCGGGTAGTGGTCCCACCTTGGGGTCAGTGAGTGGTGCCTACGCCCTCCATCTCCATTGAGCGAACCCGGGGCCCAAACAGATCAAGCCGGAGGTCCCTACCCCCCCTAATAGGCGGGGCGGGTAACATTATGTTCAACATTTCATTATATATCCAATTTTATGGTGTTTTCGAAATGACTCTGTCCTGCTTTGTATGTAGATAAGAGTGTCTTACTCTTCCAATCTATATGAAACATTTACGAGCTATTCATAATGTGCCTACGAGCTTTCTGTCCCTAAATTGTGGTGATCAAACTTGTAATCGAATTTTGAAAACTTTCAGTGGACTAAGGCGGCACTTAATATTTTCTCACAGATACTTTGAAATCGTTGAAACTTGGAACGAAATTTCTGATCGGTGCACCAATTTATCTGATTTACGATCAATTTGTTTTCCTACCAAATCACCATCAGTTAGCTTTCTCGGTGAAACACGATCGATTGCCCAATTAAAAACAATTCTATTTGAACACCTAATGGAACTCATAATTCTATTGTTCACGCAGTAATTATTTTTACAAATCATATTGGAGATTCAATTCAAAAGTACTGAATTTTAATGCTATAAAAGAAGAAATAGCTTGCTTGAAAGAGTCATTTCGTGAATGGAACACAGCTTATAAAATGGGAATATTTCTAAAGAGGTACGTTCCTCTTGCAAGAGAATAGGCATGCCGTACCCGTCAGAACACCGCATGGGATCCTTAAAGTAATACTTACTGTGTTATGATTCCCTTCTTGTCTATAAATCAGCATAGACAACGTATATCGTCTCTAAAGCTTGTCAAAGCAGAGAATATTGATACGGGAAACTCGATCGTTTTGCAGAATAAGCCTCCGATGCCGAATCAAAATTGGAATTATTTTTGCGGGATGATTAAAATTGAAAAAATTTTATTTATATTGAAAATTTCATTTTGACAAAATGGTTTCGCAATGCACTGATTCTCATCAGACACCAGCACACAGTGCATACTTCACTGATGTGACCACTTGCAGTAGGAAATCATTAATTTTTATTTACGCTAGTAGTGACATATTTCCGAAACCACTTTGTCAAAATAAAATTTTCAATGGAAATCAAAATTTTTCAATTTTAATCATCCCGCAAAAACAATTCTAATTTTTACTTCTCTGTATGTTTCAATCAAAGAAACTTTAGAACATTTCATTTCAGACACAATATACTCGTTTTAAGCTGTTTTAATCTAATTTTGCCTAATCTGAGATAACTTGTAATTCTATATACAATTAATCATTTCTAAATTTATATCTCTTAGTAACTTAACTGTAAAGACATTGTCTAAACTCTAGATTTAACTCAAACACTGAAAATATTTCTAAATCCGTTCGATCAATAAAATAAAGCTATTATGAAATTAAACTAAAACTCAGTAGGGTTTAATTGAAATACTTTCAGAATAATAACGCAATTTGGCGAAGAAAAGTGTTAACAATCTAAATTTCTAAATATACGTATAACAAGGAATACTTGCCGATAATATATAAAGCGTATTATTTTATTTCTATTAAAGTGAAAATGTTCGTTATTAGGAGCATGTATTTGCATTCAAAAAAAATTGAAATTTCATATCCTCTGTATTGCATATAAATATAATACAAGCAATGTATTAAAATTCATTCTCATGTTTCTAACCATGGAAAATCCAGAGCTTAGTTTTTTACTATTTTGAAAGCATATGCTATTTTTGAGCAATCGCATCTATCTTTAAATGAATAAATCTCAAAGCAAACAATTGCCTATTCCTTCGTTATCAAAGTATATCAATAATGACAGATTTAATATCACCAAAGAAATTTTACTCCAAAATTTTAATATCGCATAAATGCCATTTCAAATTGGCATTCTCTGCACTTCGTGACCTCTTCTTCGTTTCACTCAACACATTTATGACTTTCTGGATCGGCGAAATAAAACTGTTATAAATATTTTATTACTGTCGCATACTTTCTTTGGAATTTAAAATGGATCATTAAATTCATCAAAAGAGAGAGGATATGGCTAAACTGGAAGCGGATGTTATTTGATTTGCGCAGAGGCGTGGGGTCCTGCAAAGTTCTGCAATTTGAAAGATTTCATCATCGAATTAGCCAGTACAGAGTTTCTGATGCTTAGATTTTCGGAAGTTCGGTGCGAAGGAATGGGTTTTTTTTTCGAGAAAATTGAATGTTGGAATCTGCGATGAATCGCACAAGAATGGGAATTCTTCACCAGAATACTTACATATATCTTAGTACCCGAAATTTCGCTTCACGGGAACTTACTACCGGATAATCAGACCCAGTTGAAATTCACTGACAGTATTGTGCTTGAACAGGGCCAACTAACAGAAGTGTAATGAATAGGCTGAAATCTTTCAATTCAGATTGTAAACACTTTTCTTCGCCGAATTGCGTCATTATTCTGAAAGATACGCTTTTTGAGCATTCCTGAACATTTTTGTGGCTTGTGTTTCGTGCTTTTTCCGTGAAAAAAATCAATTGTAATTATTGGCATTCGTCAATTACTTATCATAAGCACGACCTTTTACGATTATGCGTTTGATATTGTTACCAGTGCTGTCGCGTCTACTCCAATTGATCTTTCACAATAATTCTACTACCCTATTTTGAGGTTCTTTCATCAATTTAATTTCCAAAAAGTACACTTTCTCTTGGTAATAATTTTTTGCAATCCAATTTGAGAGCAGAGAGTGCCACAGAGAAGATGGTCCAAGCTATTAAAAGTTGAAAGCAGAATATTGCAAGTAGTGTTGTGCGTATTTTTCTTAACTGTTAAGTAATTGTGCTTATTTTTTTCATCTCCATTACTAAATTTTGATCTAAATTGTTCTGAAATGCACAGTTTGCGAAGTTTTTTTTTTGAGTTTAGTTTTTTATATATGACGCGATATTTTCAAGTGATTCGGTAAGCAAACAGTTTCTGATTTAATTTGGTCTCTGAGCGTGTTCTTCGAACTCAGCCACATCCAGAACACATGCTTCAAAAAATGTAGAAGATTTTACTGGTAGATATCAAAACGTGCATATTTGACCAGTAACCTGACATTTGACCCAAAATACATTGTTATGGTTGAAATGCCTATTATTATTTGACTAAACCACAGCGTTCTTCATTCAAACATGTTTTTATTCCGATGGCGATAAGTATATGGTAAGAAGTTTTTATTTTGTTTAGCGAATTCTCAAGACGGCATAACTGGCATCGGGTTGCCAGCCTATTCATTACACTTCTGTTAGTTGGCCCTGTTCAAGCACAATACTGTCAGTGAATTTCAACTGGGTCTGATTATCCGGTAGCAAGTTCCCGTGAAGCGAAATTTCGGGTACTAAGATATATGTAAGTATTCTGGTGAAGAATTCCCATTCTTGTGCGATGAGAAGTTTAAAAAAAAAATTTATTTTACTGAAACGCACAATTTTTTCATTAGGACTATTATCTTGAAGGTTTGGTAAAACTTGACTTAGTGTCCCCCATAGCCGTTAGACAATTTTACCGATT
Organism: Nemotelus nigrinus; assembly: GCA_947369275.1. Taxonomy (NCBI): domain Eukaryota; kingdom Metazoa; phylum Arthropoda; class Insecta; order Diptera; family Stratiomyidae; genus Nemotelus; species Nemotelus nigrinus. Next base: position 102,489,993 of record OX376373.1, on the reverse strand, counting down.
GATGTCTGGCAGATTATTTTTGTGTTTTTGTGGTTGTGTGTTGGTTTTCGAGGTTGTTTTTTGTTTGTCTGCTCGCCTTCAGTTTGCTTTCTTCTTGTGGATTTTTTACGTTTTTGTGAGCTATTCTTCAATTTATCGACCCCTGCTCATTTTCTGGTGATAGTAGAGGTCAAAATTTAAGAAGAATAGTCAAAAACATACAGAAACTAAACGAGAAAACATACAAGCGAACAAAAACCACTCCCAAAACAAAAACACAACCAGAAAAACACAAACATATCAGCCAGATATATATCAGTAAAATTGTCTAATTGCTATGGAGAACACGTAGTCGAGTTTAGCTGCAGGTTTCCTGTTCAGGTGCATTGTACAGCTATATAGTTTGTTTATTCATCAAAAATAGTGGCAGAACAGTTCTTTGAAGTAGCATTGAGAACAACAGCCGTATATATTACCAGGACCGACTTGGACTGGCTTGGCGTGGAACGGATTGAAATGAAACTTCAAAGTAGGTTTTTGTAGTGACTGGATTATAGTGGATTAACCGAATAAAATGCAGCTAGTTCTACTAAAGTGAAGTATATCGCATCGTAACGTCAAATATATATGAATAGAACTCAAGTGGGCTTCACATTTTTCAATCCTCAATCCATCAATGCGCGTCTTTTAACGCCCAAGTCGATCCAATCCAGTAAAATTTCGTGACCGGATCGACTTATCTCAAATCAATCCACTGCGCGTATACAACGTGGTTTGACTAATCCTAATGCTTGAGTTACAATCAATGCAACCAACATTCGCTGCCAAGTTTTGTTGGTGGAACGAGTTACAATCAATGCAACACAACATTTACTGTCATCTGTCACTGGGTATATTAACAAAATTGTTGCTCGATAATATGGATCCTTTACAGTCTCGGAAAGTGATATCAGTGAGTATTTGATCCTTTAAAAGCTGCAACGTACATTACAGAGCAAAAATGAGCAAAAGAAAAACAAATTTTAATTGTCATTTGCATATGACATTTCCCATTTCCCGGACTCTCATAGGAACAGGTGGAATTGGATATTTTCAAAAATGTTGTTGCCATGCCAAGTTTGAGATATGAGCAAACTCTGCTGCGCAACAAAGTTGTGTTGCATCATTGTAACTGCTCTCATACGTTCTCATGGGTTCAAACTCATTTTGTTGTGCAACAAATGTGGGTTGCATTGATTGTAACTCCAGCATAAGTCAGTTTGAAACCATGTTATAAACGAGGCTAATGAGGACGCTATGACTGCGACGCTTGCCATATCGTGCGCAAACCATTTTCAGTGTATCGTACCATGTGGATATCGACGGCCGTGTAGAGGTGTCCGACAGAATACCAGCGGATTTTAATGAGTGGCCAGTTGTTTCTGCAGTAAAAAACGAGGTAAGTGAAACAAATTCAGTAGAGGATAGATTAAATATAATCGAATCGATTTTATCCTATTTGAGCTTGACAAATAATTTGCCCAGATCTCGTTTGAGATGACCAAATCGATCTCGATCAAGAAATTGGGCAAAGAGCCGTTCGAAGGAAGAATGTGCTATTTCCACAAAAAGTTTAGAGACGCTGCACGTAAATGTAGAAAGTTCTGAACGAAGCTTAAAGAACATTTAAACTAAATGCGTCGTCCAGTGATTTTATGGTTAGCGATACCATAGAACAACGCCGACTAATTCAAGATTGAGGCAGTGGAACTTTACTTTTAATAGATTTAGGGAAAAAAGTGTCAGCGCTATCGCGTAAGACACGTGACAAACTGACTTCCAGTGATTTCAAACTGCATGCTGCAAATGGTACAACCATAAAAACTTACGGGAAAAAACGAATCAATATTGACTTTGGAGTGCGGCGTAAATTTGCTTGGCATTTGCATATACCAGACGTATCTAGAGCAATAATGGAAGCTGTCTTTTTGTCTGATTTTAACCTTTTCATTAGAAAGAAACAGCTAAGAAACAGCTCATAGATGGAAACACGTTGTTATTTGCCTCTATCAATACGTACAACGAGCCAACTGAAGCTATAACAACAGTAAAGGATAATATATTTCAGAAAATCTTGCAAATCTTGCAAATCACTATATAGCACATCGAATCCAAACTAAAGGTCCAATATTTGCCGAACGTGTGCGCCATCTCTCTCCTGGAAAATATCACCATCATCGTGGCGCTACTGCCTGAACCGAGCCTTAGCCTCTTAAATGTTCCGCTTCCATTCGTCCTGGTTCAGTGACCGCGCCTTCCAGTTTGGTGCTCCTAAAAGCTACCTGCTGTCAGCATCTATCGCATCTTCCCAGTGCTTGCGTGGCTTACCGACTGGCCTGGCTCCGCTCACTCGCCCCTTGAAATACCGCTTGGGGATTTGATTGTCGCTCATTCGTTCGACGTGGCCATCCCATTGCAATTTTTGTAATCGTATGAAGGTAGAAGCTTCCGGCTCGACATACATGGTATACAGCTCATTATTGTATCGGATTTGATTTAGGTCAGTGTCCTGGTTTCACTTCCGTAGCATAGCCCAGGTTTGATGCAGTGCTGTCAGATAGGCACTACGGCTTACCCCAGACAATTTCTATTTAACCCTTAAATTTCCCTAAGTAGCCATAGTGACTTCATTTCCGGGAAATTTTTCGGCATTCTCAAAAACCAGGATATTTAAATGTTAATTTTTATATGTGTAAGACTGCCGGCACATGAAGCAAACTTTTTTAAGGTGAGGTGAAACTTTCCTCCACTCACCCTAATCTTTCGGGACTAATTTTTTTCTGGGTGCGTTAAGTTTTCGCTCAGAAAAAATTAGTCCTGAAAGGTTTATTATCCACTGAGTCACGATAGAGACAGTTAGACAGTACCATGGGAGGTCAACAAATGCGACCAATCATATTTGCTGGGTGCATACATTATAAATTTAAAATATCAAAACATGTACATAAATATTTCAAACTAAAGCTTTGCCTGAAATTAATTTTGCACAATTCTATATAAAGTGTACACTTATACAGTACGTTTATATGAATATATCACACAATATCTCAAATATCAGAAAATGTACATATATAACTACTTTTCTCTCTCTCTCTCTATTAATAAAAAAAGTTTTGGAAATTTGGTCGTATTATATTTTTATTTTAGAATGTCGTACGGAAGAGAAAATTATAAAGAACATCGTTTTTGAGGAAGCGTTATGAAAAGGAAAGGAAAATGAGACCCGCAGAACATGATCATAATTTTTTTTTTGTTACGGCTTTAGTACATACGTTCAGTAAAATGTACAATTTAAAATTGTAAATGGTCTGGGGGTTGGTGAGTGAAGCGAGTAGGGGGCGAAGCCCCCTAGTAAATTGTAAAATTAATTTTACATAATTCATTTGTTTCGTTATTGTGTAAATAGTCTACACTCATTCAGTACGTTAATATGAATGTTTATAGCACATACCACAGCAAACACAGCACTACTTCTAAAGTGCTGCAGAAGTCGTGAGTAAACCCGTGAATGCTTTTAATGCTAGAGATAGCATTTTACCCCAAAATTCACCTATTTACTTCATATTACCCGCGTACGTGTAATATGTTTAATAATACTAACTCATATTTTATATTTCTCATTGATTATACATGCTGCTGTACTACTGCTAAACTCCTGAACAGGCTGTCTAGTTGTTGCAGTTTTCCGACACGTTGATGAATCTCTTATATATTTACGGTTCCCTATTTACAATGAATATAAAGTACTGCCAAACAAACATTAAGTGACCACCGGCTTGGTCCGTTTGGGTCCCGGGTTCGCTCAATGGAGATTGGGCGTGGGCGCCACTCACTCACCAAGGTAGGACCACGAGCTGCCGAGTGAGCTTACAGCTTGCCGGTGTCAGTGGGGCACTATTTGGAGCCGCCTCTACGTTGCGCGACCCCCCAACCGCGAGCAAAGCAACAAGCTTCTTTCTTAAATTGCAAATGATTTAATTTCGTCTAAATACAAATAGATATTTATTCAATTGAACTCCGGGATCAAGAAGGTAACACGCTAATTCAACCCAAAATTTTAATTATCTCACACTACGGTATTTTCAAATATCTTCCACTATCGCCGAACTCCACCACTTCACTTTTACATTAGCTATACAAATAAATACGTATGCAAGGTAAATACTATATGTCTATAAGATAATAGCTACGAGAGATTAAATTTTCATGGTTACCTAACTGACTTACTTAAGACTAATGTTTTCTTTCTGTTGTTCTAGTTAAACACTAACCTTCTTCATCCGGACTAGTGAGTCACGCCGGATCGCAGGCTCAAATCCCGCCGGAACCGAATTTTCATCCCAAAATGTAATACCTTGGGTAGAGTCCCCCATCCTCAAACTAGGTGAAGAACACAGCTACCAAATTACCCACTCTTTCAAGAATTACACAAGACATATACTGATACAAAGGCACTATTCAGAACAGGACATTATTAACATTTTTAAACGTTACCTCAACTCCAACATACAGACGAATCAACCATGGGTTTCATACAACAGATATACCCAAACCATTTTAGTAACTATAAAGTCCGATGAACTCAAAAGATTGTTGAGCATATTGCCCCCGAAGCCGAGAAAGAAGAAAGAATTCTCCGAATCTACAAAAGAGCTCACCGGAATGCAGAAAAAATAGACTCCGAATAATGGGAAACTTTTATTTCCCAAAAAAGAGTGCCAAAATAAGGAGACTGGTCAAACTCTGCACCATATGTAAAGAGAACAAGTACGATCGGCCCCTAATAAGCCCTTCCTGGAAAAATCACCTATTCTTAATTATCCCGGCCACATCGTTCACATAGACATTTTCTCAACTAAGAAACATCTTGTCCTTACAGCTACAGACAAATTTACTAAGTTTGCCATGGCAAAGATTATCCCATCTCGTTCACTCGAGGACATTAGGAGACCGCTTCAAGACATCCTTTATTTCTTATGTGTACCAGAGCATGTGGTTGTCGATAACAAAGGCACTCTCAGGTCAGCTTCTATTATGTCTATGATGGAAGATGAACTACTAATCAAAGTTTACAAGACACCTCCTACAAAAGCAAAGCGAACGGACAGGTTGAGCGCTTCTATTCCACTCTCACAGGCATCATACACTGCCTGAAACAAGAATCAACAACCCGATCTTTTGAAGAACAACGAATCCAACTTTACCATTCATTCTACTACTGGTAAAAAACCTGTTAAACTCTACTCAGGACAATCACCCAGAATGAACCCAGAAGATTTTGAAAGAGCAAGGCAATCAAACATTGACAAACTTAAACTTAAAAAGGACAAAAATCTACAGAATCATAACAAAAAAAGACAACCGACAAAGGACTATGAAATTGGACAGGCTATTTACGTTAAACAAAACAAAAGAAAGGGGTCAAAACTAACGCCTCGTTACCGTCAGGAAATAATTAAAGAAAATAAAAAAAAACTACCATTCATACAAAATCCGGGAAACGTGTCCATAAAGATAAAGTTGGGAATTGATTTCTTTCCAGATGCCTCATCTGCTTGACCAACAGCACAATACAAATCCTAGACTACACAAATTAACAAATAGTATCCTTTAACGTAGGACTGGCCAAAATACGGGACGGAAACTTTAAAATCATCCATACGATAAACGTTAACCAGTACGAGAAATTCATAACCAGTAGGCATGACATCTTTAATCAACCCATAGTTCAGCTTCACCCGCTATCTCACTACCTAGCTCATGAAATGGAACAAATCGAAACATTTGTGTAAAATCTAGTTCCTCGTAGGACATTGAGACCACTAAATTTTATAGGAACAGCCTGGATGTGGCCTCGCCGGGAATCCGGATCACGAGGACTTTATTACTATTAAAGAAAAAATTAATAACGTTTTGGGAAGCCACAATAGACAAGTTGTTATTAACCAGTTGTACAATGATCGAGTTAATAATTTCACCAAAATTACTGCTAAAAGAAGACAATAAGAAGAGCACCAACATTGTTTTAGAAATTCAAACTAAAATCAAACTTATGAAAGCAGAATTGAGAAATATAGATTTTACCTTACATTGGCTGGAATTATAAATTATTTGATTTGATTCAAAACAGAAATTAAATTAGCCATAGAAGCATTGCACAAAGAAAAATTACCATTCTCTTCCATCGAAGCAGCATTAGATTTCGCAAAAATCAAGATTATTTCAAATCAGTCCGCAATTTTATATATAATAAATATTCCAATGACTAGGAAGGAAAGATTTAACACACTTTTAGTAAAACCAATCAAGAAAAGAGACCTGGTTAATGATATTGTACTCAATAGAATTTTGGAAGGAGAGGACAAAATTTTTGCAGCAAATAAAAATTGTAAAGAATTTAATCAAATTTTGATTTGCAAAGAAAATTATATCATTGATATAAGTAGTCTAGGTTGCTTACCAAGGTTGCTCAAAGGTTCAAACGCTACCTGCCATAAAACATCGGGACACCATAGCCCCACAATCAATGAGATATCGACCGGCATCATACTCCTTAACGACTTTTCCGGAATCGTTGAAGCTGAAAACATCACGCACAAGCTAATTGGGACCTACCTGATCAAATTCCATGATATCACCATTGGAATAAATGGGCGACCATACTCCAACAACAAATACTCCAACCAACATCAGAAGGCGAAGCCTACCGGAAACTTCTTTCATTAGAAATGATGCAAGAACTCCATATTAACAACACCGGGAAATTCGAGCTGTTTAAAAAAAAACAACATGGTCCATCAACTTTCCTCATATGGACTGATCTCAATACTAGCAGTCCTGACCACAGCAGCTCTTTTCTGGAGATTTTGCCCCAGAAAAGGTAATTTGAAAATAACCATAAATTCACCCATTCCAGAAACTAAGCCAGCAGAAACAATGCAGCAGCGAACCATATCATTGGAATCCTCATCATCCATATCAACCAACCCGAAGAGAAATTCAACAAGGATCAATGACTTACCATGTTTAAAAAAAAAACAACTGCGGACAATTGTATCTGAGCGGAGAAGAGTTTATATTCATATTCATCGCACATCAACGCTCCCACGAAAATGCTAGACATATCGTCAGCATTTTCTAACTTATATAAGAAATAATGTATTATACGAAAATTTCAGTTATTTAGAATACGTTGTAATAACTAGGCTTTGCCTGTGAAATAAATTTTTTTAATCAGAGCAAACTCGCGTTTGTTAATTTATACACAAGGGGAACTGTGAGCATTTGCCTTTATAGGTTTACAAACACAGCTTTTTTTACATTTGCATTGCTAAGAATGTTTGCTTTATGAAAAGTTGGTGAGGTGTTTGTTTTGATCTGATTAGTGTGTAAAGGAATGTGATGGCCTGGGTGGTTAAGTGTTTGTTTACTCATTTTGAAAAGAGCGTAACAAAGTTTTACAAGAATTTTGTTGGACTCTAATCATTTGATCTGAATATTAAAAAGCTTCAATAAAAAACGAATGCACGTCATTGACTCTTTAGCCTCATTTACTTTTCATAAACTAAAAAACTTTACGTTTAAAGCAAGCGTCTAATACGCCAACTATACCACTCAGAAAACTTACATTATTGTTGGGGATCTGAACTCTTTCGTTCCTCTCTACAACTATCTGCCTCTTGAAAGTTAACGGAAGTGCTAGTAGCCTCAGCAGGAAAATTCACGAAGAAAACTTACACTTTCCTATTCCTGAAGACGACCAAGTCAAAGACACTGCACCATCTCGTTAGAATTCACAGCATTCTTTCCATTTTTAGATCTTCACTGATTTTCATCGTCTTTTTCCTTGGAGGCAAGGAATCTTTCTATGTTTGTACACGCTTTGTCACAAAGGCTCGTAAAGGCATTTAAAATCCCGGAAAAGGACCGAAAATTCAATGTATCTGACAAAAATAAATGTTGCAGAGACGAATTCTGGTTGTGAATGGATAAAAATGGAACAATGATATTATCTTGCAATTTTTGAGATATGCAAGTTGTATTTTTCTTCGGTTGTTGCTGAAAGAGGACAAGCAGATTAAGGATAAGACCAGAAGAAGTTACAAGTTGAGAAAAAGGTATCTATTCCTGAAAAAAAGGAAAAGTGATTTAGAATTCTATGGTGAATTCATGATGATTTAAATGCTAGAAGAAAATAATAGAATATATAATATACATGGTAGCTTGGTGGTTTTGTTGGTAAAATTCTTGAATTATTATTTTGGTCTGAAGTTAATTTAGATTATATTTCCAAAGTTGATGGACTAAACTTGTTATATATGTTGAAAAGATCAATCTGCTTACTTTACCGGACATGATCTGCTTCGCAGTCTCACACACAAAATCAGTCTAAATAATATTTAAAAACTGCATTTATTTTTTCAAATAGCCACGTTTTCAAGTAACTTCCAACTACCAAAGATTAAAAATGGCTAAGCACTTTATATTTAATACCCCAAAAGAAACACCTGCTATATACTTATGTATCAATTCCTATATTTCTTCTTCATACATTTTATAATCTAGCATCCGACAGCCTTATGTACAAGGGTTGATCCAAAAGTAATAATAATCAATATAAATCAAGGTTATTAGGCTTACGAGAAATATTTATTTTTCAACATGGTTTCCTAACAAGCTTGTACATTAATCCATTTTTTTCTAAACCCAGGATCGTAGTTTGCTGCGTCATTTTTCTTTAATAGCCTCACACAATCTTTTCATTGGGTGTGCATTGTCAGAGTCTGACATAGTGGCTTTCAAATAGCCACGTTTTCAAGTAACTTCCAGATGCCAAAGCTTAAAGATAGGGAAGCACTTTATTTGTACTACCCCAAAAGCAACATCTGTTATATACTTATGTATCAAATCCTATATTTCTTCTTCATACATTTATAATCTAGCATCCGACAGCCTTATGTACAAGGATTGATCCAAAAGTAATGATAATCAATATAAACCAAGGTGATTAGACTTACGAAAATATTTATTTTTGAACATGGTTTCCTAATAAGCTTATACATTTAATTCATCTTTTTTCTAAGCCCAGGATACCATTAGAAAAATGTTTTTGTCTTTACTCTCCCAAAACGCCTCAGCAGCGGCCATCACTTTGCTGCGATCTTCAAATTTTTTGCTCTGAAGTTTTTGTGGTTGTTGTTAAGTTGAAGTGGAATATGGAGTAGCAGAGTTTTAATGCTGACTTGGTAGATAGATTTTTTTTAAAAATTTTATGTGAACTGGAAACAGCCGATTATCACTATTTATGGGACAACCCTCGTATCACGGCAGGACTCCACGTATTGTAACACTTGTCATACAATAACTGCCATGCACAATTGTTCATTTTATGACACGATATACAATTTTCTCGAGTGCTACATTTTTCCTTGCTGTGTGTGCGAGTGACACAACTTTATTCATTATAACTGTATCTTCTTCCATATTTTACTTTTTCAATCATTTTTCCTCCATTTCCCGTGGCCTATTGCAACACACGAACACACGCTTTTTCTGAATTACTTCAAAGCAGGTAAAGTAAAGTAATTATATGACAACGCTCGTAAAGATCTAGCGGTTGAAGCTAGTAGAGAGCTTCATCAAAAATTTACAATCACTGTGAATACGAGTGTGGAGTGATTAGTCCCACGACTCACTTTACCCCTGATTAATTAGCTTACCTATTCAGAGCTAGGTGAACTCAAAGCTTGGTGCGTAGACGCTGTAGCGCATAAGCTACTATAATAGATTAAAGTAAACACTGTTATTAAAACATTAGCAAGAAATTATTTATTATAACGAAACTTAAATGACAGGACAGTAAAACTATGAGCGCGCTCACGGCACGACGTAGTAATTCTACGTACTGACGATGAAGTAGTAATTCTACGTACTGACGATGGTTATGCAGTGTGGGTAATGTTGGTACAGCCGCGACACTGTGTCCAACCTTGTGGTCCCCACAGCACTCTCCCTAAAGTGCTTGCACTGATATTTAGAGCAATGTATGTTGCCGTGTCGATGGCGGCTGATCTGCCGTAGGGAGCCCTGTGGGCAGCACGATGGGCTGCGGTGTAACCATCGCTATTGCTGGAAATAGTGCGCCGTTGTGGCGAAGCTTCCGAGGCGACGGTGTTGCTCCTCGTGGCAGCGAGTTCATGCAGCTGCCGAGGTGACAGCTGTCGGGCCTCGTGGCGGCGCGCCGATGCGGTTGCCAAGGCGACAGCCGTCGGGCCTTGTGGCAGCGAGTCGACGTTTCTGCTGAGGCGACGGGTGTCAAGCCTCGTGTGAGAAAACTGCATGGTTGCCAAGGCGACGCCTATTGGGATGCTCTTCACCGGGGTCACCAATGTAGCGCATGGGCTACTATAATAGATTAAAGTAAACACTGTTATTAAAACATTAACAAGAAATTATTTATTGTAACAAAACATAAATGACAGGACAGTAAAACTATGAACTCGCTCACGGCACGAACTCGTCGGTCGGCTGATGAAGATGAAGTACTAATTCTACGTACTGACGATGGTTATGCAGTGTGGGTAATGTTGGTACTGCCGCGATGCTGTGTCCAACCATGTGGTTCCCACAACCCTCGTCCGAACCTGGATTCGAACCAAGTTTCCACACACAAAAAGCCAGTGCTCTACCCACTAAGCTACTCAAGCAATGTTTAAGTGTGCTCTGTTTTAACCAGTTCTTTGTAATTAAGCTGGCCCAAGTTCTAGTAAATTTGGGAAATTTTTGGGAACACCTTGATTATCGAATACCAATAATAGTGTTGATTGACTTCTCAATATAAATTGGCAATATTTAGAACTTAGAAGAATCAATATTATATCATTGAATGCAGAATTCGCAGCGATGGATGTTTCACAGTTAAGACTCAATAAAAAACAAACCAATTTACATTTGCGGTGCCAAAAACATTCTGAAAGTATCAATAAAATTGCATCGAGACATCAAGAGTAACATTTTTGAGTTTTAAACTATTACATTTAAAAAGAAAACAGTTCTGACGGCTATTATAGCGTTATGTTCGAAATTCAGTAAGCTTACTTGAGGACCCCGGGGGATGATCTTTGGGCCGGCGAAGCCTGCGAAGACAGGCATGGGCTTTCTTATCTAAGGCCCCCAGGAAACCTGCCGCAAAATGCAAACGTACTGATTTTCGGTAGTTGTCTTTCTTTGCTTTTAATTACCAATCGGTTTAGGTTTTTTTTTAAATAATATTTTATTCTGTTAGCTCGATTCTTTCAAATTCCACTCGATTTTTGCAACTTCACTCTATTTATTCAAGATCACTCGATTTTTATCTTTCACACGTCATCTCGCGATCAAAGCATCATCCCGACTTCCACTCAAAGTTCGCTTGTTTCACTCCAAAAACCAACCTGGTCCCCGGAACCCGGTTTAAACCAACTTGCCGAAACGGTCAATGAAACCGCCGCGATATTTTACCAACCTCAAGAGCACGAGGTCATACTCTCACACCACAGCCAGAAATGAAACGCAACTGGTTAGCCGGTCTTCAACTTGCCGCGACAAATAATTTGACCATATTCACCTTCCAACGTAAAGTGATTGGCCTTGACTTAAAATATCATCGCGAGTTTTCATAAGACTAAAATCATTGCCGATGTCTCTAAATCCATTTTAGGTGTAAACTTCCTCTACTACTATGAGCTAGTTGTGAACTTGGAAAATGCTATCCTGATAAATCTTCTAATTTCACTCATTACGAGAAGTTTGCACACACCTTACAAACTTCCAAAACTAAGCGTTTTGATTGAGACATCCTCTGGTCTACAAATGAATACTCTCCGTCAAAAATATAGCCCCATCATGGTTAAAAAAGTGTTTTTCCAACCCTGCAAATACTAGATAGCACTCCATTGATCCTTGAATAGTACAAAGAACACGCAGGTCAGCACCAAATAAACTCGTGGGGGCTAAACAATCGATTTCCTCTAACAGCAGGGCACGCTCTTATTCGCATCGAGCAAAGACCCGCTCAAAGCAGCAAAGAGCCTGGAATACTACTTGGCAGAACTAAGTCTTTATTTTGACGAATGGGGCATCAAACCAAATAGCGGTAAGACACAACTCTGTGTATTTCGCAATCCTTCTAAGTATCGGGGATCTCAAACAATCCGCAACAAGGCCAAAAAACTCGCTGTCTTGTTCGGAACCTCTAAGATTACTCCAGTCTCATCTCTAAAGTACCTCGGTGGTGACTTCCACGAATTGCTGAAGTTTAATCCTTATGTGCGGCGTAAAATCAAAGCTGCTAAGTCCGCATTTCAACGCATCAGACCTCTTTTTGCCAAAAAGATGGGCATGACCATCAGAGCTAAGTCCATTTGCTACCAGACTCTGATTCGGCCTATCCTGACTTATGCTTCCCTATCCTGGATTACCTGTTCCAAAACTGCCATGGCAGAAGCGGAGGTATTCGAGAGGAGAATCCTCCGCTACTGTACTGGTAGGTTCTACAACCCGGTGACTAAAAAGTGGCCGAAGAACCTTCTCCTGTATGAGGAGTCGGGACTGAAGCCACTTAGGGACCAGGTTGTAGAATTGACGACAAGATTCTACGGATTGACAGACGGACATGAGAACGGACTGATACGGTCACTTGGTCGTACAGGTGGCTCTAATGAGCCATTTATGCGCCCCGCGAAAATAGTTTGTCAACGGCAGCTCATGGATGCGCTTTTTAATTATGTAGGCCTCCCAACGAATAGAAGAGGCTAAATGTAGCAGGTTGAAACATCCTTGCGTGAAACCTGGTCCGGAAGCAGACGTTCGAGCGCATGAGGGTCGATCAACAACAGTAGTAGGATTCTGAGTAAGTAGGTTAAGATTAGAATTGTACATGGTGTAAGCTTAAGTGAATATCCAGAGCGAGCAAGTAGTATAAAGTATAAATTTAAATCGCGGCGCCGTTTCGTAAATTGTAAATAGTGTTAAAGTAACGAACTACTCTGGGAAATAAAACTATTGTAAAGAATTGTGAACGCTGGCGTGTTCTTTCGGGTTATTTTCCTTCCGCTAGTGCAAGAAGCCGTCGCAATACTTCTCGCTTCCGGGCGACGGACGATAATCGGTTTCGGGATTGGGAAGCGAGTGGCGCCCACCCACCCCCATCTCCGGTGAGTTCAGGCTCCCGAAACTGACCCCCTTCGACTTTTTGGTGCTAGAAGGGGTGAGCAGACGTGCGAGAGTTTTAAAAATAAAACATAACGTGACAAATTGGCGCCCAACGTGGGGCCTAATAACGGCTAACGGTACGCGGAAAAATTTTACAAGCCAAGTCCCAAATTGTGGGAAGGCAGTTAGGCGCGTAAAATCGATAGTCATAGTAATTTTAAAGATAGATTTGGGAGTAATTCACGCGATAACGGCTGCAATATCACGATTTCGATGTTGATGTGAATATTCTTGAAGCTTGAATTCGTAAAGGTGGATAGAACTATTCTCATTATATTATCATATATCTATATCTATTTATCTTTTTGAAAACATAATACAAAAGAAAAACTATTTGAATTCTGGATTTGGTGAATCAAGGTGCGTGTCGTAAAGAAAAAATAAAAGGAACGTGTGTGAATGTATATAGGCGAACTATATGGGATTAATGGTGACTGAAGTGTGAGTGCGGAATAGAATAGTTTAAGGGGTTATTCTACTGTTAAACGGGTAAAAAGCAGTATCATTTTAAAAGTGTTGTAAAAAAAAAACTATTAAAGATATCAATTTGAAATTTTGCATGCATCTTTATTAGCAAAAAGAGTATAAAATCGCATAGTTGAATTTTTCAAAAAAACAAAATGGCGGCTTCTGTATGCAATTGATGGAGAGCGCGCTGACGGCCAGAGTCGATTGCGCGGCACATTGCACAGGTCATCCAGGTGATCTGCAATCAATTTAACGATGAAATTCTATTAGTTTAGCTAAAAACACACAAAGTGAACCTAAATTGAGCCATAAATATTAAATTTTCGCGATTTGACAAGTGTTGGAAAATAGCATGCTCGATTTTGGACGTTCATTTCGATGAAAAAAGTGCTCCCAAATAACCAGATTTCAATTTTTATGGCTCAATTTAGGTTCACTTTGTGTGTTTGTAGCTAAACTAATAGAATTTCATCGTTAAATTGATTGCAGATCACCTGGACGACCTGGGCAATGTGCCGCGCAATCGACTCTGGCCGTCAGCGCGCGCTCCATCAATTGCATACAGAAGCCGCCATTTTGTTTTTTTTTTGAAAATTCAACTATGCGATTTTATACTCTTTTTGTTAATAAAGATGCATGCAAAATTTCAAATTGATATCTTTAATAGTTTTTTTTTTTACAACACTTTTAAAATGATACTGCTTTTTACCCGTTTAACAGTAGAATAACCCCTTAATTAGTAAGAGGCCGTTCTTTCCTAGGTTTTCGACGTAGAATACGTGGTTTTATCGTAGATATTGAGTACCAGGTGGGGGTTCGATTGTTAGTGAGGTATCTTGTGTTTCGCGAACGTTCAGGGAATATTTTGCTCGGGAGGGTTGTCTTTTCTTGGCGGAAAAAGAATGAAGATCTTGGTAGATCGTCTGAGCAAAGACGAGCTCATTTATGAGCTCGCCATCCGCGGGTTTCCAGCAGACACCGTTGACGCGATGAGAAAGACGTTGAGGGCTACACTAAGGTCTGAGTCAGCATTGGATAGGTCTTATGTTGAACCCGACTATCCTTTCGAGTTTGAAGTAGACCACGCGGAGATGCTGGCTAAGGTGACCGAGATAGAGGACTTGGTTAACAGAGTTTCAGGCGATGGGGCGAGATCGGAATTCGTGAAGGCGAAAGTGAAGACGGAGTTCGGTTTTCGGCGACTGGCCAATATGCGCGCAATCACTAAGGAGCAGAAGGATAGCGTGAAGGAATTACGAAACAGGCTCATCCTGGCGATGGGGACACTGGTTGGAAAGACCGGAGATTCCACCGATGATGAGGGAGAGACAGGCGTTCACGAGCAGATGGTACCCGTGCAGAAGGAGGCAAGAGGAGCGAGCCCAGCGGAGGTGGCTAAATGGGGCATCAAATTCAGTGGAGATTCGTCGGGATCCATAAACGCCTTCCTCGAACGGGTCGAGGAGTTGCGTCAGGCAAGGGGCCTGTCGAAGCCGCAGTTGTTCAGGGCTGCCGTAGAGCTGTTCGACTCGCGGGCTTTGATATGGTTCCGCGCTAATCGGGAGCTGGTGTCGTCGTGGGACGAACTTGTACGGGAGATGAAGGCGGAGTTTTTACCTCTGGATTACGAGGATCGCCTGGGGGAAGAGATAAGGAGACGGACGCAAGGGGAGGGTGAATCTATGGGGGTTTATGTCGCAATGATGGAGCGACTATTTAGCCGGCTGACAACTAGCTATACAGAAGAGGAGAAACTGCGCATATTGCGCAGGAATATAACACCATTCTATCAGCAACAGTTGTGCTTGACACCGGTGACGACAGTAGCTGAATTGGTGAAGATGGGTCGCACTGTGGATGCGATGAGGGTGTCGGTGGCAGCATTTGTGCCACCCACGACACGATTCAGACGCTGTTTGGAGCCGGATTTGGCCTACGTGGGTGTAGAAAGGGTAGAGCAGGTGGCGGCGATGGCAGAACAGGGTCGAGTGAAATGCTGGAATTGCAGGCGAGATGGGCATGTATCGAGGGAGTGTCCTGAGCCGCGGCGGTGTTTCGGGTGTGGTCGGCAGGGGGTTATGCGAGCCACATGCCCTGTCTGCCGAGCGAGGGCGAACGAACAGGGGCCGCGGGCACGATCAGATCCACCGGCGGCGGGAAACGACCGACGTGCTCGCTAGGCGGTCGAGCGAGCACTTCAAAGAGGCCGCAACAGAGGGCATCCTCTTCGACGGTGGGTTACGCTCTAGCGAAGTGCAGCCAGGATAATCGTCCGCATCTGCAGGTGAAGGTGATGGGCATAGCGATGGAGGGCCTGCTGGACTCGGGGGCAAGTCGCACGATTTTGGGGGAGAAGGGTTGGGTTCGACTAAGGAGAAGAGGCGCAACCCTGACTCCAAACGAGATCGAAGAAGTGAGGCTGGCTAATGGGGAAATGTGCCGGTGACAGGGACGGCGAGAATGATGTTTGAACTCAACGGTCGTGGTCATGAGTTGGAGGTGCTGATGATCCCGTCGGTGCCACAAGAGTTAATATTGGGGATAGACTTCTGGAAATGCTTCGGAGTAGTCCTCGATATGAAGGGACAGCAGTGGACTTCGGTAGCCGCTGTAGCAACGATGCCGGGAAAGACGCTGCGGAGTTGGTCTCACCTGACGGCAGATGAAGCCAAGACCTTGTCGGAACTGCTGGAGGAGCAATTTGCGTTGATGGGGGATGGTCTGGGCTGCGCAAAGTCGGTATGCCATATCATCAAGACAAAGGCACCACCGATCAAACAAAGGTATTATCCGGTTTCGCCAGCGGTACAAAAACAGATCAATGTGGAATTGGACGAGATGTTACGAATGGGGGTGGTGGAACCATCGACGAGCGCCTGGTCCTCTCCCATACTTCTGGTACGGAAGAAAGATGGATCCTTCCGATTTTGCGTGGATTTCAGGAAGCTTAATGCGGTGTCGGAAAAGGACGCGTACCCGATACCATATATCACGGCAACCCTTGATAAACTGCGTAATGCGAAGTATCTGTCGACCTTAGACATAAAATCGGCATATTGGCAGGTGCCAATGTCCAAAGAGTCTCAACAGTACACGGCCTTTACAGTGCCCGGAAGAGGTCTGTTTCAGTTCCGACGTATGCCCTTTGGTCTACACAATTCGGGGGCCACCTGGCAAAGATTAGTGGACACGGTTCTGGGGCCCACACTCGAACCCTTCGTTTTTACATATCTGGATGACGTGATTATAGTGACGGAAACGTTCGAGCGACACATAGAGGTCCTTCGAGAGGTGTTCGTACGGCTAAGAGAGGCGGGACTCAGGGTGTCCAAGGAGAAATGTCAGTTTTGTAGGTCGAGGCTTAAATATTTAGGGTATGTGGTAGACGAAGAAGGCCTTCGCGTGGACCCAGAGAAAGTCCAAGCCATTAGAGATTTTCCTCGACCAAGCTCCGTAAAACAGGTCAGACAATTGCTAGGAATGGTATCCTGGTACCGTCGGTTCATCCCGGGGCACGCGACGATGGTGGCACCACTGAGCGACCTGCTGAAGAAGGGTCGAAAATTCACTTGGTCAGACGAATGTGAGCGGGCGTTCGAGGAGTGTAAACAGAGACTCACGTCGGCTCCAGTATTAGCCTGTCCTGATTTTGACCTGCCTTTCAAGGTCCAAACGGACGCATCGGATGTAGGGATAGGCGCAGTGTTGAGCCAGGCACACCCAACGGGTGAAAAGGTGGTGTGCTATCTAAGTCGCGCGCTCTCGAAACAAGAACGGAAGTATTCGACCACCGAAAGAGAATGTTTGGGCGTACTGTGGGCGATAGAGAAGCTTCGACCGTATATTGAGGGGACGCGCTTCGTGGTGATCACGGATCATCATTCCTTGGTCTGGCTCAATAAACTGAAGGACCCCACTGGTAGGCTGGCTAGATGGGCGGTTAGGCTCCAGCAATTTGACTTCGAAGTGGTTCACCGCAAAGGGAAGGAGCATTTGGTGCCGGATGCCCTCTCCCGGGCAATTAACCAGGTAGACAGTATAGATACCCCACTGAAATTGGAGACGTGGTACGAGAAGATGTTGGACAACGTGCGAGGAGATCCAAGGAAATATTCAAACTGGAGAGCGGTGGATAACACCCTGTGGAAACAGGCAGAGGGGTCTAGGTTAGAGGCAGGAAACAAAACCGGCTGGAAAAGAGTTGTGCCGAGAGCTGAGAGGGGAGTCGTTCTCAACCGGTGCCATGATGATCCTACAGCAGGGCATATGGGAACTGACCGGACATTATCCCGAGTTGCGCAAACCTACTACTGGCCAGGGATGCGGGCGGACATTCGCCGATACGTGGAGAAATGTAAAATTTGCCAGGCATGCAAAGTCGAGAGGAGGGAACCGATTGGGTGGATGACCTCCAGGGCCGGCGAGGCTAAAGACCCCTGGGAAATGATCTGTATAGATCTGGTGGGACCGCTGCCTAGGTCAAAGCGTGGCCACGTTTATATTTTGACAATATTGGACTACGTCACTAAGTTTTCGATCTTGCTACCAATGCGAACAGCGACAGCTTCAAATGCGTTCCGCTTATTGGAAGAAAACGTATTCCTGGTGTATGGTGTACCAAGGGTTTTGGTATGTGACAATGGCGTGCAATTTCGGGGCAAGCAATTTAAGTGTCCGGTGGAGGGTTATGGGGTACAGATAAGGTATACTGCGCTGTACCACCCCCAGGCCAACCCGGCCGAAAGGCGCAACCAAGATGTGAAGTGCATGTTGCGCTGCTATGCCTCGGAGAATCAGCGCACGTGGGACGAGTACTTGGCAAAGATTGCATGCGCTCTGAGAACCTATAAACACGAGGTTACCGGGTACTCTCCATATTTCCTAAATTTTGGCCGGGAGATGATTACGTTTCGAGAGGAAACAGAACTGCCCGAAAGGGGGGATCGGAGTTTTAGCCCTCTACGGAACGCGAGAGCACTAGATGAAGTTCGACGAGAAGTGATCCAGAGGATGGGGCTGGTGGCTTCATCAAGTAAAAAACGCTATGACCTCCGGCGGAGGACGGTAGACTTCCAGATAGGTGATAGCGTATGGAGAAGGAACTATATATTGTCAGATGCCAGCAAACATTTTTCCGCCAAACTTGCTCCTGCGTTCGTTGGGCCTTATAAAATAAGGAAAAAGACTTCGGCATGGACCTATGAGTTAGTGGATGAGAGGGGGAAGTCTGCAGGAAACTGGCATGCGAAAGACCTTAAACGGTATGTGGAAGGCTATTCCGAACTTGAATACAACTAGAAGTCAGCGACAGCGGAGACCGCCGGCCAAGTGCTGTTTTTTTTTACCATAGGTTGTTTGGATAGGTTACTTTTAATAGCAGTAGGATTATGGAGTTAGGGGCCTTGAATAGGTGCTAACTCAAGGACCAGATCGTGAGGTGTGACATATGGACTTGTGGCACTTAACGGATAGGCACAAGATAGATTGTAGTTAAGAATAAGATAATAAATCGTTAGGATAATTGGGTGGTGGTGGCTAAATTAATTGGTAGCGAGTTTTCTCGGTGGTGAGAATAACAGATAAGAGGGTTAGGTTGGTGGTGGGACTTTGAATAGTTAGGTAAGCGAAACATAGTGTAATTGGTGGAGGGTAGCGTAACTAATAAGGGCTAAGGTTCAAAAGTCTTTCTGGTGGGGATATAGGATCGAGCAAGTAGCTAGCCAAAGAGTTAGGATGCGTGTAGGGGCAGATAGATGCGCCGGGGGGGGTCGGCGATTCAGATAGTAAAGCTATGGCAGAAGAGCGAAGGATAAGCGGCCCTGATAGGAGGTGCAGTTGTTGGAATAGTTAATGATTAGTAGTAGATTGGTAATGAATGCATATTGAGGGTTAGTGTATGAGTACGAATTAGTGGAAAAAAATTTGCATATATATGAAATAAATACCGATATCTTGGTCGTGGTGATTATTTCCTCCTTGGTATTTGTTTTATGCTTCCTTCCATCTTCCTCGCGCACTTTTTTTTGCTGCAATTCATCTTTTTCCCCCTTCTGCGTTCATTGTAGTGGAGGGAATCCGTATGATACCGTAGAGCACCCTAAAAACGAGTTCGAAGAGCATTAGAATTTTTGTGTTGAAAATGATAAGAGTACCTACACCAGGCAAACTAGAACACGCAACATATAGACATGCAGGGAAAACGAAGGTTAGGGGAATAGAGCCATGTACGCAAAGAGTATGCTTGAGTGTCAAGGCGAGAATGAGTGTGGTATGATATAGTGACCAGAAATTCAGAATTCAAGTACCGAGCGAGGTGACGCGAAACGATTTAAGTCGGTTTTCGGGTATCTGATGTTAGTCGAGGATTTTGAAGCGCGGTACATTGAGCGGAAATGGTCGAGAATTTCTATGAAATTCTCTGAAGAGAGGGGGGTGTCACGGTCGATCACGCCGCGAGCCGTACCGGTGGCAGATAGAAGTTCACGCTATTTCATTGACGCGGACACGCTTGCGGTAGGGATTCGAAGGTTTGTTGCAAAACTAGGTAAACGTAAGATAGGTAATAAGAAATAAGAAAGAATAAGAAAATAAGAAATAATAATGGTAGGTCATAGAGCTGTATCACAAATGGCATCGAGTCGTGGAGTAGGCTTCGAGTCTCGGCGAGCCCTGATAAGAACGGCCAACATCGAAACCAAGGCGCGCACTCGTCAGGACCCGACATTCCTCAAGGCTGATAGTGGGGCCGGGGTAACTGCCATGTCAGCCGCGATATTAGGAAAGAAAAAAAAGGGGAAAATCGGCGTAGTACTCACCTGTCAGTATCGGACACAACGTCGTCCTGAGGTTGATTTCATCGTTCCGTAATGGGCTTCCGTATGCGTGATAGAAATTTCTTCCTTTGTCGCTCTTCGAAATGTAATGCGTCTGCATCGGTCGAGGAACCTCACTTCGGCACACCTCACCCGGAGACTTTAGAAGCGTTGCGGACATTCGGATTGCTCTGGAAACCACAAGCATCCATGCCGTCGTCAGTACCGTCATCATCGTCACCTACAAAAATACCGAACATAAAAACGGTCGCGATAATAATAACACAATAATCATGCAACAAATTCTGCCGGTCTGATTGTTTGGGAGCCAAGCAAATGTCGCAGAGTCCGTTTCCCGGGTTGTGCGCACTCAATTTACAGGATTCATGCGGCCGTCAGGAACCGTAGTCGTACGTTGTGATTTTCGACCTCGAGATTTCACCAGTAGCTGTATAATTCAACCGAAATAGTGAACCATTGATCACTCGAATAACCAAGCCGCGGCGTAACGAAAGAAAGATACGATTTTGACAGTTCGTATGTCAATGGCAACCGGGCGGAACGCCAGAGGAACGAACCGCGTTCCGAAATGTACCGAAGCGTTGCCATACATATGTCTCAGTAAATCGAGCGCAATGCCAGGTGCAATGACCGAATGCACTTGGGCTGCACATGCAGATTGCGGCAATGCACATTAATGAATAAAGTGCAATGACCGGGCATCGAATGCAACGACCGGAATGCATTTGAAATGCATTGTGATATCTTGTTTTCCCGCCAAACGGACAATTTAGGATCCCGTCTAAGCGGGATTAGAAAGCGGAGCCGAGGTTGCTTGCGAAGTGATGAAGGCAAGGATCGCTCTCTTTTTGGATGGACGTGGTAAGAATCAGACGTAGCCTGACTATCGTATTCAAATTATAAACGGAAAATTTCGATATTTCATATATTCGTATCTGGCGTGGCTCGAAGAGGAATAGGAGCGAAGATCGTAATCTTTTTGCGGATGAGTATGAAGATCTCGGACGAACGATAGGTGGAATAATTGGCAAAGTCTGAAGTAAATCGTTGGCGTAATCGAGGTGGTGAGGTCGTTAGGCTGTAACGAAAGGGGTCCTGGCGTTATATGATAATGAGAACGACGTTAAACGTATCGACGGAGCGGATGGTGTAGCGAATCAGGCGAAGAGGAAGAAGTAGTGAATTTGGCGCAAGATCGTGGCACAGATAGTTACGAGAATATTGGTTGCGGTGCGAGCAGGTTGAAACATCCTTGCGTGAAACCTGGTCCGGAAGCAGACGTTCGAGCGCATGAGGGTCGATCAACAACAGTAGTAGGATTCTGAGTAAGTAGGTTAAGATTAGAATTGTACATGGTGTAAGCTTAAGTGAATATCCAGAGCGAGCAAGTAGTATAAAGTATAAATTTAAATCGCGGCGCCGTTTCGTAAATTGTAAATAGTGTTAAAGTAACGAACTACTCTGGGAAATAAAACTATTGTAAAGAATTGTGAACGCTGGCGTGTTCTTTCGGGTTATTTTCCTTCCGCTAGTGCAAAAAGCCGTCGCAATACTTCTCGCTTCCGGGCGACGGACGATAATCGGTTTCGGGATTGGGAAGCGAGTGGCGCCCACCCACCCCCATCTTCGGTGAGTTCAGGCTCCCGAAACTGAACCCCTTCGACTTTTTGGTGCTAGAAGGGGTGAGCAGACGTGCGAGAGTTTTAAAAATAAAACATAACGTAACAAAGATAAATAGATATAGATATATGATAATATCATGAGAATAGTTCTATCCACCTTTACGAATTCAAGCTTCAAGAATATTCACATCAACATCGAAATCGTGATATTGCAGCCGTTATCGCGTGAATTACTCCCAAATCTATCTTTAAAATTACTATGACTATCGATTTTACGCGCCTAACTGCCTTCCCACAATTTGGGACTTGGCTTGTAAAATTTTTCCGCGTACCGTTAGCCGTTATTAGGCCCCACGTTGGGCGCCAATTTGTCACGTTATGTTTTATTTTTAAAACTCTCGCTCGTCTGCTCACCCCTTCTAGCACCAAAAAGTCGAACGGGGTCAGTTTCGGGAGCCTGAACTCACCGGAGATGGGGGTGGGTGGGCGCCACTCGCTTCCCAATCCCGAAACCGATTATCGTCCGTCGCCCGGAAGCGAGAAGTATTGCGACGGCTTCTTGCACTAGCGGAAGGAAAATAACCCGAAAGAACACGCCAGCGTTCACAATTCTTTACAATAGTTTTATTTCCCAGAGTAGTTCGTTACTTTAACACTATTTACAATTTACGAAACGGCGCCGCGATTTAAATTTATACTTTATACTACTTGCTCGCTCTGGATATTCACTTAAGCTTACACCATGTACAATTCTAATCTTAACCTACTTACTCAGAATCCTACTACTGTTGTTGATCGACCCTCATGCGCTCGAACGTCTGCTTCCGGACCAGGTTTCACGCAAGGATGTTTCAACCTGCTCGCACCGCAACCAATATTCTCGTAACTATCTGTGCCACGATCTTGCGCCAAATTCACTACTTCTTCCTCTTCGCCTGATTAGCTACACCATCCGCTCCGTCGATACGTTTAACGTCGTTCTCATTATCATATAACGCCAGGACCCCTTTCGTTACAGCCTAACGACCTCGCCACCTCGATTACGCCAACGATTTACTTCAGACTTTGCCAATTATTCCACCTATCGTTCGTCCGAGATCTTCATACTCATCCGCAAAAAGATTACGATCTTCGCTCCTATTCCTCTTCGAGCCACGCCAGATACGAATATATGAAATATCGAAATTTTCCGTTTATAATTTGAATACGATAGTCAGGCTACGTCTGATTCTTACCACGTCCATCCAAAAAGAGAGCGATCCTTGCCTTCATCACTTCGCAAGCAACCTCGGCTCCGCTTTCTAATCCCGCTTAGACGGGATCCTAAATTGTCCGTTTGGCGGGAAAACAAGATATCACAATGCATTTCAAATGCATTCCGGTCGTTGCATTCGATGCCCGGTCATTGCACTTTATTCATTAATGTGCATTGCCGCAATCTGCATGTGCAGCCCAAGTGCATTCGGTCATTGCACCTGGCATTGCGCTCGATTTACTGAGACATATGTATGGCAACGCTTCGGTACATTTCGGAACGCGGTTCGTTCCTCTGGCGTTCCGCCCGGTTGCCATTGACATACGAACTGTCAAAATCGTATCTTTCTTTCGTTACGCCGCGGCTTGGTTATTCGAGTGATCAATGGTTCACTATTTCGGTTGAATTATACAGCTACTGGTGAAATCTCGAGGTCGAAAATCACAACGTACGACTACGGTTCCTGACGGCCGCATGAATCCTGTAAATTGAGTGCGCACAACCCGGGAAACGGACTCTGCGACATTTGCTTGGCTCCCAAACAATCAGACCGGCAGAATTTGTTGCATGATTATTGTGTTATTATTATCGCGACCGTTTTTATGTTCGGTATTTTTGTAGGTGACGATGATGACGGTACTGACGACGGCATGGATGCTTGTGGTTTCCAGAGCAATCCGAATGTCCGCAACGCTTCTAAAGTCTCCGGGTGAGGTGTGCCGAAGTGAGGTTCCTCGACCGATGCAGACGCATTACATTTCGAAGAGCGACAAAGGAAGAAATTTCTATCACGCATACGGAAGCCCATTACGGAACGATGAAATCAACCTCAGGACGACGTTGTGTCCGATACTGACAGGTGAGTACTACGCCGATTTTCCCCTTTTTTTTCTTTCCTAATATCGCGGCTGACATGGCAGTTACCCCGGCCCCACTATCAGCCTTGAGGAATGTCGGGTCCTGACGAGTGCGCGCCTTGGTTTCGATGTTGGCCGTTCTTATCAGGGCTCGCCGAGACTCGAAGCCTACTCCACGACTCGATGCCATTTGTGATACAGCTCTATGACCTACCATTATTATTTCTTATTTTCTTATTCTTTCTTATTTCTTATTACCTATCTTACGTTTACCTAGTTTTGCAACAAACCTTCGACTCCCTACCGCAAGCGTGTCCGCGTCAATGAAATAGCGTGAACTTCTATCTGCCACCGGTACGGCTCGCGGCGTGATCGACCGTGACAAAGACCTAGGATAAGGAATTAGGTCTAATTAGGCTAAGTTAGTTTTAGTTAGGTATAACTTAGACTTAAGTCATAGCATAAGGTCGATTTTAAGTGGCTATTGCTAGGATAATCCCAGCCATTGTACACGGCTGGGTATGATAGTTAGCGTGTAAGATTAAAAGAAAAACTCAAAATATAAACATAAACCAAAATAAAACAATCAAGAGCCAGCAGGCCAAAATATTATAGCCGCTAGTAAGTAATTTTTTAATTGTGAATAGGACTTAAATTAGATTAATAAAGTAAAAAAGAAAACTTAAAGTAAATTTTTTTCTAATCTAATCTAAATCTAACAGCAGGGCATTTATATTATTATCTTTCCAACAGCAACAGGTTTTCCTATTGACAATTACAGATGCCTCAATACCATAACTGTCCTGAATACATATCCTATCCTCATTATACAAGACTTCGGTAAGCAACTGAATGGCGATACAATCTGATAAAAAGCATAGTCATAGTCGATTCGAACTATATTCTTAAGGCTACACATCCTTCGGATACTTTTAGTTCATCTGAATGACTTTTTGTACTTTGTATTGTGTTACTATCGCTCTAAAATTTTAATTAAGTAGTCAAACACGCACTGAAATTTGGCATTATCTTCACAAAACTTCCCAAAATGAGCATATAGCTCACCTAGAACAACTAATCAAAAGATTTGTGGATCATGGTTTAATAATCAACTTAGAGAAATGCCACTTCTTTCGACCTTCAGTAAAAAGTTTTAAGTCATGAGGTTTCCCTGAGATTCTACCAGTGTCTCCTTTTTCATGCAGCTGAAATGAAGCCTATAGCTAACGTCTATTTTTGTGGTTCTGACAAATTTGGTGCCAAAACTATCGACTGGTCACACTTTGTCGACTTAGACATCTAAGTCACATTAGTGATTCGACATTCGGTAGGTCTCTGATTACAACAGCATTTTTGCTAAAATGCTTGATTGTCCAGAGAAAATCGTTCCCCTCAGATCCTTCAGCTTTATCGTAACAGCTTTCTCGCAGAAATAGGAAAATGAGCTCGGTAGATCGAAAAGAACTTAAAATAACTTATTCTAGAGACAACTAATCTTTGTAGCCAGCGTCGACATTTTTTAAGAAATGTCTGGACCAAACCTGTATTGACCTCAACGTTTCAAGGCCTTTCACATTGTCATAGTGTGTTTCTTAACACACTTATAGGGGCGCAATTACTGTCTAACAATTTATTACGCGGTCACGCAATTTGACCCGAACAAGCACGATAAATTGACCGAAACCCCCACTGGCCCTCCAATGGAACGAATGGGGGGCTAGTTTCGGGGGCCATTAGCTCACCGGAGATGGGAGTGGGCAGGCACCACTCGCTTTCACCCCGAAACCAACATAATACCGTCCGCGGAAGCGAGAAGGGAAAAAGGACGGCGGCTTATTCTCTGTATCTTTTCTTACAACAATCACTGTTTGAATAGGTTTCACTTAATGTTTGTTTACTTATCACTACTCTTAAACTGCTACCATGTAATGGTAGGCTACCTTTATAAGAAAATATTCACAGCAATTTACTTACTTGCTACTCGATCGACGATTCGTTTTCCCACGCTGGGGCCCTTCCGCCGAAAACTCGGCTGAGCTCCTTCGGACAAGACTAGTACAATCCGGGTCAGTTCCAGTTCAATTTCAAATTTTCCGTCTAGATCCCAAAAGGCCAGTTCACAACCAAAAACCAATTCAAATTCAAATTTCCCGTCCAGTTTCCAAAAAGCCAGTTAACAACCAAAAACCAATTCCAATTCAAATTTCCCGTCCAGATTCCAAAAGGCCAGTTCACAACCAAAAGCAAGAAGAGAAGATTTCGATCAGGCAGATACTCCAAATGCACCACCGCTCACTTACCCAGCTCGAATCGGAAAAGACCAGTCTTCCACGGAGCCACCTCGGTCGAGTCAACCTCCAACTCGTCAGCCAGCAGGACTTTTTGGGGTGCTCCGTTGTATGCACCTGATGACATAGCACCCGGCCGTTGCACTTCAATCGGGGCATTGCACTTTTTCTTGCATGCGCGGCACCGGCTGCCAATGCCCTCCGTTTCTGGCCGTTCCACATCTGGTGGTCTGTTGTCGTTGTTCCCCTTGTCGCCTGCTCCAATGTCACACTGTCGAAACGTCAACCGTGTTTTCGTTTTCGATTTCATAGACAAACGGACGATAATAATTTTCATACAACTAATCGACTACCAAACGATCTTTACTAATAGTCAATATGCTATTTACGGGGGCCAACAAGTTCGCTCAATTTGCAATTATCATTTGCTTAGTTCGGACCGCGTTTTCTATGTGTCCGTCGCAATGTTCTTGCAAGAGCATCAATAGCCGTGTTTATAATGTGGTTTCAAACCGGCTTAGGATTAGTCAAACCACGTTGTATACGCGCAGTGGGTTGATTTGAGATAAGTCGGTGCGATCACGAAAGCTTACAGGATCGGATCGACTTGGGCGTTAAAAGACGCGGATCGAGCGATTGAGGATTGAAAAATTCCAAGCCGACTTCACTTATGTATGTGACTTTCGTATGCGGGGCATGCTTCACCATTGTGGAAGTGAATGAAATTTTTAAATACTTGAAATTTATGAATCGAGAATATATATTCGTTTTGGATATTTTTTTTAGATTCGAAGGAAAATAACATGGAATTTAGAATAAAAATAATATAATTGTTACTATAGGTATGCTCGCGTATTGGAGCAGCAACATTTCGCTTGCAACAAGAGTACAAAATCAACTTGCTCCTAATGTATTTGCATATATATTCACTTGTTATGGTTCAAATTAGTTTGAAAATAGGCAGAACGATATGTATACTGCATGCTTCTTGAGTGAACAAATTTGATTGGAATTAACTAGCATTAAGCTATTTAGCATATGAATATAGAAAAGAACATCCCGTAATTATTGCGAGTAATGTAAATTAAATTTGCACTGAAGCCCCAATAATATTATCATGCAGGACTAAATACTTTTTTTGGAACCAGAACGCACGGGGACTTTTAACGGCTCCAGAAAATTCCACTTGTTGTAAAACCTGGTGCGAAAAAATTTAACTTATATCGTTAGCAGGGCATGTTTCTTACGTTTCACAAAATGTGCGATCGTCTGGTTATTACTTACTAATGAAGGAGAGTCGGACCGTCTCTGTAAATACAGTTACAATAAAAATACCAGAATAATCAATAGCACTGGTGAATGATTTGTGTTGCAACCCGTATGCTAGGTAAAAGTAAGTTAGGTAAAAAATGGAAAAGTGTTTTGTGAAAATACTACCCTTTTCACACAAATGCAAATTTAATAAAGAATTAGAAATCAATGCAAGCCTTTCAATTTATGTTGGGGTTTTTTCGTATCTTTTATTAGAGGTAAGGCCATGAAATTTAATTCAGGTACATGTGTTGGTATTCTTAATTATTCATTATTATTCATTATTAATTGACGCTGACAAAGAAAATTCATTATTATTGTTGATATCAGAAGTCTTTGATTGTCCATTTTAACCAACCATCATTCTTGCGATTGACTGGCACTGTTTTGCGGGTTTAATTTTAATTTCACTGCGATATAACACGCACAGCTCCTACAATTTCGATTTTCCCGCGGAAAACCGATTTAAACACATGCATTTCATCATTCTGCGTGACGGCCCGTACACTGCCGTCTAGAAGTGCGGTCAAAGTCAAGCGGACAAAGTGTCGCAAAAAAATATGGGACGTCCGCGGGAAAACATAAATTGTACGGGGTGAGTTAAAGTGTGTGAACTGAAAATAAAGTGAAATTTGCGGAACAGTGCTAGTGAACAGTGAAAACAAAAATTAATGCGGTGCGTGGGGAATATTGTGAAAAATTCGTTACGAAATGTGTGTGTGTGTGTGTGTGTGTGTGTGTGTGTGTGTGTGTGTGTGTGTGTGTGTGTGTGTGTGTGTGTGTGTGTGTGTGAGTTGGGGGAGAGGCGCACTGGCGCCTCCAAGCACTCAGGCCAAAAGACGCATTGTACTCATTTCCCCCTGCCTACCATAGTTTCCCCAACCTCTTGATAAAGTCTAGGATCACTGATAGGAGAAAAGAGGCTATCGTCTGCATGCGTGCAACATCCCAGCCAAAGCATTGATATCTGAGACGCGCAAACGTTGGGCATTCACAGAGGAAATGCTCCGCAGAGTCAGCCTCTTCTAGACAGGATGAACAGAGGTCATCCTGTGCAACACGTATTCGGTACATATGTCCTCCTAGGCAGTTGTGTCCAGTCAGAATACCTACCATGGCGCTGCAAACTTTCCTGCTCTTATATAGCAAGAATCCCGCAGTCACATGGTTGGGTTCTGAGAGGAATACCTTCGTGTGCCTGGCCACACCAGCAGCCGTCCATCTATCTTTGTGAGCATCATCTACCCACTTTCGAATAATGGCACGTGCAGATGCGGTCGTCACACCCAAGGCGGGTTCAGGGCCCCGTAGCGGAAGTTCCGAACCTTGCTTCGCAATAACGTCAGCAATTTCATTCCCCTCAACACCACAGTGCCCCAGTACCCAGAGCAGATGCACCCTATTGAATCTGGCGACAAAGTTCAATCGTGCTCTGCACTCTTGGACAATTTTCGAGTTTGTCAGGGGTCTACGCAGCGCCATCAGTGCAGCTTGACTGTCACTGCAAATAGCAATGCTCTTTCCCCTCCATCTTTCCTCAATTACCCAACAGGCAGCTCTCAGGATAGCAAACATTTCTGCTTGAAAAACCGAAGCGTGCTCTCCAAGAGAGAAAGCCCATCTGCCATTCGATGAATGTAGATAGACACCAGCTCCAGATCTACTATCTGACCTCGAGCCGTCCGTGAAGAAGATCTCCGAATATCCCCTCGTACACAGATCCGGATCATCCCAGTTACTTCTGCTTAAGAGGATTACTTCGTACCTTCTTCTGAAGTCGAGGAAGGGCACCCGAGCGTCCGAAGGCATCGCGAGAATCGGAGAGATCTCACACATCGACCTCCTAATAGAGCAGTGCCCCACATCGTCTTCACCTACCCATAAGCCAAGCTGAGCTAGTCTATGGGCAGAGCTCATCGCCACACTCTGAACTTGAATGTCGAGAGGAGGCAGATTGAGAAGCGCATCAAGGGCCGCACCCGGAGTAGTGCTCATGGCACCACAGATACCCAGGCACACCGTCCTTTGCAGCGTGGCTAACTTTTTCCGAGCATACAATAGCCTCACGATAGTCCACCACACCACCGATGCGTACGTGAACATCGGCCTAATTATTGCTGTGTAGATCCACATCACTACACGAGGCTTTAGACCCCATGTGGTAGCAAAAGCTCTCTTGCACTGCCCGAAAGCTTTTATAGCACGAGTAAGCTTCACTTCCACATGTTTCTTCCAGAGAAGTTTTTTGTCCAAGATTACTCCAAGATATTTGACTTTATCTGAAAGTTGAAGTGTTACACCCTTCATGATTGGAAGCACTAGTCCTCTCAGTTTTCTTTTCCTGGTAAACAAAACAAGTTTCGTCTTACCAGGATTCACTGTTAAGCCTTGCCTCGAACACCAGCTGCCAATCAGATCCAATGCACGCTGTGTATTTCTACATACCACATTCAGATCTTTACCGACAGCCAGTACGGCCACGTCATCAGCATAAGCTTGTGCGTGCAGCCTTTCTTGTTGCAGTTCGTTAAGCAGGGAGTTGACTAGCATACTCCACAGGAGCGGTTGTAGGACGCCCCTTGAGGGCATCCATTTGTCGCCTCTGTTCTTAAGTAGCAATCGGATCCAGCTTCCGCCAGCAACCATCTCTGCGTCAGCATGGCATGAATCCACCTAACTAAGACATCATCCACGCCATGCACTTTCGTAGCATCACATAGTTCCACGAAGGGCGCGCAATCAAAGGCCCCTTCAATGTCCACAAACACCCCCAACGCATACTCACCATTGGAAATCGCTCCCTCAACTCTGGCCACCAAAGAATGAAGGGCCGACTCGCATGATTTTCCTCGCTGGTACGCATGTTGCTCATCATTCAAAGGGTTAAACCTAAGCGCCGTAGTACGTATGTGTCGTTCGACAAGTCTCTCTAGGCATTTCAACATAAACGAAGTTAAGCTGATTGGTCTAAAGTTCCTTGGATCGGAATAGTCATCTCTCCCCGGTTTAGGTATAAAAACTACCTTAACCTCTCGCCAAGGTGACGGAACATACCCCAAGGAAAGGCATGCCCAGAAGATTTCTCTCAGGTCTGCCCCCAAGTGGTCAATTCCCTCCCTAAGAATAACCGGATAGATACCATCGAGGCCCGGCGATTTGAAATTTTCAAAAGACATGATTGCATCCCTGACCTTTTCACTAGTGACCACAGATCTAGTTGTGTATCAGCACTTCCTACTGCTGCAAAGAGCAGGGATTTCGGTCACAGGCGCATTTGCCTTCTGCGACTCAATCACCGGGGCTCCCGGGAAGTGAGTCCCAAGTAAAGTCTGCAAAGACTCCTTTTTGGACTTGGTAAAATCACCATCCGGGCGTTTTAGAGAGTCTAGCTTAGCTGATTGATCCTTCTCTAGGACTTTGCAAAGCCAAGACGTCTCCCGTGCGCCTTCCAGTCTTTCACAGTAAGATCTAAATGATTCCCTCTTAGAGGTCCTCACCAGCTTCTTATACGTTCTCTGTAAAGTTCTGTGGGCGATCCAGTCATCCTCATTGTTGCTCTTACAAGCTCTGTTGAGACTTTTCCTGGTACTTTTCCTTAGCTTCTGTAGTTCCCGATTCCACCAGGGAACCGTCTTGCCACATCTGCTCTTACTGATCGGGCAGGCCTCTTCATAGCTACTCATTAGGTCTCTATTCAGAGTGCTCAACCGGGATTCTATTGACTTTGGCGATTTTATCCTACCACTAGGACGCGCTTTGTCTGCAAGAAGCCGATTGAACGTAGGCCAATTTGGGAATAAACCCAAATTCTTGGGTTTCTTCTTTCCACCACGGGTGTTAGATCCGTGGCTAAAGAGAACACCAAGTAGCGATGATCAGAGAGTGAATCCTCATCTGATACATTCCATCCAGTCATTGATCCAACTATTCCAGCTGAACATAGCGTACATCAATGACCGCCCTTCTGTTTGGGGTGACAAATGTAGGAGTAGTCCCAGTGTTTAAAATCATCAGCCCGGCAGGAGTTATAAAATCAAAGAGAATTTTACCCCTGGCGTTACATTTGTTGCTACCCCAGCTGTGTATCAGTTGCTATTAGGTTATGTGATGTTTTGTGTTGATTTACTGTCGATAGAATTGATTGGGAAGTAGCCGCGTATGTTTAACTGGTTCACGGTAAAAAAATAACGTTTGAAAATTCAACTTTGCCAACTATTTCTTGGTTTAATTCACAATTATGTGATTTTTAATTGGTGAATTTTTATTTGGTGAAGTTAAAAAGCTAATATGCAGACATTTGTATCTCAAATATTGTAAATAAGTCAACGAAAATAAATTATACTCTTTTGGGTTAAAGTTCTGCCAAAACCAACCAGCAAAGATGGCATTTTTCCGGAGTCATAAGAAAATCTAGGAATTTATCAGAAACAACGGTATTTTATATATGTACCAAAGTAAACTGAATATGGTTCGTTGAACGCGTTATATTTTTCAGTTTGTTTACTCAAATGGTCTTTATGTAACATGCTCAAAGTGCAGCTAAATTACACGAACCCAATTAAAAATTAAGTTGAATTTCAACCAGATCCTTTCGAAAACGTATATAATACTTCAGCGAAAATAGGGCGAAATTTCGTCATTTTAGTTGAATTTTCTACAACAATTTTCTATACTTTATTGATGAAAAACTCAACCATATTTTGATGTATATCATCCCATATTGTTGAAAATTCTAACTCAGAATTTTTACCGTATTCCTTAACATGAATAAGCCAGTTGACATTAATGCGGCTATTTCCTGATCATCGCCAACTATAGTCAATCGAGCAGATTTGTGGAAGTTTTGTGTACATATTTTGTGTATGTGAAGTTTTGTGTACAGGTTGTGCTACACCCCGGTGTGAGGGAAAACATCAGTCATAATTATCGTCCTGACTAATTATTATATTTACAACGTATCCACGTACAAAAACAAAAGTTTTAGGTGTTATTTTATTTAAAAATCCGCACATGAGATCTCCATGTATATCGGGACTGCCTGGTGAAAATGTCAAAATGATCAGACACCATCACGTCATAGCTACAACGATTACGTAACATGCCGTCCAGTACTTCTAGAAGGCATTGGCCCGTACTTCTAGACGACATTGACTAAAGGGTGCCAGATAACGCACGTCAAATTGCTTTAGCCGATGAATGCAGTGTTGTATTGTTAGGCTGCGGTCACGTCTCGCGCTTGTAAGAGTGAAAGCTTCTTCGCGCGTTTACGATTGTAAATCAAAAACACGGTAGGTCAATAGAACGGTCACGTTCAACGCTTGAAGCGTTTAGGCGTGTACGCTTGTTCAAGCGTGTGAGCTGGTAGATCAAATTTATTTGATTTACAAGCTCACTCCCGAGAACAAGTAGCACGCGCACTGACTATTTAAAGAATAGTCTTCATAGGAAAAATCAATGGACTTGGAAATGATGATAAGTGAAGTGAGGAAGAGAAGATTTTTGTGGGACGTTAAACACAAGGACTATAAAAATAGACTAGCAATAAAAAAAGGATGGAAAGAAATTGCGGATATATTGAAAAATGAAGGTAAGTTGTATTTGCAAATAGGAAGTTTTCAATTTACATCAAGATCAATTTACAAGAAGAAAATAGTTTTTAAATGTATTACGGTTACTTATTGCTGTAAAACTTGAATTGTTTGAGACACTTTTAGCAATGGAATGTACATTAGATGTTGTAAGCTGTTGTTGCAATAACATAGATCGATCGACACCTTCTTTATCTATAATTATATTATGTAGCAGGCAAACCGTCTTTGCAATTAGTTTCGTAGTTTTCACACTCGTATCTATTTCTTTCGTTAGAATGCGCCACTTTGCAGCGGTTATACCAAACGCACATTCAATAACCTTTCTGGTTCTTGTGTGGTTTTCATTGAATACAACTTCACTTTCACTGATATTGGTGTTATAGGCAAAAGGCCGCAGCAAGTAGCTTCGAAGTGAATAGGCTTCATCTCCCAATAAAACAAAAGGTGCATCGACATCTGTGCCAGGTAAAGGTTTGGGAGCAGGAATTCCAAATTCGTCATTTTCTAGCATGTGACAAAGTGCAGACGATGAAAATATACCACCATCGCTTTGCCTCCCATAGGCTCCAACTTCAATTGCTATGAACTTATAATGTGCATTTGCAACCGCCTGCAATACAATGGAATAATATCCCATGTAATTAAAATATAAGCTTCCAGAGTGTGGTGGACATTTAATTCGAATATGTTTTCCATCAACGCAGCCCACACAATTTGGAAATCCCCAGCGTTTATAAAACTCTTCCGCATGTCTGATAATGTCCGATTCACATGGACGAGGCAAATGCTTACGTACAAATTTAGCCCTTATTGCATTGCACACATTTGGAACAATACCAGAAATTGTATTGTGTGGTATCCTGTAGCTGAAGGCCAAACTTCTATATGATGATCCTGTGGCAAGATACCTGCAAATTTTATGTTTCATTATTTTCAGATAACCTTGTAAAGAAGAAGTGGAAAAGCCTACGGGATAACTATAGAACTGAACTGGCAAAAGTGAACAAAAAACCGAAGTCAGGCAGTGGAGCTAATACAAATTACAAAAGTAAATGGAAACATTTTTTAGATTTGCATTTTCTCCACGATTCCTTGACACCTACTAAACTTACTGGCAACTTAAATTCGAAAGTCAGGTTGAACAGAGTTTGATGCTCGACCAGGAAAATAATTACGGAGACCAGATGGAAATGCAGATACAGGAGAATGTTCTACTTAATGAAGATATTGCGGACCTTGAAAAAAGTGAAGAAACTTTGCGAAACTCCGCCACGAAAAAGAAGCCTTTAAAAAATTATGTCACGTTAAACGAGTTGCAGTTTCTTGAAATTGAGAAGGAAAAACTGGCACTAATGAAAGAAGAATATTCACTAAAAAGAGATGATAGTTTTAATTTTTTAATGAGTTTGTTGCCGCAAATGCAAAATTTGCCTGCTAAAGAAAACTTATGCTTTCGAATGAAAGTAAGCCAGCTTCTGTATGATACAGTTTCCACAATGTCTTCACTTAATCCTGGAACAAATACATTCACTCCTACTCCTTCAACATCTTGGGCTGATTTGGATCAAAACATTGTTTCTTTCGAAAATTTTTAAAATAAACATGCTTTTACTTCATAACATACTTAGTTTTACTAACCTTAAAGTGACCGACAACCTTTCAGCTGCTGTGATTGGATTTTGAAGATTGGTTTGTTGTTTTTCTATAATTTGCTTTATTTCATTTAAAATATAGAAAAACGTAGCAGGAGTCATTCTATAATATTCATAAAATGTTTCCTCGTCTTCCTTTAAATATTCAAATAGCTGGTGAAACTCTCCCAACTTGTAACGAGCACGAAAAATAGGATGGACAGAATATCTTTTCTATTTTCTAAAAAACACTTTCGCTCTTAAATAACTATTTTCCGCACAAAAGATTGCTCCACTCGAAAGAGCCATAACTGAAAATAATGCTTAAAAAATTTACGAAGCGTAATGGCGAAGGGTAAATGCCTAGTACCTGTTACAAATGGAACTAGCTACACATTCACAAGCGTGAGATCTGACCATAGAAAGCGTAAACGCTTACAAGCTTCAACAATCGCAACGAGCCTACACTCCTACAAGCTCGAGACGTGACCGCAGCCTTACACTCTCTTTTCTGTTTCTCTTGCTTTATCAATTACAGGCTGCCTCCACTAGCAATTTCCCATGGCATGAAATTTGAAATTGCCAGTGGAGGCAGCCTATGCTATGCAATATTTTATGGTCTGCCATAAATGGTAGGCAGTATGCAATTTGCTCGGCAATCTGCCTGGCAATATTTTGACAGTTCTTGATTTCAAAATGGCGCTGAACTGTGGGAATGTTTTATTTCTTATAGGAAATTGTAAGGATTTTGAATTCAAAGGGATTTTTAGATCTCGTTGAGCAATGAAAATAGTCCACTCAATATGAAATGGTGGGAAATTGCGAAAAAATCGAATTTTGATGCGGAATGGTGAAATTATATATAATTTTTTGATTTAAAAATGAAATAATTTCGATTTTGGACGATGAGTAAATTTATGAGACTCCCAGTTGATGATTGGTGGATTTTTCAAATTACTTTTATCTCATTCCCCTTCGTACCCCAGCAAATCATATAATAGTTACATTTTCGTCTGAAATTTCACCCGCTTATCCAAAAAGTAACTAATCCTACACGTGAACTTTTCATAAGTAGCAGAATTTCTTCGCTCTGCGCTTCAAATAACTTCTTAAGAGCATTTGACACTCGGATACAGCGCACGTCCTTCTCGCTCAGAGTCAATTTCGAAATGAAATTGCATGCCATGAAATTGCCCATGCACAGATTGCATACCATAAATTTGACAGTCGCTACCATCGGAAATTGCAGGGTAAATTGCTAGTCGAGCACCGGTGTTATG
Organism: Nemotelus nigrinus; assembly: GCA_947369275.1. Taxonomy (NCBI): domain Eukaryota; kingdom Metazoa; phylum Arthropoda; class Insecta; order Diptera; family Stratiomyidae; genus Nemotelus; species Nemotelus nigrinus. Next base: position 102,453,588 of record OX376373.1, on the reverse strand, counting down.
ACAATGTTTTGCGACGAGGTTTTAGCAAAGTCCCTTCGACAAATTCGACCCTGGGAATAATTATCAGTATGCAAAATGCGCTTACACTCATGCAAATGACCACTGCAGGAAGTTATCTAGTCGACGGTATACACTCTGGAAGACGGGAAATTGAATTTTTTCAAAGAAGTTCAAAAATATTGATTTGTGATGTAACGGTTTCAATATTCAATTCCCTGGCACGCGTAGCAGACATTCCTTCTGGTTGTAGTGAAGATAATTTGTTGAAAAAAAGGGCTTGAATACTGTTTTATTATTTTGCTTTTGGTTTACCTTGTTTTTAAATCGAATAGCATACCCTGAATGTTCTTATCATTATTTCGGTTCTTAATCTCTTCATGGAAATGAGACATTGCTTTATCTCTTAAACTCGAACAGTTTAGGCCAACTTTGTTTTTATGTAATGTTTTGTCTTCTATCTTCTTGAATCATTGAGCAGGTGACCACATAAACCACTCTTTACTGTTTCAAACGCCTTTGTAATGGAAACTCCAGACCAGAGGATGTCACTGCAGAAGTGAAAATATAGAATCGAAGTAAGTTGAAATTACCCATTATAATCAAAACAGTAATTTCTCATATGCTCACAGTGATCATGAACAAATAGCAAACTCACCTGAATAGTTGCAATAAAACACACACTATTGGCACTAGCCCCCACCATTTTCGAAACACTTCTGATAACAACCACGAGCAAGCACTACCAGTCTACCAACAAAACTCAGTGAGACTAAATTTAACACTCAAAGATATGGCATTCAGTGGCTTTGTTTAACCTTCAGACCTTGGCATCAAAATTCAAACCGCTCAAAATTCACCCTGACATTAAAATTTAATTACAAGTAATTTGCTAGAAAATCTCATCAACACCAAATGCCTTCGTCATCAGCACCGCTTGGGTATTAGCTGGCACAATTCATACTCAATGATCCCAGAGAATCATAGGCTCAGTACCTAAGTAAACTTTATCTTAACTCGCTGTTTTTAACTCTCAATGTCTAACTTCCTACTAAAGCTCATCTTCTCGAAAATAAGTGTAATCATTCTGACAGCTTTTGGAAAGATTTTCATTTTCATCTGTATTCAACTGGTATTTTCTTTTTGAATCTTTTCTTTTAATATCACTCCGGAGATTTCAGATGCAGCCGACCGACCAAACGACGAAATCCTCCTTCAAGGAATGATCATACCACTATAACCACCTTTGGACTTTTTGTCACGTAATAGCCACAATTGTTTGCCGTAATTACATTCATCTTTAACTTTATGTAATACGTTCTCAGTTTTGTTGAAGCTAGCATTTCTTATGTCGATTCACTAGAAACACCAGGAAGTGTGTAAAGGTTTCAAAGAAATTAGATTAATTTCATTCCATTGTCAAGCTTGTTCAACAAAAGAAGAAGAACGAAGCGCATTCACTTACCAGTTGCTGAGTTGCTATCGACCTGGTGTACGAAAGCTTCGCTTGCCCTAAAGCCACCTAATTTGGTAATATGATAATGCTACGAAGGAAAAGAGAGAGATTTCAGAAATTTTGCTTGGAACAATCGTGTAAAGAGGGCTAATGGTGGTTGCGGTGTTGGAGGATGGATCGAAGTTAGGGATATTGAGTTGCTAATAGTGTTTATTAAAATAACTGAGTTAATGAAGAAATGCGTGATGGAATCAAGAAGGTTAGTGGTAAGTAGCCACATTTTTGTCGTTACCGAGTTGCGGTTCTGATGAATTTTGTGTTTTTCGAGTGCGATACGGAAGGGTAGAGATGTTGGGCATTAAAGTAATTGAATAACGAAGTGTATAAGTTAAAACATACACCATATTTTTGTGTTTTTTTACGACAGATATTGTCGTCTACAAACCTAAAAGATTCAATAGTATGTTATTGTGTTTTAATGAAGTATCAATAATGATGAGGAACTCTAAATAAACTCGCTATTACCGGAGACTTAGGTCACGACAATTTCAAAAGGTCGGTAATATATTTGAATCAATACCTTTCAACTATATTGAACAAAGAAGCAATAAAATCAACCCACATCTAAAGTGTGGGTCTTCTTGCATGAAAGATTTATTCTTTAGCTCTTGAACATACTTAAAACAGTTGAAACATTCGCATGAGGACGTACTTACAGTCGCTCACTCACGTTATCGTAATTGCGTAATGTTCGAGAAAAATCGTTGAAATCTGATCTTTAAAGTAAAAAATTTATGTTTTTTTTAAAGAAAAGTGATCTTATTCTATATAGTTTTTAAGCAAAGATATTCTTGAAAAAATTGATTTTTTACTATTAAAAAATGCCAGAAAAGTGCAATTACTCAGAAAACCATGTCACAGTTATGTTTGTAAAGCTCTATCGAACGGAAATTTACCGTAAGCAATGCACAATTTGCTATTCAATTTGACGAATAAGAGTATTTAAGCTGTATTGTTAAAGCATCTAGTAGGTTGAATTGTTTTGTGGGATGATTAAAATTGAAAAACATTTTTTTTATACCTAAGTGGTTTCGAAAGTATGCGCTGATTCTCATCAGTTATCAGCTCACAGTGCATACTTGATTGATGTGACCACTTGCAGTTGGAGATCATTAATTTTTATTTACGTTAGTTGTGATAAATTTGAACATCCTTGACTTATATCCATCGATATAATTTAATCATAAAGGTTATTAATTTGTGATCATGGTTTCCTTCTTGCCTTTAAATCAGCAAAGACAAAACTTATCAAAGCAGAAAATAATTGATACGGGAAACTCAATCGTTTTGTGGAATAAGCCTCCGAAAGCAGCATAAAATTGAATTGTTTTTGAGATGATTTAATAAAAAAAAAATTGTTTTTTTTTTAATCTAAGTGGTTTCCAAAGTATGCACTGCTGACGAAACTTTTCTAACATTCAAAATCTCGATAAAAAATTCGAGATCCAGAAAATGTCCAAAATGTGTCGGGATTCCGAGATCCCAAAATCTCCGGATTGCATGCCCTACTCTAGAGTGAACATTTTCCTGGGATTCTTTCCATTTATTCCACTTCTGCAGCAATAATAGATATTCATCGCGTCATCGTTCCCAGAACTCATCAGCAACCCTTTGAACTAGAGTCAATTTTATCTATATGGAACATTTCGATTGTATTTCTGAAAAATGGCTGTGAACGGTTGTCCGATTAATGGGTGCCCTGTAGTAAAAGGCTCATTCTGATCTAAACTACATACTGCATTCCCGGATAGCGGCCTGCTAGTATTGGAAGTGTGTAAAACTCCTCAAAGTTCAGCGTGCGGGTGCGCAATATGGCCCTTAAATGCTGTTTACGCACACTCGCATATTGCACCGAAACTCGTTGCTAAAAGTGGAATCAATTTCCAACATACTCCACTTTCGGCTGCAAAGTGTGCGCTGGAAATTTCGAAGTTCTTAGAGCAAAGAAATGAATCCGTCTCCTTCAATCAGTTCTATGCTCTAACAAAGTTCGGGTCTCGATCCGAAAACGTTTCAGCAGGTTTCCCACGGTGCGATATAAACCTTTTAAATGCTTGTTACGGTGTGACAAATTGGGTCACCAGATCTCAATTAGAGAGAAAAAGAAAACAAAACTATAAACTCGTCCCAAGACAAGTCCTCACTTTAATAGGTTTCAGAATGTAACGCTACTCGTAGGGCATGAGGCGTTGTAGTACCTGCCTTGTGTCTTTCACCTGGCGGATACTGCAAGGTAGATGTTAAGCACTTAATGTAAGTTAGACACCAGAGTCGGGAGGTTGATTGGCAAGCGAACAAATGCATTCGTGTATAGAATTTTGGCGGTCGTCGGCTGTCGGAATGCTAACAAGCTGGCATGACAAATGGCATCATCGTGCTAAAAGGCACAAAGCAGCAAATTTATTTTGCTGAGTAGCGTGGAGCAGTTGGTTGAGACACGGGGCTATCACGACCAAGTTGCGGGTTCGAGGCCGATCGGCGCCGCTATTATTTGCATTGACCTAAATTTATTTTTCCTTTTTTTATTAAAATGGCAGCGTATAAAACAAAAAGAAAACATTAGAAAAATCGACGCCTGCGTCTTTTCCGTAATAAGTAAATACTCAGGATGCACAATCAAACAAATTGACATTTCTTTTACGCCATACGGTGGATAACGACTCGAGCAACGTGCAGCAATTGGGCATCCGTCATTCCGTCGGCATACCTACACAGTCACGTCACAAGCCGTCGTCGTGAGGATATACCATACTGCAAGACGAGCAGAAGAATGAACGGAACGACCGGCAGCATCTGGCATTCGCACACTCATAAATATATGAACGTCTATATTACAGACCGATGACAAGGCGAGTAGACGTATTTAACATGATAAGACGGCAAAATGTTTCACTTAGTGGCGCCACCTTGATTATCTTTGTGCGTATTTTTTTTTTCTGTGATCATTAATAGAAGAAGATGAGCCCGGTTCAAGCTAGAATTATTAAATTATTTAATCCGCCAATATTACGGCTGAATCCGAAAAGAGGATTTTCCATTAAACCGAGGAATGCAGCCAAGCGAAAGTATGCTTCGGTGATCGAATGAATTGACAGGGTCAGATTAGACCCGGTTCGAATGGCTTCTACTCTTTAGCACATCGAAACCTCGAACTTGGATGAGTCGAGAGGGAAACTTGGGAAACAGACTGATGGTGTGGATCCCGGACGGTCACAGGAGTGGCAAGATCGTTGCTCCTAACTGGAGTAGCGGGATACCCTGCAGTTAGGCAGAAACGGCGGCACTATGAAAATGTTCCGTCGAGGGCATTCGAAGTTGAGCCCTGAAGCAAATTAGTTGTGTATCATCAGAACGCTGCCAATTTAAAAATTCATTTGCCACTGCAGATTCGAAGGAAGATACGCAATCGAGCCTTGTAGCAGAAGTCGGAGATTAAAAGACGAATTGTGGATCGAGATATGGGACAGGAGAAGACGGTGCGATGCAACGAGTGGCTTGAAGAATTTTCTTGAGTCGGTGGCTTAAGTGGGACCAGCAGTTAATCGATCGATTGAAAGTTAAAAGAAAAGTTATTTCATTAGGAATAAGTCATAGTGCAATAATAAAAAAATCGTACAGTATTGAGAAATCCGTAGCTTAATATGTAAGAAAGTGAGTGGAGGTGAAAATTTAGAAAGAAACCCGAAATCTACCGAGTTCGCATAGTAGAAACAGTGAATTCGGATATCAAAAGAATTTACGGCTTTGGTACATTTTGAATTAGCGAGCGAAAGTAAGAGAATTTATCGTTTTGTACCGTGTGAATAAGCATGCGGAAGTAAATGAATTCATGGTTTTGTAGAGTTTGAATTAGCGTTAGAAAGTTTGTCTAATGGCCAGTTGAGCTGGAATCGAATGTTTATTATAAATAAAAGCTTAAAAACTGAACTAAAGCTGGCATTGTAAATACCCGAAGGGTAAAATTTCGACAGGTGGGAGAAGCTGTTCTATCTAGTAGGATTATCGTATGACGGCTTGAAATAGTTGTAGGTGTTGTTTAGTTGTGAGATCTCGGTCTTAACGCAGGTTTGGCAAAATTACGGGAGTTATCTCATCTAAGGTCAAATTGTCTTTGATCGCGAGTGTGGTAGCGTCTCGGGTGCGACCTTTTTTTTGCCTATAGTTGCAATTGTTGAAACGGATCGGGTGTTATCCGATCTAGCATCTGATTTGTGCCGCTACCTGTATTGCGTGCGTATATCTGCTGAGCCAAAGCTCGCTCAGCGGCTTAAAGCTCAAATAATTGGAGAGCGTGTGGCGCCCACCCTCGACCCGTCTCCGACAGGTTAGCAACCTATCCAAAAGGAGCCTAGCCAGATCTTGTTCACCCTAGACCGGGTGGGTGACAAACTACTTGGAATGTCTTCGTTTTGAGGTCAGATGCCAGCTCGTAATGAAACACTCGGGAGTTCAAACAACACCAAATAGGCTTTGTTAGGGTATTGTTTTCGATTGCAAGTTGTTCGCCCATAAATATTACGCAGTATAAATGGACCTGCATAATCGACTCCTAGGTGAAAGAATGCAGAAGCAGATGTGCCACGAGCTTTTGTTGTATTGTCGAACTTTTAATACGATGGCATATTACACATTGCCGATAAGCCTTATGTCAGCATAAATAATGGCCCGGCATCAAGCAGCTTTTCGTGGGTGTGATGCACCAAAAAAAGTGCGATAGGTGATTTAGAGCCAATAAGAAAAGGAAGTATGTCTGCTTCTTTTGCGCTTGTTCGTTGCAGACGACCAGAAGCACAAAAATAAACCGATCTTTTCAATAAAGGGACATGAAAGTCCAAGCGGGGACCTTTCATCAGGGATTTCCATTTTCGAATGCATTCAATTTCATTCCAGAAGTTTTAAGACTGGCTTTCATTGAGCGCTTTTCAGACATGCGTCCGTGCGTCCACGGGTCCATACGTTTTTAGATTACACGAGTCAAGTCAACTCAAATCCAGTTTTTTTAAGGCGGGGCTAAGACTATAAGTGGATGGATTTTACACGCTTATAATGATTTTTTTTCTTCATGCAAATATATTGGTAACAGAAAATTGTACATATTTATCCATATGACTATATATACCTACATATATATGTTTGTGTCTAGATATTCATATGCATTCAATTTTTTCCGTAATAGTCATGCACGTAAGGATGCAAAATATATATTATCCACATCATTATATAAGAAAATAATCATCCACAAAACATATATTTAAATAATCACCAACGAATCATCCACACATGCCACTGAGCGAAAGAAATCAGTTTCAAATCTATAGATATGCGGTGTTTGTCAAATACCGAGCACCTAGTTTGGCAAACTTCGCATGTGTTGCTCGCCTAGTACTTGCCCTAGGCCAAGCACAAACATTCGGGTGCTCGCTATACCCGTAGTTTGTCGAACTTTCAACTCACATCAAAGTAGACGAGCACTGTGTCGGATCGCCGCAGCTCGTTCATCTTCCAGTTTTGGTGAACAACATTCGGCAATGCCCGAATGTCTAATTCACTGTGCTTGTCATTCCACAAGCACCAAGCCAAATTACTTGACTAGGTGTTCGGTATTTGACGAATAGGAGGTGTTTGACAAAAACCGTATATCTAAAGTCGCCTTAATAGAATAAGAGCCAGCACCTGCCAGACTTACGACAAAGTATAAAGGCTAAAATTTTGTGGGTGTATTTTCACTACTGTAGGTAAGAAAGCTCGGGGGCTACAAACCTTGACTGACGGTGGCTTATACAGGTAGCAGGCTACAAAGGTGTGCAATAACCGGCCTTACTTACGTTAAAGTATAACGTCTGGGATTTGGAAATTATATTTAAAAACTATTTAAAGAGATAGAAACTATTTTAACTATTTTAGCTATTTAAAAACTATTTACTTTCGAGGTATATATTGATTTGTGTTTTGATTTGCCATGGATAGACTGAGAGCCAGCCATACGTTAAAGTATAAAGGCTTAAATTTCGTGTGAGTATTCTCACTACTGTAGGTAAGAAAGTTCGGGGTACAAACGGTGGCTTATACAGGTAGCAGGCTACTAATACGTGCAATAAACTGGTTTACTTATGTTAAAGTATAAAGGCTGGGATTTGAATGTTATGTTGAAATAACTATTTTAGGTCAATGTCTAAGAAGCTAAATCCATCCGAAGGGTCTTACAGTCCCATTTTCTATAAGGTCAAATACATCCACCCTTAAAACGAAAGCCCATATACATAAATATATGTTAGTACTCAAATAATAATAATACTTATAATTACCGCTACAATTATTTTATTTACATTTTTCAAAAGCTTAATATATTGTGCCAATATATACATAATTAATACTTATTTAACATTGTTACAATAATATGATCATCATTATTTTCACCATCTCCATCATTTTCATCATACTCATGGAATTGATCGCTTTCATCGGTTTCACTGCTGTCACCATCTGATCTGTCTGTAAAAAAAGCAAGTTTATTCGATTCTAAGTAAGTAATGATTAAAATTCATCGTTTCATTAAAAAAGTACCTCACGGAGTTTGTAGTGCATCACTAACGAAGCTCGGCAATTGATCACCTTCGAACCATTTAAATTCATATTGATTGTCATTCATGATCCACCCATAATTTTCCCGGTTGTATATGTGCGGGTTCTTCAAGTGAGCATTGGTCCATATGTTTGCAATATATTTTGTCCTTAAGACGTGCTGAATAAGTTCATTTTTACATGGTGGTAAATAACTCGCGCCGAAATTTATTAATTTTATTTGGAGCCGCTTGTAGCGCTCTGGTTCACACGACAATAGGTCCAGCTAGTGATGAGTCTGTGTCCGTACGTTGACGTATGCGCCGAGGTAAACGACACAAAGCATATGTTGCACCCAAACATAACTTACCGAACAGCTAGAAAAGTGGCATGCTCCTTAAGCAACCTTTTGCTCCATTTTTACTATGAGCTGTCCGTACGTAATGTGGTAATGAGATACGACTTGACATATGTTCGCTTATGCGTTGTATGGGCACTTAAATTCACTCATGTTTGCGTACGTCAAAAAGTGCCTTTTTTGCTCTAAAACCGGTTGGTTTTGCCAGACGATTACGGCCGCAGACTCATCTTTGGTTAGGGCTAATATAGAGCACGACTGATAGAAACGACAGCACCAAGCAGTTATTCTGCTCAGTCGATCGTTTCAATGAAGAGTTAGCCCAGTGAAATCCGACATAAAAAAGGCGAAACTTCGGAAAAATTAGGGGAAATCTGAATTTTGGTGTGAACCTTAATACTAGCGTGTTGAACAAAATGTCAAAAGTCCTCATCGATCCGAGTGCTGCGTCACTTTTTATACGGGGTCAAAGGTCACCGAAAGTGACCTTTCCTAAATATCTCAGTAACGGTCCCGTCTTCAGATAAACAATGTATGACGAAAGTAGCTGAAAACGCAACCAGCTATGTAGGTTTTTGTAATTTTTTGTTATATTTTTAGCAAGCGATTTTATCATTAAATTTTTAAATTGGTAAGATCTCGTAATAATAATTAACAACAAACACTACGATTTTGAAAATTTGACAACTGTTGCAGGTGGTAACCCTAAATTTATTTGTGAGTATACATAGCTTCGAATGGAGTCACTGGACCGAAATAACATCCACAGGGTGGGTTGTTCTCAACGTGAAGCAGATTTGGTATACCTTGGAAATACCTACCGGATGGAAACCTCAGACATAGTTTAATTGCTGAAACTTTCGATGATATCCTTGGATGAAAACGAAATTCAAAGGATAGGTTGACTAAACACGAGCATGCTATGGTAGACTTATTGGTGCTGTGTTGGACAAATGTTGCCAGCACTGAGCATTTTCATCATTTGTTTTATAGGAGATGCTGTCAAAAAATGATATATGTTCCTTTGAGTAAGAAATGATTGATATGGTTCTACAAAGAAGTGTATTACGTCGTCACACATTTTTAAATCACTCAAAGATAATTTCTTCGAAAATCAGTTTTCTAGCGGTTCTGATGTGCTAGACTTTTTTTTACATTCTTTTTGGGTACATCAAAATTAAATCCAAATTCACAAAAATATTATATGATTTTAAGAAGTCACAGGATGTATTAGTTTGAAGGAGGAGAAGAACTGATAAAAGTTATTTTGGAATATGGATGATCCTGTGTCAGTGGTGCCATTTTGAAAAAAAATCTGCTTTATGTCTTACACATTTTGATCCATTCACCAGATTTTATTTAAATTCTCGCAGTAGCTGGACCTCACTCAGCCTAATTTGCTAGAAATTTGATTGAAAAACTAAGATAAAACTGCTAGTTAGGTAATATTGTTCTCTTGAATTGTGCGAATTGGCGCAGTAAAAAAAGCTTTTCGCCCTATAATTATCGGCGCAGCCACGAAACTAAAACGAATTTGGTAAAGCAAATGGGCCTTGTTGTAAGCCAAAACCATTATGGTACTACCAGCTATGTAGATTTTTGTAATTTTTTGTTATATTTTTAGCAAGCGATTTTATCATTAAATTTTTAAATTGGTAAGATCTCGTAATAATAATTAACAACAAACACTACGATTTTGAAAATTTGACAACTGTTGCAGGTGGTAACCCTAAATTTATTTGTGAGTATACATAGCTTCGAATGGAGTCACTGGACCGAAATAACATCCACAGAGTCGGTTGTTCTCAACGTGAAGCAGATTTGGTATACCTTTGGCTTTGCTGCAAGCAGAAGTTTGTCGGCACCAATATGTCAATATCTGGAGCCTTTGCTATTGACAATCGCTGCAAATACTGAGCATTTTCATAGTTTATGTTATAGGAAACGCTCTTTTCAAAGTTTTGTAAGATGAGCATCCGATAATGAATAGAAGTCAAAAGTGTTTGAGTTTCCTAAATTTTGAAATTCGTGCAAGTGGCCACCCTGAAATCCTTTCCACTCTGTGAGTTTCATTGCATTCTGGGATTAAAGTGGTACATGGTCTTCAAAACAGGTTGGCTGTAAAAAAGAGTGCGTGTGAGAAAGTATGCACTCAAAATCTACACGATTCCTCTACTTGTCTTTTTTTCCTACTTCCCTATCGGAACGCGCTTGGTTGCATCTCACCTATATCTGCCCAGTCAGCTGATGTCCGGGAATATACCGGTCCTTTTCGATCAAGTTTTCCCCGATTTTTATACTTGCGACTAGGAAATTTTTAACTGACGAAAATATATAGCGTCCCGTTTTTTCCGCAGCAAGGTCTAGTCATTCTCTCATGGCAAAGCGGCCCACCAGCAACCGTTCATTGTGAACTTAAAGGTGCTCCGACGTAGCAGATGAAAGGTCTTTACAGCCATTTCTCGGGCACCCTGCTCCAGAGGCATACATTTTTTACCTCCTTTGATGGTTTTTGACTGGCCCTCTTCTGGGTTTCGATTCAGCCTAGAGACCCTGATAGCATCCAACAAAGATTAAAAATGTAGTGCATCATGTCATGTCTATTTATTAGTCGATTCAATCAACAAGATGAGCAAAATCAGGTCATTTTTATAATCAAAGCTAGCTGACCCGGTGAATTTCGTTCCGCTTCAGAATCAATAAATGTTGTTTTAACTTATTTTATTTAGTTGAAAATGAACTAAGCTCAATAAATGTACAAAAAATAAAATAAAAATTATTTTATTTAGTTTAAAATGAATGTAATTTACACGACAGCAAAGCATTCGCGCATCATTGTTGCACTATTTTCTGTTCAACTATTTGCGGGATGGATTGCACTCGGGTCGATTACCTTCACTGAAGCACCTTGTGATATAAAGCAGCATTTCTTCTTGCGCGACGAAGTCTATCACGTTGTTGATCTGTACTATAAGCTCGACGATTTCTCATTCCCAACTGAGACCTTTGACGTACTGTCTCTCTTAAGTCTTATGTTTGTGAAGTTGGGCCATACCCAATGGGAATTCCTTTAGTGCATTCTAGCAGCATGCATGAAGCAAATATTCTCAGCAATGCAGATGTAATGCTTGAAAGCTGTTTTCCAAAGAGTACATCATTTACTTATGAGCATTACTCCCGAAAATAAGGGGAAAAGAACTTTCGAGCATACATCGGCTTGGGTAATGTTTGCTATATGGAAATTTCAGAGCATTTCAAGTCATCACAGCTAAGTAAAATGCATAGGATACCATTTATTAAAAATCCTCCTAGAAACGTGTAATACGAGGATACGGTATTGGAAGTTCCAATAAGCATTGCAATCACCCAGCAAGCATTATCTACACATTCCGGGTCATGCAGAGCTATGATCGGCTACCGCGCCGGTTCAAACTTAAATACGCATTCCCCATAGATGAAAGGAATGCAAGAATACAATGTCGCGCTTTCCAAAAAGTTCTTTTTATAGAGCTATAAAGCTGAAAGCTCAAAACTCCCCTTGAGTATAGCTTGCTAGCCTAGGACATCCAATGTTAAAAAGAAATGAACTTTGTATGAATCTGAAATGCTGCCATGTATTACACAGATGATATACATATATATATATATATATATATATATATATATATATATATATATATATATATATATATATATATATATATATATATATATATATATACATATATATATATACATACATATATATATATATATATATATATATATATATATATATATATATATATATATATATATATATATATATATATATATATATATATATATATACATATATATATGTATATATATATATATATATATATATATATATATATATATACAGTGGCTCACAGCTTATTTGATACAGTGCTTCTTTAAAAAATTAAGTTGCAATAACTCAAAAAATAATGGCAATATCAAAAAAATTTGAACACCAATTTGAAGGCAATTGTTTGTTGTATATTAAACAAGTTTATATTTGTTACAAAGTTGCTGTTTTACATCTTAAAAAACAAAAAAACTAAAAATAATAACAAATTTCATGTCACAGCTTATTTGATACAGTTTGATTAAACATTAAAATTGTTGTGAATTATGAGGTTTCCAGTTGATTTCAATACTTTGTATGATAGTCCTTAGACTTAAGCAGAGCCTGGAGCCTATTCGGCATTGAATCAACGAGTTTTTTTGAGATGTCAGGAGTAATTTTTTGCCATACCTCTAGCAGCGCTTTCTTCAGGTCTTGTTTATTAGAAATCTTGTGTTTTCTAATATTGTTATCCAACAAAGTCCACAGATTCTCAATGACGTTCATATCTGGTGACTGTGCCGGCGGAGACATCAATTGAGGGCAATCCCAAATTGGCCAGGAATGCACAATTCCCGACTTGTGGTTTGGATCGTTGTCTTGGTACAACCGAAATTGGTCGCTAACACCCAATTTTTCAGTACTTTGCAGCAAATTGTTTTTGGGTACATCAAGGTACTTTGTTTGGTCCATTGTTTCCTCAATAAACTTTAAATTTCTGACTCCGGCTGCGGACATGCAGGCCCAAAATATCACATTACCACCACCATGCTTCATAGTAGCTTTGAGGTTCTCCTTGTTTTGCTCAGTGGTTGCCTTGCGCCAGACATATGACATTCCGTCGGAGCCAAAAATGTTAAACTTGGACTCGTCCGAAAAAATAACCGTATTCCAGAACGCGGATGGCTTTCCCACATGCTCTTTGGCAAAGGCAAATCGGCTTATTGTTTTTTTTTTGGAAATGAAAGGCTTCCTACGAGCTACTCGGACCCTGAAATCATGGTCGCGAAGCACTCGTCGGACGGATTCAGCACTACATTACTTCCTTAATTCACGATGAACCTCAGTAACCAATTTTGGAGCGGAAATCTTTGTGTTTGCTTTCACTTTCCTTACAATGTATCGTTCGTCGGATACGGTGAAAAGATTGTTTGGCGCATTTCTCCTCTTATTTTCTACCCGATTTTCGTGTAGGAAGCGCTCAATTATGTGCTGCACTGTAGAAACTTTCAAACTCACACTTTCAGCAATTTTTCGAACACTTTGTCCTTTTTTAAAGTGGTTTAATACCAACTCGTGCTGTTTAATTGTGGTGCCATGACCCATTTTACAATTTTGGCTCATTTGGGCACTTCAGCTTACAAGATCTTGCTAAAAATTACCTAAGCCAATGTCTAACACAATCAAAAATTCAAGAAACAAAAACAAGACAGATTAACGGTGCGACAAATAGAAGTTTATTCGCATTGAAGTGTCTGTATCAAATAAGCTGTGAGCTGCAATTTTTCTGCGCCTGTGGTATTTCTCTTTTACCGGACGCCGAAGACTATTGCTGGAACCTTTTTTGTTTGCATTGTATTTGCTGAACATGCATCTAGTCAAATACGTTTAAATTTTTTGGATAGGGTTCTTAATTTCAAAGTTACAGTGATTTGCATTTTTAAATAGTCACTGTATCAAATAAGCTGTGAGCCACTGTATATATATATATATATATATATATATATATATATATATATATATATATATATATATATATATATATATATATATATATATATATATATATATATATATAAGTAGACTGGTAGACTGCAGCAAAAATATTAGCTCATTTATTTTCCACGTCGCAACCAAACAATTTGACAACCACATCGCCTCGTCGAAACCACATACATATCATCCTTACGACCCAGTTTCATAGCCCGCTTCGCCTTCTCAGTTCTCTTTCCACCTCTCAAAGGACACAACCATCCCCATAAATTTAGAGTACATTTTTTTCTGGACAGAAAAATTTCGTTTGAAGCAAAACGCAGACATATTCTTTATGTATTTGCAGACTGTAAAATACTCAGAAAAATCTTGTACAAGAATCTTTCATTGCCTTTAAAACAGCAAGCAAATAGCATTCCAAAATTGCTTCTCATTTACAAAAATATGCTGACTTCAGGCACAATAAGAGAAGAACAAAAGCGAAAATTGCCTTGCAAATATATAGCGATTATTCGCCTACATTCAATCGCAAAGAATACACTGAATAAGCGGAAATATTTTCAGAAAGGCTGGCGCAGATAGCTACGGCATATATTCGAACTCATTCTTGGAAGTTTCAGATAGTGTCAGCAAGAGTCGACATACCAATTTGTATCAACAACGTGACTACATAGTCGAGCCTCGGTAGTATAGCGTAATCCGAAAAGATGAAAATATCCGAAAATTTCCCGTATAAGTGGTGAATGAACGATAACGATGATAACAAGATAACAAAAACACGAGACTGGTATAAGTTATAACTGAATTTATGACATACCTTCAAATGTTTTTATCGTTCCTTCTCCTAACTGCGATGATGGCCTTTTGAAAATATCCTGTGTATTCATTCTTTATTCTGAAAAATCTCTATAGGCGAAAACATCAGTTTTCCAACACTCGCATCGTTTACATAAACATAAAAGCTGCTGCTGCTGTTCATAGCAGCAAAATTTTGCTTGATACCATAGCGCTCGATCTGGGGTTTTATAAAAAGCCTTTAAGGCGATGTTAGTGAACCTCCGTTGCGTCCGTTCCGTCCGCTCCGTTTTATGATTATTGAGAGTGTGTGCGTCCGCTCCGTCTGTCAAAGCCAAAGATGGTCAAATATTTTCGTCGTTTGTAGTTCATATTAGAGCGCTGAAGTTGTTTGAAATGATTTGTAACTTGTTGGTTCAATAATTTTTGTCTTATTTACAATTCTCTAATTGAAATATACAGGGTTTTCCAATAACGATATAACAATTTTGTATTTAAATAAGACTACAGAATAGAGATATCAGGCTGAATTTTATTTCAAATGCAGTACACATATTACAATTCAATTTGATTGTATTTCGATTTAGTTCATATGATTCCTTTAGTTGATTCACAACGATGAATGCTTTGGAGCTAATTCTCCACCACTTTTAGCAGACACCTAGTGCACACATAAGTTTACAAATGTTGAAATCGTGATCATATTGAAGCTTGTAACACAGTAAAAATTTATTTCGAATACTTGCTTCTTTTGAAACTTTATTCGTTGATAGAGTTATTTGGGTATTTCAAATACCACTGACATGGCCGCTGACGCCAAACGATTACAGACAACTAGCATTATATAAAACCTGGACCCATTCCTCATATACACCAATGAAGTTGGTTAGTTAAACGGTGATTTAAATACAGAATTGTCATGTCATTATTGAAAACTCCTTCATATGAATTTATGAACCAGTATCAGAAAAGAAGTCAAGTAAATTGGCTAAGAAGACAATGAAATTGATAGGCAATCGACTCAAAACATTTTGATATTTGGTTTAAATTTGCCTTATAGATGAATTCACATAGTCACATAAGTCAGATCTATGACCATAAAATAGCTTGAGGGACGAAATACACCGGGCTAGTGTTTCAAACTTATATTAATTAATGACAAACTCCAATTTTGACAAAAACTGCAAACGATGATATTTTCCATCAAAATATTTCAAATCAGATTCATCTCAAAAGATACTCATTTGGCAACAAAACACTCACCACATAATCTAAACTTACCTTCCGCTCTCTCGATGCGTCCAAGGTTGAAATTTGCTCATCGGTTCCACTCCGTTCCGTCCGACGCACCGGTTGGATAACTATCGTTCCATTTTCCAATGCAAAGTATACGGAGCATAGGCTTGCCTAAAATCTACTTATGTGCTACTACCCCATGCATATAATGTGAATGATAGGTATGAGCTACACATGAATTATCTATGACCGCTAAGAAATGAACGCTTGAATGAATTATATGGGAATAGAATGGAAATAATTAGAAATATAAGACTATTTTTTCGTTTAGAAGCTAAATATATTTCAATTTATAATTGAAAAAGACGATAGCTTATTTTCAAAATATCTTTGAAGAAATTGTAAAGCCTACAAGGAAGATATTGATCTCTTGCTTCAAATTTTGATTACCTAGAAAACCTAGAAAGGGCATAAATAATTTACCAAGATGAAGAGTACTGTAACTTACTCTTTTCGAGGCATTTGGTTTGCAGGGATATCTTTGTAGGCCTAATTGCGTGTCCGAGGCTAGATGAAATATCAAAACCTTTCAAACTATTGCTTTTTACTGTTTTCAGTATTCGTGATCCTATGGACAGACAGTGCTTCTCTCCGAATGATTTAATTTTTTCCCAAACAACATAAAAGTTTTTTCGCTCAGTTAGTAGTGTTTTAGCTGTTCCATTCACAAGATCTATCCCATCCCTAAGAGTTGCATTTTTAGCTTGGAAATATGTGCTTAACATGTTTGTTATAGAAAAAACATAGTGAAAGATGAAACGATTTACTATAAACCTAGGATTACTGATTGAATGAAAGATCTCCAATGCATAAACTGAGTCGTTGTGTTTTCCTTCATTCATTTCTTTTTCTAAAGACTCTTTTATAGTCCCATAGCTATTGATCACATATTGGCAATTATGAAATCTCATTGAATAACGAGTCGAGCTTAAATCTTGCATTTCACGCATTGTATTTAGACCAACTGCCTCTTCAAGCTGCTTCAACAATTGGTTTTGAAAATAGTAGGTAAAGGGATTCGATGGCATTGAAAAAGGATGTACACAATTCGACTGTAAAAAATAGTTCCATCACAACAAGGATAATTTTATGAGCTAGACAGTGTACAAATGTGGCTGCAGGATGTTTCATCTTAATTTAGATTTGTACACCACCTTTTTGTCCTGACATGACACTAGCACCATCATAAGACTGTCCAACAACAGGCAATTTGCTAAGTCCGTAGCTGTCTAACAGGCTCCAAATTATATCTGTTAAATACGAGGCATTTCTAGCTCCTGAACAGTCTATAAAGCTTAAGACCCTTTCTTCGACTGCTAGCAAATCTGACATACACGGAGAGTTGTTCCTTTTTGTGGACCCTTGCTTCGACTGCCATAATGGGTATCAGTCCGCACTCTTTTATATCATCTGTCATGTCCTTGCGAACGATTTCAGCAATTGTTTTTATTAGCTCATTTTGTGTTTTACCACTACAATAGTTCGCAACCTTGTTTTAAAATGTTTTTCAAAAGTTGAATCATGCTTCGCGAATAATTCACAAAATTCCAAAAAACAATCAGGGTTATCACGGGCACCACTATCATCATGTCCTCTGAAAACACGTCCTTAGTGACTGAGACACGTCGTAAGGTCGACAATCTTTTCCAAATAATTTCGGTTCATCTTGACAATATTCCAAGACAGTTCAAGCACTACAACACTTACTGTCTTCCAAGCACTATTAGAGTTTTATTATCGTAGGAGTTTTTATTATTGTTTGCAATATTTCCTTGAACACATTGCGCATGAATTTTACCATCCAGATCGTGAAGTTTGGTCGAGCTGAAATTTTGATGTATTTTTGGCGACAATGGAAATTCTATGGAAAATTTCGCATTGTGATAACTTCACACCGAGTCCTCAGATCATCACGAAATTTACAAGACTCATCAATGGGCATACAAAATAAGTTTATTTCGTTTTTAAATAATGTCTGGGCAACCTTGTAGCTACGATAAGTACGTAAAGACAAATCTTTCACACCATTGACTCTTTGGTATTTTTTTCGGCTTTTATAACAAAATGCAAATGATTGATGAATTTGATACTATAATCTAAACTTGTAAAATACCCAATAGCATAAAAATTTGCGAATAATTTATAATTTTAGCAATAATTTATATTTTTAGCATTTACGGTATCTTGCGACCGGATAAAATTCGCAGGACATACTGGTCTTGAGTAGATACAGGTCGAGTAGATACTGGTCTTGAGTAGATACAGGTACAAAAGTTTAATGAATATGATAGGAATCATGTAGCGGTTGTGCCACCATGGAAAAAAGCTCGGTGCAATTGAAGTGCTATGCTTTTTAACTTTCGATGCAGTTTTCAAATTATAATGAAATTCACACACATTTAACCTTTGTGTAGTGGCTGTAATGTTAGGTCCGCACTGCCAGCATCAACGATTTGATTCATTTTTGTCCTGGAAATTGGTACTACTAACAAGCAGTCGCTGCACCAGGAACTGCTGATGGTAGATCATAACAGATCGTCAAGCATCTCAACAAGCTGTAAGAGGATATACACGCAGGACAAAGCTTCTTCACCAATAAAAGGGTTGATAAACAGCACTGCACCACCAGCTCCATCCTCTAGTTTACGTTTACCCTCAGACCCCGAAGCCGCATCGATCTACAAATTCGGTACCTTTTGGTCCAAGCACGACTGGGCCACTCGCATACAAAAACTTAAGACAGCTAACACGCACAATCATGTTGAGAAAGCATGCTCCAAACTGCCTATCAAAGTAAACCGAATGGCATTCTATGTAAATAAACTTCCTTACAATGCTGCTGATGGATGGCTGGGAAGACTTCTTGAAGCTGATTTCTGCATCACCGATTACAATATCGAACAACTACCCCAGCGCAAATGTAGATCACCTAAGCGGTACAAGGTTTTTATACCAACTAAATATGCCTGGCTCTTTATCGATCTCAATGGAAATAGCGGCAGGTTCGACTGGAAAGGAATCACGTTCAGCCCTTGGAAGAAAGTCAGCAACAAAATTAGCAGTAAGCCAAAAAAGAATATTGTAAAGAAAAAATTTATATATCCAAATGTCCTTACCTGCGATATCCCCTTCAATCACAAACCTTACTCCTTATCTTCTCCTAAATCTCAAAAATGGCGATAGACGCTGTATCGGAAATTATAGAGGTATTGCCATCTTATCTTCTATTCCGAAACTTTTTGAAAAGATTGTCTACGATAAACTTTCTCCACTTGTTGACTCTCGACTGGACGAGCAACAACATGGTTTTAGAAAAGGTCGCTCAACTACCACAAATTTGACAGTCCTAATCTCAGACGTCCTGTGTAAAATGGAGAAAGGATACCAAATTGACGCAGTCTACACAGACTTTAGTAAAGCTTTTGACACAGTTGACCACCCTACCTTAATTCTAAAGCTACTGAAATTCGGACTTGGTGGATCTTTGCTTAGCTAGCTGACTTCTTACCTTGGAAATCGAACTCAGCTGGTAAAATTTCAAGGACTTTTATCGAAAAATATTTCTGCTACCCCTGGTGTACCACAAGGTAGCCATCTAGGCCCACTTCTCTTTAATATATTTATTTCTGACCTATCTGACGCCCTATCAAATATACCTCATCTACTTTATGCCGACGATCTCAAAGTCTGTCATATCATTAAATCTAAATCCGATGCACTCTTGCTCCAATCCAAACTTGATTCACTTGATCATTGGTGTAATGAAAACAAGCTCTCTCTCAACATTGCCAAGTGCCAAGTTATAAGTTTCTCCCGAAAATGCACCGTCTCACATTACACATACTTCCTCGGGAATAAGTTGTTAGCTCGAGTTGATAACGTTGTCAACCTTGGTGTTGTCTTGGATGAGCGACTCCGCTTCACCTTGCATTATGATAAAATACTTTCCCGTGCAAACAAACAGCTAGGCTTCATCAAAAGACGTGCCAAGGAATCTCGTAACCTGTGGGTCACACGATCCTTATACATATCACTAGTACGCCCCATTCTCGAATATGCTTCCATTTGCTGGAATCCGGCTTTTGAAACCCACAGTAGCAGACTCGAGTCCATACAAAAGCAATTCTTACTTTTCGCATTGAGAGAACTATACAGCCCTTACGATTTTAATACCCTTCCTCCTTATGAGTTTCGACTGGGTCATCTAAACTTATTAACACTTGCATCTAGAAGAAAGATGCTTTCGGCCTGCTTCACATTCGACGTCATTAGAGGCGTCATCAAAGTTTAATTCCTGAATAGCAAAATAGTTTTGAATAACCCTGTAAGAAACACCAGGTCCTCTCGTTTACTTAAGGAATATCCACACTCCACTACTTACGCAGCTAATGAGCCGATAAATAGATGCTGTAGGATATTTAATAGCATAAGTAATCTGTATTCTCCAACAGTCTCAAAATTATCCTTCAAATCCTCCCTTTTCAAAGCCATCTGCAACCCTTTATCCTAAGCTATATGTTCAATGTTTTATTTATTTGATATTTATTAATTTGTTATTGATTTATCTTGTTAATTATTTTATTGAATTTTTCGTTTTATTTCTATGTATTCGTAATTTCCAATTTTGTATTTTTATGGTTTATGTTACTTGTACCTTGCTTGGTTGAGAAATAAAATAAAATAAAATATTAAATTTTCAAAAATAATAATGATTTCGCGGAAGGTAACTCGAAGCAAACTTTTTACTTATTTTCGAAGAAAATTTGTACTCCCAACCAGAAGTTAGCTCCTTCACTTTCAGCCAAATAAAAGCTAAACTGTATACTCCGGTAAGCACCGGTCCTATTGAGCACAACTCATTTAACATAATATTCGAGCACTTTAGGATAAAAAGTTCCTGCTCCGACTTCAACTATTGATGAAGCTAATAAAGATTTAATTTTATACTCATTTATTCAATATAATATGGTGTTATCTCTCGAAACGAAATTTACTGGTTGGGTTTAACTAAACGTGAAGCAGATTTGCTATATATTTTGCTCTGCTGCTGACACAGGGTAACCAGCATTATACTGTTAAGTAAATAGCGAATATTGCTGACGTAACTCCCCTGTCCTTAAGAATCGACTCCTGGCGATTGGGCTGTATTTCTGGTAACAATTTGAAGCCAATTTCAACTTTTGTTGATTTATTTCTCTTGATCTTGTAGTAAATTACAAGTATTATTGCGTAAACTAGGATACAAATAATTAAGTCAGTAGTGATACTTTTCCAATGGGTTACATTTCCTTGGTATTTAATTTTGGTAAGTACTTTCAAATTTCTTCCAAAGTAAATTTTTCATTGATTTAATAGCTTTGATTTAATTTAATGTTTTTTATGGTGCTAGGAAGAATAATGCTTCCAGTGTAAGTTTTTAATAGAGTTGTGAATTTTACATTAGGCGTGTTTTATCCATAACAGAACAATGCTAACCAATGCAGATGCATTGGAAAAAACAACAACTCCTGTTATGGAAAGCGGGAGTTGTTGTTTGCAATGCGTCTGCTGTGGATAGCATTGTTCTGTTATAGATAGGGAGAGCAAAACAACACGCCTATTGTTTCCGCTTACAGTTATCTCTCGGATGTCAGTGCATGTGTGGTGCAGGTTTGTTTGTTTCAAGTTTTTTGTTATAATAGTATCTTCGAAAATTGGCAAAAGTTCTTCTTTGTAATTATATTCAAAAATACAATCTTCTATTTTAGGCTTTAGTATATTTTGGATACACTTGTCGTTTATGAGCTCTAAGTTTCTTAATTCATTACGATGACTATTTTTATATATACAGTAGAGTCCGCTTATAATGACAACCAAGGGACCGAACGTTTGCCGTCGTAGTAACCGGACGACGTTATAAGCGATTTTCGAAATGTACCTATACTTTTGAACCATAATACTGCTTGGCTACATAGCAGAGCACATATCAAAAGAAATACAAATGATACACAAAATGTTATCATAAGAAAAACTAATATATTGGAAAAATCACGAAGTAAGGTTGTTTTACAGAATGTGAGACACAAGTTAAAGTTTTGTAAGCTTACATATATAAATTACATAGTTAGCAGCTAAAAAAGAGTGTATTTCAGTCTGTTTCTGATTGGCTTCTGCCTTATAATAAGAATTACGTAGCAAATTAATAAGACGAGACATTGTTAATTTTGTTTCGTCATCTTCGTAGTTAGAATGTACGAAGGAATTAATAATGTTTGCAGCTTTGAGAGCTTCTTCGATTCTAGGATTCGATTACTCCTTCAGTCTCATCATCGTCACCATTTTCGTCTTCTGCGACTCATTCACGTCCTTTGGTGACAATATTTCACACGATAAGTTTTTTAACCGTGCCATTCATGTTCGCCGCAACCATAACAATTATCCTTTCTTTAGATAATTTTCCACCAGCACACGTTTCATTTCTAAATTTTAAAGTTTTGTCTGATGTTAATCTATAAAACAACCCAGTTTCATTGGCGTTAAAGATTCGGTCGTTTGTGAAACTTCCACGCAAATTGGGCCAATCACTAACATAATTTCGACTCACTGGCACTGATTCTCCACTTATCTTGCCAGACTCAATGTTGTGTCTAGTTTTGAAGCAATTGATCTAACTTGGTGAACATGTGAAATTCGGTGCATTGAATTGCGAAGCAAATAACTGGGCTTGATTCTGTAGGATAGGACCACTGACGAGTATTCTCCGGTTTCTTTGCACTTTAAACCACTGAAGCAATGCTTGATCCACTTGATCCTGTGTGGACGCCCGAATTCGCTTGGAAATCAAAGCGTTATTATTGAACAGCTCTTCAATCTTACATCTGCTATTTTTTATTATTGATATGGTAGAGTAAGAAACACCAAACTCCTTCTCAAGAGTTACATTTGATTCACCTGCTTCTAAACGTTGAATTATCGCATTCTTTTCTTCAATAGTAACACACTTTCGTTGTTTAGGCACTGACATTTTTACGCACACAAATTAGACAAGTAACGGCATTTGGTTTGGTGGCTCGGAGTCGCGGGGAAACAATGAACAAGCGATCAACGGGGCGCTGAGACACGACCGCTTGACCTTACGAAAAAACAACAAACTTTCGTCGCTATAACCAGACAAGTACGAGCTATATTCAGGTAAATTACGTCGCTATAAACGGTATGTCGTTATAACATGGAGTCGTATTAAGCGAATGTTTTGTAATAATATTGTATGAGAAACCAACCAAGCCGATTCAACTAAGTCGCTATAAGCAGTCAGACGTTTTAAACGGAGTCGTTATAAGCGGATTCTACTGTATTTCTTTTGTTACTGATCACTTCGTTATGGGGAGTATTGAGTTGCAGATTTTGCTTGTTTGGAACGGGTTCAATTCGAATTTTAGTATATTTTTCAATTGTGAAACTTAAAATCACCAAAATGATTAATAAAGAATGATTTAGTTGGGCAACACTACTTTTTATGAATTTCATTTTTTCACTATTGATATTCAGTTCTTTGATTTCATTATAGGTAAGTATGTTTCGGCTCAAAACTTCCAATCTGCTAAGAAGTATAATTTTTTTATCTTTTCGACATGCGCATGCTAGACATCGATATTTTCTTTAAGCTATGATGTGGTTTCTTTCTATTTTTAATTCAAGTGAATCTATTCGTTTAAAGATTTTATTGATTTTATTTTCTATGAAACTTTGCTGTACGTTAATGAGTTATAATATTATTGATTTCGTCTGAAATTTGATTATTAATTTTGTTCTGTTCATTTACAGAATTGACAAGGTTGTGATTATTTTCATCTATTGCCTGAAAGTGTTGTCTTATGTCCTCAGCGTCCGTTGTGTCCATCGTTCCTGTTAAAAATGTTAAGGTGTGACCTACTATGTTGAAAAGTCCACGTTTACGTCGATCGTGTGGTATAAAGCTGTCTAAATCATCTTTTAGTAAGGTGAATTTGATATTGAGTGCATTCGGTGGATCGGTCAAGGCGTCAATGTTTGCTTGTATAGTTGCTAGGCTTTCGTAATATTTTGTAATATTGACCAAATGGGTAACCTTTGTATATTCCTCTACGATTTTGATTTCTTCCTTTTCGAGCAAAACAAATTCATTTCCCTGGTTGATTTCAATAATTTCCAATTATTGAGTTAGAATCACTGGTACGAATAATAGGAGCAGAATTAATCCTGTAAAGATAACAGTTATTTAGTTGGTATTTCTTTTGCCTGGCGATATGATCTTTGTGGTATTTACGATTACTACGCGGGTTAAAGAATTGGTTATCTTTACTTTCTACTTTAACTCGTTTATATAGTAGATCTTGTTTTGATTTTCTAATTGGATTTTTTAAATAATTTTCATTTAGGTCTACGGCTTTTCTTTTTTCATTTAGGTTTGCTATAACTCTTTCCTTCAAGAACTGCCTTTTGGTTTTTACCTCAATAAATTTTTCGGATGAATGGAACCATTTTGAATATATATGGGTTTGTAACCGGTTGAAGAATGTATGGTATGATTATTGAATTTTACGGCTCTAATGACTGGGTCTATATAAGAAAGTTCCTTGCGAAAGTCGTCTTCGGCTTTGAGTAATCTTAAATGTTCATTGAGTGTATTGTGAAATCTTTTGAAATTATCTTTTCTTTTACATTATCTTTTGAAACTTTTGTATTGCATGTGATCTCGCTTTGGAGAGTGTTAATAGTTATTTCTTTAATCGGGATATGGTACTTTGGTGCCCAAATTTTTTCGTTCATTATGCTTACACAAGCTCCGGAATCTATCATAAATCTCAACGGTCGAACAGGGGTTGTAATTATAATATAGGATGAGTGGAAGTGGGCTTCGAGGCAGCTAGATGAAAATTTCCGACTGTATATATGTGTTTTTGTCGCGTAGAAGGGTCAACCTAGGGTCTGGGGAGGTTCCGTATAGTTCTGGTCTATTCTGTCCTGATTTTCTTGTAGGATAAACTCGACTCGATGCCCCACAGCCGGGAAATTCTACCAAATAGGTGGTAGAAGGGGTAGAAAATGGAAGAAAATTACACAAAATTAAGCAAAAAAATACTCGAGACGACAACACAATTAAGCAAATCAGATAATTTGTCCAGCTGAAATCTGAATAACTTTAAGGTAAGAAAAAAATAATCAAGAATTATTATTTTCTTCGTATATGTAACAAAAGCGTATTAAGTATTAATAATGATCAAAAGAATGTGTAAATTCAACAGGAGTCTGTACAACCTGTGAAAATTCAACATAATCTGTTGATGGCATTTAATTTACTCTTACTTTTTTTTTATCAAAACTTGCCGAAAATATTGATAGTGTTGGTGTTAGTGATCTTGATCTTATTGAGTCAAGATGCTTTTTCACATTTTCTTCACTTTGTTTTAATTTCAGCAACAAAGCTGATGCCTGCACCCTAAATTTTAAATTGCTCAATTGTGAAAGGCTCTTCAAATGGCGAAGTAAGCTCACGAGGAAATTATAGTCAGCATCATTTTTTATTTCACTTTTTGCTTTCAAGAGAATAATAAATTCACTTTCTTCTGCATTGTTCTTGGTTTTTTGTGAAGTTCTTATAGAACTACATGGGCTACAAAAAAACTACTTTGGAAGAGACCGTTCGACATTGCTGTTGATCTCAGACTGTTCAGCTTCTAATGATGAAAGCACATTTGTTGATTTTGTGCTGCCTTCTATAGCATTGAAAAGGCCAATTTTTCCGGTAGAAGGAAGATTTCCTTCCAAAAGAGCTGGCTCTAAGACATGGCGAAGAAAATCCAAAGTTTCTGCACTCGCAACTGCACACGAAAGAAACACTGACAGAATTAAATTTACAGATAGATGTTTATCACATCCCTTAAATAAAATTTTTTTCTTCCATATAGCGGATTCGTCCAAGTAATAATACGCTCGGGTTAGTCCTTAATGCCAAAGTAAATGAAGAATTTTAATTAAAGTGATTAGTGTTTGAAAAAATTTTAACGATAGAATGAGATAAAATTTAAGTGATATCCTTGTTCTCATCCCTTGGTGTCGTACACTTACCAGTATGCGAAGCGCATTTCAATGCAATATACATTATAAATTCCTACTTTTTCTTTCTTGGACTTTCATCATGAACTGCTAAAGAACATTCCGAAGATTTTTTTTCTTGTAAAATAAGATTCTTTTTATTTAATTAACCTCCATTACCCAATGATCCAAATTAAATTTGCTACATTATTTGTTTCCAACAATACTTCAAATGTATTCATCATAAAAATTACAATTCAAACTTGCGCACCAAATATATTACAAATTTTAAATCACCTACGTCCTTTCTTATGTATTTCTGTGTTAGAGAATTTCGCACACTAATATGAACTGGTGCCACTTCTTCTATAACTTTGCCACAGCCTTAGTCTCCCAGTCAAGGAAAGCGCATATGCGGACACGTTCTGCGGCTTGTTGATATGTACGTCATTTTACTAATGTTCGAAGCAGACTATTAGGTTAGTATTAAAATCACTTTGGCAAAATGTTTATATATATATATATATATATATATATATATATATATATATATATATATATATATATATATATATATATATATATATAAGTATATAAGTATATATATATATATATATATATATATATATATATATATATATATATATATATTCATTAAAATAATAACTATATAAAGATCACCAAATCATTGCAGCATAACCTTTTGTTCAGAACTAGAGAGCTATTTGAAAAATTTCAAACGTGGTGGTACTATTATTTTGGGAGATATCAATATCAACTTGCTGAATAATATCAATATTGAATATATCAATACCTTAAATGAATTTGGCTTCCCTTCGCATATTAACCAATGCACGCGGGGAGACAGTTGCTTGGATCATATATTTACCAACCTTAAACAAAACGCGTTTGACGAAATTAAAGCTGCGGTCATTAACACCGAAATCTCTGATGATAAGAGAACAGTTCTGTTTATAAAGCTTCCTCAGCCATCAAGTTCCAAGGACATACCCAGAATTAAACAAAAAATCAACTACAAACTCTTGCAAGAT
Source organism: Nemotelus nigrinus (assembly GCA_947369275.1). Classification (NCBI taxonomy): domain Eukaryota; kingdom Metazoa; phylum Arthropoda; class Insecta; order Diptera; family Stratiomyidae; genus Nemotelus; species Nemotelus nigrinus. The sequence continues at coordinate 102,426,397 of OX376373.1, read as the reverse complement.
AAAGTAGCTAATAGATCATGGAATGACATTCTGTCCAGTGATAATGTTAACACCCGTGCAAATTTAATCCATGAAGCTATATACAGTAGCACTCAAGACAGTTTACACCCAATACGGAATGCTACTTCAAAATGTCATAAACTGAAACCTTGGGTAACCCTAGGATTGGTTAATTCGATAAAAAGACGAAACAAGTTGGCAATTGCATCAAGGAGAAATCCGCACAATGAGCAAATAAAACATTATCATAAAATATATCGAAATAAGCTAAATAATCTTATCTCTATAACAAAAAGTAACTATTTTTAAAAAATAATGCAAGAAAGTGGTGGGAATGGAATAAAAATTTGGAAGGCAATTAATTTAGCTAGAGGAAAAAAGCAAGCTTTTGCTCCAATTGACGCTTTATTACATGACTCTAACCTCTTTACCGTTAGTGAAAATGCTGAGCAAATAGCAGTGTTGGAAAATGTATGGCCCAACAATTAAATATAAACGTTGATCAAAATACATCAGATAATCAGGCTGTGAATTTCCCTACGTCCAATTCTATAAACACTGTTACTGAAAAGGAAATTATTCAAATAATAGATGAGATGCGAGGAGGATCAAGTCCAGGTTTTGATGGCATTACAGTCGAATGTCTAAAAAGAATAAAAGCATATGTAAGCAAATCCTTAGCATATTTATCTAACTTGAGTTTTGAAACCTGTACTTTCCCAGATATATATAAAAAACTGTCGTTACGCCTATCCACAAAAATAAAAGCAAACTAGATATCAATAACTATCGTCCGATATCCTTGACTTCAAATGTCTCGAAAATATTAGAAAAAGTTGCCAAGAGGCGGTTAGTCGCATATTTGGACATGTGTCACTTCATCAATGAGAACCAATTTGGTTTCAGAGCTGAGCGCTGTACGCAAGATGCAATTGGTCAATTGTCTACCTTAATCGCCGATTCACTAGATAAGGGATACAAGTCTTTAGCAGTTTTCTTGGATCTTGCTAAAGCATTTGATTCTATACCACATGCACTTATGATACGTAAACTAGGTGAGGCAAATTTCAGTCCAAGGTGATTAAAATCAGTGGCGGCTCGTGTCTTTAACACTCGGGGAAGCAGATATATTTTTGCATGTTTTTCCAGAATAAACAAATAGGAATTTCAGCGCAGCAAATACGTCAAAAGTTGCATTCAATTTCCAATTGTTTGACTCAGTGACTTTTCTACTCATTATGATCACCATCAATCTCAGTAATATTTAAATGATACAAGATTACAAATTACAATGCTAGATATTGCAAATTAGAACTATTTTTTTAAATAAAAAAGTGAAAATTAGTGGTCCTGGTCACCAAGTACTTTTATCTATTCTAAGAGTCTAAGAGAAAAATATACCGCAGCAGATTTTTTATGGTGAAATTCAATTTTCAGGACAAAATGAATTAAACCTTCGGCAAACAACGAGAAAATAATTCCTCAACCATACAAGGTGGGGTTAGATTTACCTCATAAAGCATTTTATCTATTCTGTGTATGCATATATTAAACAGAACGTGCTCAAATATTTCTTTTATTCTTTGTATCAACAAGCAATAATAAAACACAAAGCATTTATTTAAAAAAATACTTTCATACCTCTTCCATAAAAACAGCTTCATGTCTTTAAGATTTGGGGTTGAAATAACCTCACGTTGTATGCCGAACGTTAATACTCTTGTACTATTTAAGTGAAAAGTCACTATCTTTCTTTAATCATTCCAATACTAACTTACGCACTTTCAGCACAAACAAACAAACAGACAAATCAGAAGAATTTCAATATACAGCAAACATTAAACTCTTGAACTCAGTAATAAATCCATTACAGAAACGAAACATACAAATAACACCTTATGTTAAACAACGAATTCATTACAGCATTCATACATACAAATAACATCCTAAACTCAGTCACCCAAAGCATACCAGCTCCAAGTTCTGTAGCGATATAGAAACCAAACAGAGTACGCTACAAATCGTGCTGCGTCCATTCACAAATATTTCTGGGCCATTTAGCGGCTGAATAAGCGAGGGGTTTTTGATCTTCTCTACTAGGCAGCGTTCGCGCTGCTATTCGGGAACATTCATTGCAAAGTGTTTACGACCATCGATTGCGTGATGCTTGCAATGGGGTGTATGCACACATCATGGTACGTGCATTGAGGCAAGATCACTTTAGTGTTCTGTGTAGCATATTTCAATACGCTGCAATGAACTGAGCGTTCTGGTTTGCAATGGTACGAGATTGACTCAAACGCAAGATATCCGATCGCGTTGCTGCAAAACTACTTGTAAGGCACTTTGGTTGTGAGAAATATCTCGTGTGTGAGATGAATAGTGTTTTGAGTTTCGTAAATTTTTTTATTGATGTTGGATGCTAATTCATATAGAATCAATTGATTTGCTTTGAATTTCAATATGTATTGTTAAGCTATTTTTCTTGTATAGGGAATATTTAGCAAGGGAAGCACTGCTTCCTTTGCGTACAACGACGAGCCGCCCCTGATTAAAATGGATCCAAAGCTATTTGGTAGATAGAAAGCAAAGAGTGCAAATAGCAGAAACACAAAGTACTGAGCTCCCTTTTGAGTACGGTGTTCCACAAGGAACAGTTCTTGGGCCTATCCTTCTCCTTATTTACGTAAATGATATTTTCTCACAGCACATAAAAGGCCAGCTAATATGATTCGCTGATGTCACGGTTCTATTTGTGAAGGAGTGAAGCTAAAAACAGAATATAGTCTTGCATTGCTCAAAGATTGGATGAGCTGCAACTGTCTCACTCTAAATATTCTGAAAACTAATTACATAACTTTTGCTATGACGCGGCGAGGCCTACCTCAAAATCTTGACATAAGAATTCACTCAACTAGTTGTGGGTGATTCTGTCATTGTATGCCAATAAAAAATGTTTCCCATACTAAATATTTAGGAGTCACAATTGACCAACACTTGAAATGGGACCACCAAGTACAAACCTCGATAAATAAGTTGAGAAAGCTGATACTGCTTTGCTTCGAAGTTCGATCTTTTCTAAACATAGAAGCCTTATGATCATTTTGTTTTGCTTTAATCCACTCAGTACTGCAATATTCAATCATCGCTTGGGGCGTTGCATCACAAAGTGCGCTTAACCCTCTAAAAATTTATCAAAAGACGTTGATGAAAATATTATTAAAAAAACCTTGCCACTATAGCTCGGAACAACTGTTAGACAGACAATGTTTTCAAATTAAACCTCTTAATACAGACCTTCAAGGATCTAGTAGCTAACCAAATTCGAATTAATACCAATGCAACTAGAAGCGGTACAAAGTATGATACACTCATACTTCCAAATCGTGTAGCCCATATGGGCCAAAACCATTTCACGTATGTGGGAATCAAATTATTCAATACATTGCCAAGGGAAATAAAAACAATACGAGATCTGAAAAAATTTAAGAGCGAAGTTAAAAAAATTTATTGAACTAATATACCTATTAAATCTATGCCTATTTCTTTTCCTTTTTATTTGTCTTTATTTCTGTTAAATTTATGAGTGTAATATTATATTTTTTCCTATTTCTTTTGGACTTATTAGCTATTATTGATTATTTTTATGTTAATAAGTCAGTAAGAATATTTACTTATTTTTGGATTACTTTATTTTTATGTTGTCATATTTTGTGTTTATGAATAAAAAAATTGTTAGCTGACTCCTCACTCCTAAAGCTTGGGTCACACATCGCTACTTTTACTGCGCAGTTTTAAGGTTGCAGAAGCAAAAACTGCTAACTCTGTTCACACATAGTTGGTGCAACCCGCTACTTTTACTGCGCGCAACCGGGTAGCTGCAACTTCTTGCGAATAAAACTGCAAAGATGTTCACACATAACTCGCAGTTTTTTCTGCGCGCAACCTCTGTTGCAGTATTTTACTATTTAGTTTGTTTTGAAGTTTCAACTTGTTGTGTTAGTATGTATTTCGATGATCCAGAAGTGTTGGCTGCGGCTTGATTAGTTATAGTTTTAAATAAACGAAAAAAGAAAAGCAAAAACAGAAGCTGCTGGGTTAGGACATGGATCGCAAATAGAGAACACTATGGAGCTGTGCATTGTTTGTTAAATGAATTGCGTTTAGGTGACGAAGCCTTTTATAAAAACTTTTTGAGAATATCGGGTAGTGATTTTGATGAACTTCTGCAACTGATGGCACCTTTAATGAAGAGAAAAGACACTTGGATGAGAAAATCAATAAGCCCAAATCAACGATTCTCTTCCTTCAATTATCTAAACAAATTTAAACAATTTTTTTTTTTTTTTGAAACATTAGAATAGAATGATTTACGTAAATTTTATTTATCAGTTTTTAATATTTAAATTTGGTTTTGCCCAATAGCTATAACATAGACTTATAATTAGAACAAACCGTATCACCCATAACTTCTTTTAGTTAAAAATGCTTAAAAATGTTCTTCCTTCAATCAAAGACAATAGTTTGTGAACTGTATCTTTCGTCTAATTGTATTAAGCCATATCCTATTTGGTTAAACAAAATAAATATTCTACCATTTACAAATTTTGAAATACTTATCGTAAAAAAATATTAAAGCGGCAATAGCAAAGTTTCAACCAAATCAATATTTTTTGGTGCACTTGCAACTCATTGAAAAGCTCTTCATACATCGCTACTTTTTAAGCCAGGCGCAGTCAGGCTGCAGGCGCAGTTTTCAAGGTTTCTACATTGATCACACATAGCTACTTTCTGTCAACGCAGTTTTTTGTGCTGCGCAGCGCAAAAAGTAGCGATATCTGACCGTAGCTTAAGGTGTACATCAAATAAGTAATTGTTATTCATCCGACTATTTTCTTTTATCAATTCCAGTATTATTTGCTATGCGAGTGATATTGTTTATCCTGTCGTTAAATAGACGATTTATTAAGCCGGAGTCCACCAGAGAGATGAAACAAAAAACACGCACAAAAAATGTTTTTCTGAATAAAAACACGAATGTTTTGTAAAAATTGAACAGTTCGAGAACATTTTTGTCTCTGAAAACTGTTTTAGTAAACAAAACACCTTCCCATCGCGAGTCGGTAAGATCAAAGGAAAACGTGTTTGTTCGCAATTTTTGTGTCTATCTGGTTGAAACATGCATTTTTTTCTGCGTGAACACTCAGTATATCGATTAATGTACTTTGGTTTTTAAATTTGTTTTCAATTTGTTTTTAAATTTGTATTCCTGTCTATTTCATACTTGTATAAACTGAAGAATTTTTCATATTTGTGTAAACTGTTATAATGAGCTCAAAAAAAGTAGTCACGATGATCTCATTTCTCCATTTAAGCCCACGTCGTCAGTAGATAAATCTTCCAATAATTCTTCCGTGCTATAACCAACAAACTTTTTAATTGAGAATTGGCCCAATATCTCGTTTTTTTTTCTTTTTTAATATAATTTATAAAAAAAATCACAGTTAATTATAAAATCACCGTCTTCAGACATTTCTCGGACACAGGATAAACAGAAATGAAAACAAAACCTGTCTGTTCAGTTGAAACAGTCTGTTTACAAAAAAAGAGCTGTTTTCAAAAAACAAAACAAGTATTTTGTTTTGTTTTTTGAAAACAAAACTGTTTTTCAAATTGTCTCTTTTGTGGAAACCCGGCATTACTACTTGTTTATTGTTGTTGTTTTGCAACGCGTTGTTTAGTTTTTCAGTAATAGTGACAGCGTCCTCGTGTTTGGGGCTGTCAGCTAACCATTTCCAGACAGTGCCCAGGAAATTAAGTGAACGTGTCAGTCATCGAGGTCTCAGGTTTGCTATCGGACTTCAAGTTTTCTGCAGTTCATGCGAAAGAAGAGGTATTAACGAGCTGTGTTGCATTCCCGAAACATTTAGGACAGGTTCTTTCTCCTCTATCAGGCGTTCATATTCGCTTATATCTATTTTGTGAATTAGAATTGGGTGTGAATTGTTGGCCCGGTATAGAATGATATAATCTGTGAGCTTGAATAGTCCAGAATTTGGACTTTAGCGGATATGGCCTGGAGAGTTAACCTGAAAATGCGTCTTGCCGTTTTGGGTGAGAATGGTGGTGTTTCTATGTTCTCTAACTACTTTTTGTTTGAGGTTGGGTGATAGTTTTGAACTCCTTCGCTTATTTTGTTTAACATAGATAGTCTCCCTAACGACGTAATCTTTCATGGGCCGTCTTTTCTTGTTAGGGTATTTTATGTCGATGTCCTGTTTGTCTTTATGTCTGTCGATATTTGTCAGTCGTACTCTTTCAAATTCTTCTAAGTCAATATTGGAAACTCTACCGAGGTACAGTTCAACAGGTTTTTTATTGGTGGTTGAATGGATCGTATGGTTATACTCATTAGTAGCGTGTTGAAGAAGGCTCTCGGGCGATCTATGCGGATTTTCCTCCCTTAAGTACCTCATAATTTCCAAGATTGTTGAGTGCAATCGTTCGACCTGCCCGCTAGGTGGTAACGGGCAGGTGTCCTGTATTCCTTGGCTTTAAGCTCATCTTTTAATAAAGATGTGATTGAAGCCGAGGCTAGTGATTCTTCGTTATCGACCACAACGTTCCCGGGGATGCAATAAAAGTAAAGGATGTCTAGCAATGGTTACCTTACGTCCTCTATAGAACTGGATGCCAGAAATGGCAAATTTAGTAAATTTGTCCATCGCAGTTAGTACCAGCTTCTTTTCTGTCGAAAATATATCTGCGTGGACAGTGTGACCTGGGTAAGAGGGTATGGGTGTAGAATTTATGAAGGTTTTGTTTGGGTGCCTCTCATATTTGTTCTCCTTGCAGATTTTGCGGCGAGTGACGACGTTTTTTATTTTCGCAGCCATTTTTGGAAAATATAAGTTTTCCGATAATTGCAATCTGTTCTCAACCACGTTCCGGTGTGCCCGCTCATGAGCCTGAAGGATTTTCTCTTGTTATTCGACTTTGCTAGGGATGTCCTCTTCTTATTTCTGAGTAAAATGACTTCGGTTGTCTATAAAATGGGCAGCGTATATTTGTTGGATTTTCCCCATTATTTCTTCGCTAGTAGAGAGCCCATTTATTGTACCTGGAGCTAAGTATCTCTTGAGTATGTATCCCAAGTTAGCGTCGGAGTATTGCAGTTTGATGAAAATATGTCGTTTATAATTTTCGAAAGGATAATTAATCTGGTAACTGTCTTCTTGCCCGATTTTTAGGACAAGTTGATTATGGAAGACGTTGACGGGTATCTCTACAGTTGGAATTAAGTTTTGTGATGAACTTTCATCACTATGCACTGTTTGTGTCATAGAGTTTATCAGAGTGGTTAAAGGAGGCCTTGATAATGAATCGGCCACGATGTTAGCTTTCCCAGGCTTGTACTTGAGTTCATAATTATTTTTCTCAAGCGCTGTCTTCCGCCTCTTCATTTTGCTGTTAGTATTTTTGTTACTAAGAGCATATGTAAGAGGTTGATGGTCAATGTAGATCTTTACTTTCCGAGATCCGTACAGGCAGCTTCTTGAGGAATGAAGGGCCTAAATGATGGCTAGCATCTTCTTTTCATTTGTCGTGTAATTTTCTTCAGTTTTCGTTAATGTTCGTGGAAGAAAGGAGATTGGTCGATTCTCTTGAGAAAAAACGGCTCCGATTACGTAGCTGGAGGCGTCGTTTGTAAGTTGGAATTCCTTTTCAAAGTTTGGATGTATGAACATCCCTGCAGATGAGTGTATTCTTGAGGTTGTTAAATGCTTTGATTGCTGCAGAATTTAGATAGATGGGTTAAGCGTAATCCTGAGTAAAGCCCCTGTACTAACTTGACATTCCCAGTTGAGCGTTTTTGGTGAGGGAAAGTCGGTGATGGCTTTGACTTTATCAGGATTGGTCTTAGTGCCTTCTTTGCTTACGACATACCCCAGAAATTCTACTTCTTCCTTTAAAACGCTGCACTTGTCGATTTGGATTTTCATGTTTGCTAATTTTAGTGTCTGGAAAATTTTATCGAGGTTTTCAAGATGTTCAAGTTCATCTTTCCCCAAAATAATTATGTCGCCACTGTAGACGTAACACCTTACTCCTATGTGTTCACGTAAAATGTCATCTAAAGTCCTCTGGAAAATCGAAGGGGGGTTCTTAAGGTGGAATGATAATCGAGTAAACTCGAGCTTCCCATTTTTCACGGAGAAAGCAGTCTTTTGAATGTCAGATTCCTCGTGTGGGATCTGATGGAAACCGCTCTTGAGGTCCAAGACTGAAGAGAATCTGTTCTCTTCGAGGTTGGAGAGAGCTTCGTTAATCTCTGGGATCGGGTATTTGTCGGGGATGGTCACCGAATTAAACTTCCAATAATCGATAACCATTCCATTTGTCTTTTCTCCGGATAAGTCCATTTTTTTTTTTGGAACGATCCATACCGGGAAGTTGTAGGGAGATTTTGAAGGTCGAATAATACTGTCTTACAATAGCTTACTGATTTCCTTGTCTATTTCCCCTATTAGAGTCTTAGGATAGGGATAGGATCAGGAGTAAACGGGATCGCTGGTCGTTGTCTCAAAGTCACCTTTTACTTTCACAGTGAAAGTAAGTTTCTCGTCGGGGTCCGAGAGAAGGCTTGAGTGCTTGAGAATGATTGTGTTTAAGTCTTCCTGGACAACTCCTTGCTAAGGTGTTCTGTTTTAACAGCGATGTTGCTGATTTAGTCTGTGGCTTGTTGCTTAAGAGGGTTATGCGTGTTATCATTGATTGTCATAAAATTACCATTTGTGTGGATTACAGCTCTTAAGCTTTTTAGACTATCGTTCCCAATGATGCCGTCGAATGAAATGAGAGATGGTAGGATGAACAATTTTAATTTATCTTTGCAATTGTTGAGTGTTTGAAAATATGAATGATGGGTGACTTTAACGCTCCCACCGACAGATTCTTGTCGTTAGGTAAAGGGTATATTTTATGTCTTGGTTGCACATAATTTTTGTTAGCACCTGCAACGATTAGAAATTTCAGGACCTCTCCGCTCCTTAATTTATACTTAAAGTAGGGGAGCAAAGAGCGTTTTATCCTAAAAAATAATTATCATCCATCACATCTGCTTGATCGACATTTTCATTGCTCGTCCCGTCGATATATTCATCTAACGTTTGTTCGTGTTCTTCGTCCTGTTGCGTTTTATCGTATTTCTCTAGGGTGTCGTTATCTTTTTCGGTCTCCATGTGATAAATTTTTGCAGTTTTTGTGGTGGGTGGTTCTGTTGGGGCTGTGGCCGCTTCTGTGGTACCGGTTGGTTATGTGGTCTGTTTGCGTAGTTAATTGCGTTAGTCCTCAGAGAGGTGTCGAAGTCCATAGGCTCGGGCCTAGGTTGTAGTTTAGGCGGGGACTGCCTTGGGTAAGGAGCTCGTTGTTGGTTTTTGTAGAATGCCTGCTAATTGAGTGGTGGTGGTTGAGAATTTCGAGGTAGGTGTGTTAACTCTGGATAGAATGTTTGTCTTGGGGCCGGAATCAGTGAAAGCTTTGGCTGAGGGTTTGTGCTTCTATGAGGAGGTATAGGAGGTGACTGTTGATGGTAGACCTTTTGTAGTAGCATTTGCGAGTTATCTGCATGCTGTGTCTGGTAGTTCATGTTCTGGAGTTTCAGGCAAAGATGCAACACTTGGGGTAGATAGGATGGTTCGCGGTTACTCAGGAGTCTTGGGACATCACCGCGTCACCCTCTGATGAAGGTGTTGAGTGCTTTATCACTATATGCCTGGGTGATAATGTTGGCAGACTCAGTGTTTAGCTCCATTGAGGAAATTTTATTGAAAATCAGTGAAACATGCTGGTAGACTTCTTAGTAGAACTCTTGAATAGAGTTCTTACCTTATACCAATGTCATCCTTTGGTACTCTAGTGTATCAAAATTCCGGTTATTTGCATAGTGCAGGGTCAAGCATTTCGATATTCTGGGCCAATTGAGGGGTGTGTTATAACACTCCAATTCGATATCGGCGTGACCAGTAATTTTATTTCTGATCAATGATAGGATGCCGTAGTACTTGGGAGTCCCCTTCAGATGGTCATATATATAAAGGATTTGTTCCACGCTTTTCTCCTAGACACTGAACTTTCCGGGATAACTCGAAAAGACCCTGAGACTTTTGACCAATTTTGTCCATGTCGGACAAGTTTCCGTCGTCCCCGATTTTGATGGGAACATCAATTTCATTACTGGTATCTGTTGCGAGGTTCATTAGAGAATGAAATAAATCCCTTCCTTGTTCCTTCCCTTCCTCTGCTATAAGCCGAGTAACTAATTGGATAAGTTTTCTGTTGTTGGGGATACCGGCCGGCGGAACGTTCGGAGTACTGGTCTGATCGGCAGCTATCGGGACAGAGGAGCCAGCGGCAATGCTTTCGCCTAGCCAGCTAGGCCCAATCAAATTATGTGAACTTGACAAGCTAACTCTAGATTTCTGTATACTATCGGGAACCACCAGTTAAACCCGAAGAAGTTCTGTTTAGGTTTCGGC
>OX376373.1:102379404-102414404 GCA_947369275.1 Nemotelus nigrinus | reverse complement strand
GTACCCGCACTTTGGCTACATTGTCACTCATTAAATAATCATGCTAATTAAAATAAAAATTATTAAGATAAGATGCATTTACCACTTTATTTCATATTCATACTTAAAGCTAATTACAAAAAAAATTGTTCACATTCGTTTCGCTTAATAAGTATCATGTCCTTAAGCTATGGAAGGCAATAAATAGTACTTTTTTTAAATTGATTCAGGATTAATTCAGGATAAATTAATGTTCATTTTTAGTGTTTACATGGAAAAAATGCTTATCAAAACTAATGTCATACCAACATGAACCTATTATTCATTAAAATAATACATTTTCAAAATGCATTTCATACATTTGTTATGTGTATTTCTAATGATTTTCATGTCTATCACTATCACTACACTTTCCTAACTATTTCAAGATCACACATTACCACCACTTATTATTTGATAATAATAATTAATAAACGATTTATCACGTACCAGTAATAACCAATTTTAATGAATAAAATCGAAGTGAACCAGTCAAAACAAAACCAAACTATTTATCACTCGGAATGATTTGCTTCCACTGCACGCACCAGATCTTTTATGCGCATTTGATGAATCTCGGAATGAATGCTGAAGGGATCTCGTAAACGATCAAACAGAAAATAAGAAATTACAGCTCATCTTGTTAAATCAACAATACAAACCATGTAACTCAAATAGCCGCATAGGAACATGTTATATTTATTATATTCGTGTTGAATTTACATTAGTCGTTTAAATTCTGAAAAATTGTTTGTATTTATGAAAGAAACTTCCACGAATATACAAAGAGACTGAATGCTGATTATGAACATTGTTTTAACATTAGCTTTGTATATAACCAGGACCGACTTAGAGTGACTTGGCTTAGAACGGCTTGAAATGAAACTTCAAAGTAGGTTTTTGGTGTGACTGGATTAAAGAGGATTAACCGAATAAAATGCAGCTAGTTCTACTAAAGTGACGTATATCGCATCGTAACGTCACATATACGAATAGAACTCAAGTGGGCTTCACATTTTTCAATCCTCAATCGCTCGATCTGCGTCTTGTAATGCCCAAGTCGATCCAATCCAGTAAAATTTTGTGATCGGATCGACTTAACTCAAATCAATCCACTGCGCGTATACAACGTGGTTTGACTAATTCTAAGCCGGTTTGAAACCACGTTATAAACGAGGCTATTGGTAATTCTTGATTTTACTGTGCGTCTTTTTTCTGAGTGTAGTGACAGTAAACAATAAATATTAAATTTTTGCGACTGCTAGCCCTAAATTTCTTTGTACCTCTATAACTTCCAATGCAATCCTCGGATCAAAACGAAATTCGCAGAATAGGTTGATTTCAATGTGAGGCAGGTATGATATATTCTTGGCTTTACTGCTAGCGAAGAGTTGCCAGTGCGAGGCGTTTTTTGGTATAAATAAATTTTAATAAATTTATTTTGGTATAAATAAATGTTAACATTAAGTATTCATATCGCGAACATTTACAATCAAAATAAGTACCAACATTTCACCCAAACATTTTTCGTTTTTTCACCCTAAACATCTTTATATCCCTGTAACTTTCGACGAAATCATCGGATAAAATCAAAATCGATAGAGTTAGTTGATTTTGACGTGAGGCGATTGTAGGAGACTTTTAGTTGCAGTGCTGGTAAAGTACTGCAAACACTAAGCATTTTCTTTGTTTATGTTATGCTATGCTGCTTTTAAAGTTTTGCAGTATTTGGCTTTCCTTAATCTTAAAATTCCTAAAATCCTTACCACCCATTGAGTTTAAATGCATTGTTAAGATCAAAGTCATTTTGCACTTGAAACAAGTTGGAGCAAGTGTGGTAGAATATGCACTCAAAATGGGCACGATTCTTCTACTGTTCATCCAACATTAGTATTTCTAGCGGTTCAGGTGCGGTAGAGTTTTTTTTCTTTGGATTATTGAATATGTTAAATTAGAAGATCGAGAGATTTAGTTTTTTATGTTTGCAAACAAATTTCTTGGTCTTCTATTTCGCAACTTATACGAATTGGTGTAATCAGGATCATACAGAAATATTTAAGTTGCCAGGAATCAGACATGCCGACAGAAAAATTGTTTTGCTGACAGAAAAACTGTTTCAACTCCTGTTCTTATCGCTCGATGCCTAGGTAGTCTTGTTTATTTAGGATCCGCCGTTGCTGTATAATACTCTAAACAACATACCGTGATTAAGCAATTTTATTACATCATGTAAACAAACTGCCCATTCAATGTGTCCCCCAAAGATCCTTTTGACTTGTTAAGGAAACGCCAGTTTTACGTATTAAACAATACATGCTTAGGGTATGCCCGGTACTATGAGAATAAGTCAAGAATTCAAGAATTAAATTCAAATGTCAGCAGCAAGTGAGTCCTTAGTTTTACTTGAGATAAGCTTAGTAAAACCGACACTCTACGACCTCTTAGCTAGGAAGTTTCCTTTAGAGACTTAGACTCGTTCAAGTTTACGATGAATGTTCGTTATTCCTCTTCATGTATGGTGATTTTCTTGGAACTTTCTACGTTCGTTCGTTCGTCAACGGGGCCTGATGCTGGTCTTGTCATAAGTTAGTTGTCAGTCATTTGCTTGCATAGTTAAATTGAAGATTACAATACAAGCCTAATGGACATTAAAGGGGCGTCAAATAGACTAAAGTAACGATACGAGTGGTGAGAAATTATGTTAAGCGGAATTAAGATAGTTTTAAAGAGTACTTTTGCTGAGAAATTAGAGAAATTGAAAGCTTCAATATCTTTAAATTGAAAGCTTACTGCAAATTGGTAAAACTTGATTAAGTTTACTCTATAGCCGTTAGACAATTTTACCGACTGTGTTTTTTTTGTGCTTGTTTGTCTCTTTTTGGCGTTTTTGTGTTTGTTTCTTTCTTTATCTTCTGTGTGTTGTCTTTTCGTGTATTTTTTGTACGTTTTTGTTAGTTATAACTACAAGAATAACTAACAAAAACGTACACAGATAGCACACTAAAGAGAAACAAACAAAAGCAGCCTCAAAAACCAACCAAAAACACAATCGGCAAAATTGTCTAACGACTGGAGGGCACTTCGTGGAGTTTAGCCAAAAGCAATATTCGAAACTACTGATTACATAAGATACATTTTTTTGGCATCCAGATTAGTGCAGAATATCGGTTATACACGCGAAACAATAACAACATAAAGAGTACAAACACTTGTCAAATCAGTGTTGTTCGTACTCTTTCGTACTCGTGCATATCAACTGAAACAGTTGGGTGCAGTGATGAATTCCTCACAATTTTCCCGTCAATCTTGCAACCAGGAAACATTGAAACGGTTGAATATGATTAAAAAATCAATGCTGTCAATAAATTTTTCATCCTATGAGTCGGATTATTTTTCGATTAAGTTTTATGCCTGAAGTACAGTCGACGCAGCGAGGCGCAGCCATCAGTGACCAAGCGCAGCCAAAGAAATCGCCTGGTTACACTGAAACGTGACTAAGGCACTCCGCACACGGGTCGTTAGCCATGCGATGCGCGAGAGATGCGTTTGACACGTTTGAAGTTTAAAAGAAAACGATTTTCGTTATCATCGTTTCAAGTCCACACACGGGTCGTCAAGAAAACGTCAGTATTCTTCATAAAATCATACAATTCGGGGCATTTTCCAACCTCCCCCGTGAATTGTACGTTGCCGTCATCCATCGCACTTGCAAAAACGACTAGTCATTCGACTTGAGGCCTGCAATGCACAACGCTTGAGACGCACGCAACCAACTACACTTCTCACTCTTAACGATAGGCTTACGCTCCGTTAGCGGTCAACCATTGATTTACCTAGGCTGTGACGACCAAGCATAGAAATATTGCATCCACGGCGATAGCTCAACGACCCGTGTGCGGATTGCCTAAGTGTCAGTGAAGTAGAAGAATTTTCAGTTGATGTTTGAATTTCACAGCGACATCTCTGTATCCGCCTGTAGCCTTCTCATGAATAATCGGACCCTCCTTCACTTGGGCTATCAGCATCTCTATTGTCACCTCGTTATCCAACACTGCATCTTTAATTGACTGCATTTTTAAATAATGCTATGTATTTTTTTATTTATTCGAGGATGTTCTTTTCTATGCACTGTAAATGAGTTTAATTCTAACGTAAACTCAACCTTATATTTATGCCGAATGCTTTAAAAGTTTGTTTTACTACTTGCCTTTTACCATAGTCACCTTTGAAATCTTACTTGGCTCTTAAACATTTGCCAATGTTATTTAATTTAAACATCCGTTTGTTATACTATTAGCATAATATTTCATTGATGAGCTTTGAGGAGAAAGCCAAATAGCCCTCGTTATAAATATGTAAGTACATTTGACTAGATCTGGCTTGTAAGAGAAAAAAACTGGTCTTTAAACCATAATTAAATTAAAAGTAATCCAACGACAACTATCGTACGGGTCTAGGAGTTGAAGCTGGTGAGGAGCTTCTTTACAATTTTTTCAATCAATGTGAATACGAGTGTGGAATTCGACGACTCACTTTACCCCTGATTTTTAACCACGCACCTAATCAGAGCTAGGTGAACTCAAAGCTTGGTTCGCGGGCCTTCGTCCGAACTTGGATTCGAATCGGGGATCCCACAAGCAAGAAGTCAGTAATCTACCAACTAGACTACTCAAGTATTTTAAATTACTATAATCAATGTGCTATTAATTATCTTTCAAATTTGCTCTTAACTATCTTTTTATTTTACTTTGAACTATCTAAGCTATTACCAGTAAAAATTGTTTTCGATTTCCTCAAAAAATTAATAATATAAAATCAACTCTATTTACATTTTCGCATACATTTCAAATCCCGCGCGTTTCTCAAGTAATTACAGCTGGGGTGTGTTCAATGTGCATGCGATAGCAGCTATTAGCTGCTATTTTAGCAGCTCTGGCTGTCCAATGTCACGTAATAGCTACTTTCTGATGCTTGCCATTTGACAGTCGGGCTGTCCAAGATTTCGGTATAGCTGCTAAGGTAGCAGCTATTTGCTGCTCGCAGTCTGGAGGATAGCAAGAAAGTAGCTAAAGCAAAATGGCCGTGCGTACACAGCTGACATGCGGTTTAATCGTCATTTTCAATTGGAAATTGAAATGAAAAGAAGTTTTTGCGCTTTTGTGACGCAGGAGATGAGGAATAAATTTGAAAATAGTGACGGCATAAATTAAATACGGGCTTTTAAACACTTAAACTGAACTCGAGTTTTAAGTTGGCTTGAACACAGCGCAGCTCATCTTGAGTTTTTAGAAGGCGAGCATGAAGCGTAAAAGGCCGGGTGCACTGATTCATGTGCCATCAAATTTTCAACGATTATTTTTTGCTCTTTTTCACATATATGGCGTCAAAAGCTGGAAATAAGTGATACGTTTTAAATATGTTAGAAAAATTTAATGGATTGTGCAGCTGTATGTTAAAAACTCTTAAATTTCATACAGTTTCCAAAGTAGAAGTATTGGACTGATCCACGAAAATGCAAAAATTACAATAAAATATTGAAACAAAATTACTTTTGAATTTCCTGTGTAAGGGCTTGACCTTCGTAGCAGCTCTTGGCTGTACAATATCCATAGCTGCTTCACCTAGCTACTGCAAATTTTGACATTTGCTAAAGTGATGCTATGCTTTTGGAGCAGCTATAGCATGCACATTGAACACACCCCTGATTGCAACTCTTTGCTGCGACAAAAGTTGAATCCATTTCGACCTGAGCTGCGCCTGGCTGCGCATAGCTGCGACTTGGTGTGCTCGCTGCTATGGAAAACCCATATAGTCAACTCAACTGACAGCTTGGCTGCGCCTGACTGCGGTAAACGACGTCGCAGTGTGCTTCAGCGGTTAAAAAGCAGTTGAGCT
Organism: Nemotelus nigrinus; assembly: GCA_947369275.1. Classification (NCBI taxonomy): domain Eukaryota; kingdom Metazoa; phylum Arthropoda; class Insecta; order Diptera; family Stratiomyidae; genus Nemotelus; species Nemotelus nigrinus. Next base: position 102,408,491 of record OX376373.1, on the reverse strand, counting down.
TGTGGCAGCACAGCATGTTGCCTCTCGTGGTCCATCAAACGCGTCGTTGTCGCAGAAAAAAAAAAAAAAATGCAGTTCAGCGGTCGAGAACGAAGATCACTCTCTTGGTAATCGGAGACGAACGAGTTCGGGTGTTTGAGAAAAATAGTGATGTAATCATAGAGTTAAACGGCCCACAAACACGGAGATCTGGTCGTCGACTGAATCTCAATTGATTTGCCACAGACACAGAATGTGTAATCGCAACTTGAATTGCAATCTCATTTGAACGTTGTTTGCGTTGAGGCAACACACGCTTTGGAATGGGTGTTTTCAGGTCATTTTCGTTGTAAGAAAACGGAGGACATACATTGTAAGCATTGTTGACAAATTATGTTTTACGTAAAGCAATGTCGAACAGGTACATATACTCGAGTATATGAGGTATTTGTACTTTCTGCTTCAGGCATCTGTAGCTTAGTCATAGATCCCTCTAAATAACTTTTAATTGGCGGTCATCATAACCAGGCAGTAATTGTTCGTTTTAGGGGTGTATTAACTGATTTTCGAAGAACATTATAAATTTGTATGTATCATGAGCTGGCAGCAATTGTGCCTTAATAGGGTTTAAAATTATTATTCACGTAAAGTTATTTCAAACAGGTATGTACGGGTATCTAGGTGTTTGTACTTTCTGGTTCAGACATCTGTAGCCCTCTAAATGCTTTTTAATTGAATTTGAATTGGCGGTCATCATAGGCGGGCAGCACTGAAAATGAAGGAAATATCCGTTGCTGCCAAACGTTTAAAGATATTATTATTCTACATCTATTCCTTTCGTTCATAAATATTTCCTGAAATATATAAAACATTAACGGGATCATGAGGTATGCTAACTGACTCTTGTTGAGCATATTCAAACACAATTCAGTCCGTTAAACCAATGATTTCGAATTATGTTACCATTACGTTACACTAAATTCAAATGAGATCTACATTCTAGTCTCAAAATCACAACAGACACAGCAACTTGGTCGTCGACCAGTAGCTCCGCCTACCAAATATAAAAAAAAATTTATATTTACTGCAACCGTTGCAGAGACTAAAAATGCAACCTGAGACTAGCCCACAGACAGAGAATTTCGTTGCAGATATCGCATATTGCAGATCTAGTTGTCGACGAGATCTTTCTCTGTGGGCCGTTTTAGAAAGTTAAATTTGAATGAATAAAACACGAAGTTTGTTACGTTAAGCATAGTACTGAGTTCGATTTCACGTGAAATTTTCATACAAAATTTCACGCGAAATGTGTTTCGGCGAAAATTTCGGTTGAAAATAAGCAAGTTTGGTACTGTGTTCTTAGCATGAAAAGTTGCTTTGAAGTTGCTTTCGCGTTGAAAACGTAGATGGCACTGAAACATGTCGCGAATCATTTCACGCCAATTTAGTTTGTGCAGTTCATTCTTTCGAGCGGAAAAGTGACATTTGGTGTTTCAATTTGAAAATGGAGCAGTGAAAACGTCTTTCCAATAAGAAAATCAATCGAAAAGTGAAATTCATGACATTTTATCCGTCAGAAATGAGCATTGTCTCTGCTTTTCTCAATTGTCAAAATTTTCGCTCGAAAGAATGACCAGATAATGGAAACATGTCAAAATTTCACGTGAACTCGAACTCAGTACCAGCCTTTAGCAAATGCTCTCTTATTTGACGTGATATCCTGTTCCTAAACTTAGTAGGAGAAATATCTACATAAGGAGAGATATCTACAAGCTTATCCTAATTTTCTTGGTAGACATTTGTAATTTCAAAATTCGAATTTTGAACTGACATAATTTAGTCATACAATAAAAGATACAATACATATGTACAAACAAACTGATGCTAGCCAAGTAGGAATGATCGTTCTGGATCGTTTTTTTTATGATTGCCGGAGACCTACTCCACACTGGATCAAAAACACGCAGCTATTATAGATACAATAAATCCAATTATAAAATGGCGCCGGAAAAAACTACAGGCTGTCTATGAACAATATTTTTTAGCTGAAAAAATGCCCGAATGATCTTTTTTAGAACCGCTAAAATATAATTATCTGTGATAAAACACATAAATTGGTGTAAAAGTACTTGACTCAGTCGCATGCAAAAATTCTTTCCAATAGATTTATTCGTAGTCCAAATTTAGGCCAAACTCGACTAGGTGTTCCCCATACTGCCGCAGTACGCATAAAGGTTCCATCTTTATTTTAGTAACTTCAGAGATATTCAATGATTTGCGTTTATATCTGCAGCATACAATATTGAAAGGGCATTTTTCACTATTTATTTTAACATACTTCCACAAAAGATAGGTTTTTCATATTTGGAAGAATAATGTAATTGGGTATGTAATTTTCGAACGGTGTTAATTAAAAAATGAAAAAAATGTCAGATAGGGCGTTTATGCTTCAGAAGCCAGCATAGGTGTTAGACGTTTGACCGACAGATTTCTGACTAGTAAGTTTGTATTTTCGGGGTTGTGGGTTTGTTTTTGGATATGTTTTTGTTTGTTTTTCTTCAGCGTGTTTTCTTCTGGTGATTTTTTTTTTGCATATTTTGGTGTATTTTTCTTCAATTTTTGGCCCCTGCTACCACTGGTAGTAAAATTTCCCGGCTGGGGACCATCAAGTTTTACTTAAATTTATGTGTGAGTTCAAGCCACTGCATAGCAAATACACATGTCAAACTTAAATTCAAGCACAGACAAAACGAGCTTTGAAAAGTTTCCCTTTCAGAAATTCATCTTAAAGTCTAGTACTCAGTTATCCGTGAAGCTAAATTTTGATATTTTTCCATTATCTAATTATTTTTTTGAGCGGAAATTTTGACAATTCAGAAAAGCGGAGACGCTGCTCATTTCTGATAGAAAAAATGTCAAGAATTTCAATTTTCTCATTCGAAAGACATTTTCCCAACTCAGCTCAAAAGAATGAACTGCACATACTAAATTGGCGTAAAATAATTGGAGACATGTGTTAATGCCATCTGAATTTTCAAAACGAAAGCAACTTGCAAGCAATTTTTCATCCTAAGAACTGAGTACAATTTTTTCTTATTTTCAAGCTAATTTTTTGCCGAAACAAATTTCACATGAAATTTAGTATGAAAATTTCACGTGAGATTGAAGACGGTACTAAGCTTAATGCAGTTTTACTAACGTGATGAAGTTTGTCATATATTTAAAAACAAAAAGCTGAAGCGAATATATCGCGAGATGTTTGTGCTAAGATTCGGTAAATTTATATTTTTTACGGTTCAAATGAACATAATTATTTTATAAACATGAATCGGTAAATATCAATTAATACAGTGTCCACTTGCAAGTGGTCACGCCAGTCAAGTATGCACTGTGTGCTGGTGTCTGATGAGAAGCAGTGCTTACTTCCGAAACCACTTTGTCAAAATAGAATTTTCTATGTAGATTAAAAATTTTTAATGTTAATAAAAAAGTTGTTCAATTTTAATCATCCCGCAAAAACAATTCCAATTAATACAGCTTAACTATTATGAATGGATAAATTAATGAATTAATGAATGAATTTGATAGTGCTGACCCAAAAAACCACAGCAACCTCCTCGGTCTATTATGTCTCCTCAGCGTAAGGCCCTATTGGCTAATGTATAAAATTACATATTTCTTAGATAATGAACTTTTTTATGTTGGGTTACAAACTTTCGTTATCTAAGCTGAGTTTTTGTCATCCAAATCCGGCCATTTCAACGCACTTGCCTTCACTGAAACATGGCTAAATGGTACTCATATCAGTGAAGAAATCCATGAAACTACCTGGAAAATCTGTGGAAATGTTTCTGTTTCCACTGGTCAGGAACTATGTTTCCACCAGTCAGTCCAGAGGTGGTGAACTTGTAAACTCTACCTCACAGGAATTGTTCCAGCATATATTTATCCACGTTTCAATTGACGAAACCTCGGTTTATATTATTTTATTCTACGTCCCACCGAGATCTGACGAAACAGTATACTATTATATATGCGAGCAAATATCTTCTTTTATAGCTTTTCGTAGTGCTGAAGATAAAATTATATTCTTGAGAGATTTAAATCACCCGAATTTGCGTTTTGTTTCCGATAAGTCTGATGATGGTTCAATACCGGAAAATCTACTTGAGACTTCTGATATTAGTACGTTGTATGGCCACAATTTGCAGCAGGTTGTTCCGACTTCCAACCAAAATGTTAATTGGTTAAACTTAATCTTTACAAATGTTTATGACAATGTAGTGGTTAGTTAGCCCAACAAATGACACAGAGAATCTCTTTTCTAATAGTCTTCATCATTCCGCTCTTATAGTTGAACTTTCCACTACAGATTGGAACATGTCAAGTATATACTTACAACAGTTCGATTGTATACGATTTCCATAATGCTGCATTCACAATTTCCTTGACAATGTCGATTGGACAAATGTGTTTATGTACCATTCCTATGATGATGATGTAGCCGTGTTTTATTGAATAGTATTTGACGCGGTCGATAAGTTTGTACCTAAGATAAGACGTTTGAGTAACCACTGAAACTAACTTTACAAACTAATGAAGAACTAAGTCGATGTCAGCCATCGTATTAAAAAACAATACGATTTAATTGGTCATGAACTCTATACTAGCTCTCACAAAGCGTACGATCATCGATCATCGTGGCACAACAGCCCGACGTCGGGCCTTGGCCGCCTGGATAGTATTCCTCCAATGGTCTCGGTCACGTGACCGCGTCCTCCAGTCTTGGAGCCCCAGTAGTTGCCCGGCGTCCGCATACACTGAGCTCTCCCAACGAGCTCTTGGTCTTCCTCTAGGCCTCGCTCCGTCGACACGTCTTGCGTTCATGACACGTTTTGGCATGCGATCGTCATTCATGCGTTGCACGTGCCCAGCCCACTGTAGTCGTTGCAATTTGACGATCTTGGAGACTTCCAGCTCATCGTGCAGTTCGTACAACTCATTGTTGTACCGGATGCGCCATCCATCTCGGTCGCGAACAGCCCCGAAAATCCGCCGTAGAACTTTCCGTTCGAAGGTGTCGATCCTATTTTCGGAGGCTTGTGTCAAGGTCCATGTTTCGCAACCATAGCACAGCACAGGTCGTATGATAGTTTTGTAAACGCGGAGCTTAGTTTTCCTGTGCACATATTTCGATTTCATAATGGGGAGGACCGAGAAGAATGTCTTATTTGCTAGTTGTATCCGTCGCTTGATTTCGTCAGTTTCGTTGGCGTCACTCGATAGATTGCTACCAAGGTAAATGAAGTTGTCCACGAATTTGATGCAAAGGTCCCCTACGTTGATGGTCGTGTGCGCTGGCGTCCTTGTCCTAGATTGCATCATCACTTTCGTTTTGTCCTCGTTGATTCGTAGTCCAACTTCCTTTGCTGCGGTGTCAAGTCTAAGCAGAAGTTCTTCTGCATCGGTCAGTTTTCGAGTCATGATGTTAATGTCATCCGCGTACGCTGCCAATTGTGTCGACTTAAAAAGTAGCGTGCCGCTGGTGTTCAGATTCATTGCCCGAATAGCGAACTCAAGTGCCAGGTTGAAGAGCGTGGGCGCTATTCCATCACCCTGTTTCAGGCCACCCAGAGTTTCGAAAGGATCCGTCAATCTGTTCTGGATCCGGACTTGCGAGACGGCGTTGGTCATGGTCATCTTTACAAGTCTCACTAATTTGGCCGGTATACCAAATTGCAGCATGATACTATATAGAGCGCCTCGATTGATGCTGTCATATGCTTGTTTAAAGTCGACAAAGATTTGGTATACATCGACGTCGTATTCCCAGCACTTTTGCAAAATTAGCTTGACCGTGAAAAGCTGGTCGATTGTGGAGCGACCAGATCTGAAACCGCCTTGATACTCGCCAATGGTTTCTTCCGCGAACGGTTTAATCCTATACTCCAGGATTTTTGACAGGATTTTGTAGGCCGTACAGACTAAGGAGATGCCTCTGTAATTCTCACACCGCAGTTTGTCTCCCTTTTTATGTATGGGACAGATGATGCTTCTGCGCCAATCGTCTGGGATCACCTCAGTCTCCCATATTCGCAGCAGTAGTTGATGTAGCGCACTTAATAAACCCGCCCCACCAGACTTGAGTAGCTCAGCTGGTATCTCGTCAGCGCCCGGCGCTTTGTTCCTTTTCAGTGAGCGCAAGGCGAGATCAACTTCTTCTACTGTAGGGGATTGTGTGGATGGGGTTTGACCAACGGTATCATCATGGAGCTCAGCTTCTGCTGCCAGGATGTTTGATGACGGATTCAGAAGCTCTTCGAAGTAGGACGCCCATCGTTTGTTAATACTTTCGGTGTCGCTGATAATATTGCCATCTTTGTCCTTACAGAGGCTAGTCTTGGGTTGGTAGCCATTTTTGATCGTATTTACTAATCTGTACGCTTGTCTGTTGTTCTTACTAACTAGGTTTACATTAATGTTCAGCAACTGCTCGTCAAAGTATTTTCTTTTCTTACGCCTAATTATTCTATTGGATATTCGCCGTAGCTCGTCATATTTTTCCTTTTTGGCTCTGGTTGCACGTTGGACCCATTGTCTGTAGGCCTTGTTCTTTGCGTCAAGTGAGTTTCTGCATTCTTCGTCAAACCATTCGTTTCGGGCACGTCGGGCTTTGTATCCCACAACGTTTTCTGCCACATTCTTGATTGCATTTTTGAGCTCTTCCCAGAACTCGTGGACACCTACGTTGCTGGAGTCGCGCAGCATTGGTGAAATTCTTTCCTCAAGCGCGGTCGTATATACCTGAGCCGTATAATCGTTCAGCAAATTCTCAACCGCGAAGATTTTGGGAGGGCTGAATCTCGATTGGTGCGCTGAGGAAATTCTGCACCGGTATGTTGTTTTCACCAGGAAATGATCGGAGTCACAGTTAGCTCCGCGGTACGACCGAACATCCATAACACTTGACGCCCATCTCTTGCTAATAAGGACGTGGTCGATTTGGTTGACGGTATGTGCGTCTGGAGAATTCCAGGTCTGCTTGTGAATGCGACGATGTGGAAAGCAAGTTGAGCTTACAACAAGGTTCCTGCTGCAAGCGAAGTCAATTAGACGATGGCCGTTATCATTGCATTCTTCGTGGAGGCTGTGTCCTCCAGTGGTCCCCCGATGCCAACTTTCATTCCCGACTTTTGCATTGAAATCTCCCAGTAGCATTTTGACATCATTCGATGGAAGTGAGTCGAAGAGAGTTTCAAGGCAGGCATAGAACTCGTCTTTTACAGAGTCTTCTTGTACTTCGGTGGGAGCGTGCACATTGATGAGCCAGAGGTTGAAAAATCGCGCCTTGATGCGAATCGCACACAGCCTTTCGTTTACGGGTTTGAAGTCGGTAACGCGCGACTTAAGCTGCTTGTTCACTATGAATGCTACTCCAAACTCCTTGCGGCCCGATGGTTTACCGCTTGTAAAAATGGTATGCGATTTCTTGTCATTGATCTCGCAGCCTAACCAATTTGTTTCCTGGACTGCAGTAATGCTCAGTTTGTACTGTTCGACCTGATGAAGGAGGGCCTTTTCGGCCCCCGGTTTGTTCAGGGAGCGTACATTCCAGGTTCCGAGAGAATAATCCGTTGTGCGTTTGCGTGGTCGTCGTCGTTGATCCGTCCAATCCGAGGCTTTTGTTCCAGGTTTCTTGACAGAGGAAGTTTTTACAAGGATGAGTTGTCGGCACATCGCTCAACCATTTCCATGGGGGGCCTCGGCGATAGTTGCTTCAGGAGACTTGCCTCGTGCCAGAGTTCACACAACTATGTTGCAGGTCTGACAACGTGGCTAAACCTCCCTAATGACCTGAGACGCTTAGATGTAATTCAGCCATCAGGCTGCAACTATGCAAGTTTTACTGAGGATAGAGTTACCTCGTTGCCTCAAACCCTCCTCCTTTTTCCGGGCTTGGGACCGGCATATCACAAGTTAGACTTGCGATCGGCGGAGTTACAAAGCGTACGATAGATACATTAAAACTACTGGGAAGAATATAATCCGCGACCCCAAAATTTTTTTTTGGTTTTGTTAATATGAAGCGGAAACCAACCGGCTACTTCTCTTCTATATTCAATGAAAATTCGATGTTGTCTTCTTCTCCTCAGGAGATCTGCAACTTTTTTGCGAACCATTTTCAAGAAGATTTTGGTCCAGTTAGCATCCCAATATTGTATCGATTCCCAGGTCTGACTCAAACAATTTTTGCTGAGGAAATGGCCATATCGAGAAATGAAATCTTTACTGCCATTGTGGAGCTTGATCGTAACAAGGGCCCTGGCCCTGACCTCCTCCCTCCAACTTTTATGATTAAGTGTGTAAAACAACAGATCTCACCCTTTCATACTATATTCAATAATTCTCTCTCCTCTGGGCTATTTCCTTCGTATTGGAAATCATCTTATGTTACACCAATTTACAAAAGTGGCGATAGACACTTTATTCAAAATTATAGAGGCATTGCCATTCTATCCGATGTTCTCAAATTATTTGAAAAAATCGTCTATTGCAAACTTTCTCCTCTGGTTGACGCTCGACTGAACAAGCAGCGGCACGAATTTAGGAAAGATCGTTCGATTACAACTAATCTTATGGTGCTTGTTTTTTTTTTTTTGTTTTATGCAAAATGGACAAAAGTGATCAAATTGACGCAGTCTATACAGACTTCTGCAAAGCGTTGGACCGAATTCATCACTCCATTTTGATCCCCAAGCTGAAATAATTCAAAATTGCAGGATCTTTACAAAAGTGGCTTGGGTCCAACCCCCACGATCGCTTTCAATTCGCGAAATTCCCGGATCTTATTTCTAAGAAAGTCGACGTTAAATCCGGTGTACCTCAAGAAAGTTATCTTGGCTTTTAATATTTTTATATCTGACATATCGGAGGTTTTATCTGACTTTCCTCATTCAATTCCTACCATGTCATCAGGTCACCGTCTGTTACTTCCTTTTTGCAGTCTAAACTGATATCTTTAGACCATTGGTTATCTGCGAACAAGCTCCCTCTTAACATAGTAACAACATAACATCGTAACAACATAGTAACAACATAACATCGATCGTGTTCTGACGTGCGTTAGCTTGCTCTCTGATACCTTTTCGTTTTGTACGACTTTGGCTTGGTATAGCCCTCTGATCTTCGCGCGAGTTCCCCCTTTCACGATTTTTCGTTTGAAATCGATCGGTTTCTCCGCGTAGCGTGTTTACATTTGGTTTTTTCTGACAACTTTTTTTTCCCTGAAAACTGAAAACTGTTTAGTGAAAATAACAGTCGAATTTTATACTCCAAGACATTTACCTCTGGATAGTACAGTGTAACGTGTATTACCTTTACCACTGGATAGTGCAGTGCACCTTTTGTAAATACATCAACCCATTGATAGTACAGTGCGGCTTCGGTTACTACTTAATCTCATTTACCTCTGGATAGTGCAGCGTAACTCTTATTACCTTACCACTAGATTATGCAGTGCACCTTTTGTAAATTAATTAACCCATAGATTGTGCAGTGCGGGTTCGGTTCTTTATTATCGCTAGTGTTACTGCCATCGTTTTAGTGTGGTGATATATTTGAGCTTGCGTGAACTGGTGCTTAGTCCATTAAACTGAAGTGGTGTGAAACTTTGATTAAACTGTGGTTTATTTAACAATTAAGCTTCGTAAACTTCTGCAGCTTCCAAGCTTGTTAATTCACTTTGAATCTGAAACACTAAGCACTGTGGTGTATAGTCCGGACTCTTACCATAAGCTTGCCGGAGTGCTGCCATTGCGCATATTTTGACAATTATTTTTCTTTTTGCGTGAATGATTGTTTTTCGTTATTTTTGAATTTTTATCTTTATTTTTATAATTTTTTATAATGGCCCAGTGCTGTGCCTCCGCGTGTGACAACAAGTCCGATAACACTCCTTTCGTGGTTTGCTCGGGTTTTTGTGAAAAAACATTTCACGCTGGATGTGTAGGCCTAAATGGCCGTATTGGCGACGCACTCAATAGTGCCTTAGGGCTGTACTGGTTTTGCTCTCGCTGCCGTCCTTCGTCAATGGCTCATTTTGTATCTAAATTACAAAATTCCAAAACGTGCCTCGAAGACGTTGCAAAGGTCTTAGCTGCTTCCGAGGAAAAAGTAAAACTCTTACTTAATGCTTTTAATCCTCTACTGGATTCTGCGTTGCCTGCCGCTGCTCCTACGTCATGTGTTTCTGATGTAGCTGATGTGCCTTTGGTCGGTGTTACAACGCGGAATAAACAAAAGGCTCGCGCACAAGCTGCTTCGTGTACCGAGCCTGCTTCTTCTGTTGCCTCGACTGTTGGCTCACTTCAGCCGTTTCTTTCTCTGGCACATGATCTTCCTGGATCTTCTAGGGGACCACCGGAACGTCTTCGGTCTCCTCGTGCCTCACCAGTCCCTCATCTCGACGTATCTGCTAGGAACGCTGATGCTGCTTGTGCTGCCTCATTTATTGCTTCTTTGCAATCGAGTCTACCTACATCCCAATTACATGTTGCTGTTAACGACTCCGTTGATGATCTCGGTTTGCATGTAGTCGCGCCTCCTCTCCAAATTTTTGTATCGCGATTTGCTTCTGAAACTTCTGTGGCTGCAGTCGAACGCTACATCTGCAAGAAGGTCGGCTTCACTCCTCATATTTTAGATTGCGTCAAATTTACGAAAGATAGCCAGCCTAGAAGATATGTGGCTTCTTTCAAAATAACATTGCCTGCCAACCTCGATATTGTCGCTGACTCCAAATTTTGACCTCCCGGGACGTTAGTCAAAATCTTTGAAAACCGGCGAAATTTTCGATCATCAAACAACCGGAGAGCTCGAACCTAGTTCTTAAGCGTAAACAATTATCTCTGTATTACCAAAATGTTCGTGGCATGAGGACCAAACTTGATGACTTTAAAACTGCTGCTATTCTTGAAAATGATCACCTGATTTGCTTGTCGGAAACTTGGCTGACTGACGACATTTTTAGCTCTGAGTTCTTCCCTGCATACAATGTTTACCGTTGTGATCGCAATCGTTTGGTATCTAATAAGGCTGATGGTGGTGGCGTGCTTATTGCTGTGCTTAGGGCTCTCAACAGTAAACTTTGCGCTGATTTTATCCCTAGTCCACCTGTTGAATGTGTTGCTGTTTCCATCTCTTTGTCGCCTACATCCTCTTTGTTTGTTGCGTCCTTATATATTCCCTGTAACTTGTCCTTCTCGACTTATGATAAGTTCTTTTCTGAACTTTCCACTTACCTTAATAGCAACTATCCCTCGTCCTCAATCATTATCTGTGGCGACTTTAATATGCCTTCTGTTCAATGGGACTCTTCTTTTATTCGTATTATGTCCACCAATAACCTTTCTATTGCCTTATCTTCTTTTCTTTCTTCCTGTTCTCTTTCCCAATTTAACTGTTTCCCTAATACTAATAACAAGATCCTTGACCTCATCCTTTCTAATGTTGAGTCCTCTTCGATTTCTCTATCTTCTGTTCCAATGCCCTACACGCACCCAGATCCCCATCATCCTCCCGTTTCAATTAATTTGTCTGTTAGCTTATCGAATCGTATTAAATCATCCACTGCGCGCCGGTTTAACTTTAAAAAAACTAATTTTGACTGCTTGTCTAGTGACCTGAATTCAATGAATTGGTTTGATTGCTTCCGTGGTCTCGATGTTGACTCTGCTGTATCCAAATTTTACGGTATTCTTACTGATTTGATCTCGTCGCATACTCCTGTCTTCAGTTCTCGTCGCTCCCGTGACCCTCCTTGGTTTACTGCGAGGGTAAAGTGTGCTCTTAGAGATAAAAATTCAGCGCGTTTACGTTCTCCCGTTTACGTTCCTCTGCTAAGAAAGAAATTAGAGTAGCACTACTCAACTATTCCTCGTCTGTTGAATCTACTTTAAGCTCGAACAACCCTAAATCTTTCTGGTCTTTTGTACGCTCCTTAAAAGCTTCCTCCTCTCTTCCTGACTCCTTAGTGTTTAATGCCTTTACTGCTTCCAACCCTCCTGACATTTGCAATCTCTTTGCTTTATTTTTTTCTTCTGTTTACACTATTCCATTGATTCCTGCTACTGACTACTTTTCCTTTGATTTCCCTGCTTGCCTCTCCTCAATCGTAACTAACCCAGTAGAGGTTGAATTGCTTTTGTCCTCTCTTGACACAAACTGTTCCCCGGGCCCGGATGGAATTCCCAATTTCTTTGTAAAAAATCTTGCTTCTTCACTTTGCGTCCCTTTAGCAATCTTATTCAATGTCAGTCTCTGTGCTGGTCAATTTCCATCCTCTTGGAAGCTCTCTAACATTCTTCCCATTTTCAAATCGGGTGATCGGAACCTTGCCTCTAACTATCGCCCAATCTCCATTCTTCCTTGCCTTTCCAAAATTTTGGAACGCCTTGTTTACAATCGTATCTATGATTCCCTCTTTTGTGTCTTTGCAGCGGAACAACATGGTTTTGTAAAAGGCCGGAGCACCTCTACGAACCTTCTTGAGTTTACTCATGTAGTCGCTTCTGCAATTGACAGCAATAATCAAGTGGATGTCATTTATACTGATTTTGCCAAAGCTTTTGACACTGTCAATCATAAGCTGCTTCTTATCAAACTGAAGCATTATGGCATTCGTAAACCTTTGCTTTCCTGGATCTCTTCATTTTTAACTGATCGCACTTGTATTGTCTCCCTCTTTGGCTTCTCGTCCTCGCCTTTCTCCCCTTCTTCTGGTGTTCCTCAAGGTTCCATCTTAGGACCACTTTTGTTCAATCTATTCATCAATGACCTTCCCACGGTTTTTAAGTCTTCATGTCTTCTATATGCAGATGATTTAAAAATCTTCCGGGTAATCAAAAATACTGATGATTCTCTCCTTCTTCAGGATGATTTGCATGCTCTCTCTGGTTGGTGTAACATTAACTGTTTGTCCCTTAATGTTTCCAAGTGTTTTTCTATGTCTTTCTCCCATAAGCTTCACACTCATGTCTTTCCTTATGCTATTGATGGTACTTTCCTTTGTGGTGTCGATCATTTCTCAGATCTTGGGGTCACATTTGATCGTAAGCTGAAATTCGACGTTCATGTCCTTACTATCACTAGAAAAGCTTCTCGAATTGCTGGTTTCGTGGTTCGTTCCTGCCACAATTCATTTAGTATTTCTACTTGTGTCCACCTGTTTATCACCCTAGTCCGTTCTGTACTTGAATACTGCAGTCAAGTGTGGTGTCCTCGTTTCAAATACCTCGCTGACGCTGTTGAATCAGTTCAGCGCAGGTTTACACGTACTTTACTTTTTAAATATAGTCTGCCGTATTTACCTTATAGTGAGCGTCTATCTCTTCTCAACATTCCTCTCCTTGAGCAGCGCAGAGTTTACTTGGATGAGTGTTTCCTGTTTAAAATCTGTCGCGGCTACCTTTCATCCTCATTAGCATTTTTGTTCATTGAGCGGGACTCCGTAAGGCCAATCAGGTCCTCTATTTTATTTGAAGTGCCGTATGCTCGTACTGACACTTTTTTCTACTCTCCCGTTTTGCGACTCTTACGTACTCACAATAGTCTTCAACTTGGTCCTCTTCCACAATCTATCGCCATTTTTAAAAATATGGTTCGTAGTAAAATTTTTGATCCTATTTAATTTGTTTAATTTTCTTGTTTATAATGGATCTTTCTTTTCTTTTTTGCTCTACTTAACTTAACTTACTTATTTATTACTTGAATTTTTTGTATATTTTTATTTTTATATATAGTTATATATTTTAATTATACATATTTTAATTTTCTTCTTTTTTCTACTTAATTTTACTTTATTTAATTTACCACTTTAATTATTTGTTTTTTTTTTAAATACTTATATTTATATTTACTCATTTACTTACTGTTTTTTATTAGGTCTATTATTGTAGAATTGGACATTCGTGTTTGGAATGGATTTTTTTTTCTTTTCTCTTTCTTTTTTACTTTACTGAATTTTTTACTTTTATTGTTTATTACTTTATTTTATTTTAAACTTTAATTATTGTATATACTTATATTTATATATTATCATTTAGTTCTTGTTATTTTATTTTTTTCGTGGTATCCAATCTGTAATTGGGCAGTCTTGCCTGTTGTATTGAATACGTACCAAATAAATAAAATAAAATAAAGTCTATATAACTAAGTGCCACGCAATCAGCTTTTTTCGCAAAGCAGCACTCGTGCATTATACGTACCCCCGCAGCAACACGGCACTCAGTGAGGATTGACAACGTAAGCTGGGTTTTTTTCATCTAGAGTGGAGGAGGTATCCTGCATGCATAAAATGAAACGATCCAGAGCAGCATGCAAGTTTATTTCTTTTAGACAGTAGTGATTTCAAAATTTGAATTTTGTCGCCAACGTCGTTTGCAAATGTTAGACTATTTATCCTGATTGCCAGGGTGACCTGGCAATTTCAACAATTCCAGTTGACATGACTTATCGGAATACGTTCCACAGAGTGCACGAGTACGAATTCCACTAAATTCAAAAGTGTTCGGACTCTGGATGTTGCTGTTGTTTCGCGTGCAAATCGCTATCCTGCACTACTCCGAATGCATAAAAAACGCACCTGTATAAGATCTCGGTGTCATCCTGGATGAAAAGCTCCACTTCAATCTGCATTACGATAGAGTGCTTTCCCGAGCAAGTTAACAACTTGGCTTCATTAAGCGACAGCCAAAGAGTTTAAGAATCTTTGGGTTACTAAATCTTACCGTGCGTTCTCTTCTTGAATAATTGTGCACTATCTGAAACCAGGCTTTCCAAATTCACCGCCAAAGATTTGAGTCTACTCAGAAACAGTCTTTACTGTTCGTTCTGAGATATCTTTTCAACCCTTATGATTTTAGTAATCTACCACCATACGAATATCGCCTCAAATGTTACCCCTTGCGACGATAAGATTAATGGGTTCGTTTCTTGCACACCCGAGCAGATCAAATTTTGTTAAGTATATTGAATACAGCAACAATTTCAATATGGTTTCAGATCAAAAATAGGTACCTCAGATGCTTTATACGAAGTTACAAAATTTGTTAATAATGAAGTCGATAATAACAAACAAATTCTATCTATTTTTTTAGATCTCAAGAAAGCTTTCGACACAGTAAACCATGATATACTTTTACCCCAGCTTCGGAATGTAGGATTGAGAGGTAATGCTCTTATGTTAATAAAATCTTATTTATCTGACAGGACTCAAAATGTTCGAATAGGTGAATCCATAAGTGATAATCTCGCAGTCATATGTGGAATACCTCAAGGAACTGTTTTGGGTCCAATACTTTTCCCTATTTATGTGAATGAGCTATGTAAATTTCAAGAAACCATGATTAAGGGAGAATTGTATGTTTCGCTGATGATATGGTACTTCTGTATAGTGATGAAAAATCAATCGTGATTTGGAGCTTATTTATAACTGGCTGTGTAAGCACAAGCTAGTCCTAAATTTAGGAAAAAGAAAATACATTTGCTTTGGGAAAAATTCGTTCAACAACAGGTCACTTAATATTAGAATTAATAACATTTACTTGAGAGAAGCCAATGCCATTAAGTACTTGGGTATAACTATTGATTCTTTCTTGAAATGGAATATTCATGTTGAAAATTTGTGCGGGAGAATAAGAAAAACTTTGTATAAAATATATAGACTTCGAAATATACTTCCACCACAACAAATGAAAATGGCGTATTTTGCAATATTTCAATCATTATTGCAGTATGGAAGATTAATGTGGGACTCAGCATATTCTGTGACTATTAATGTTCTCCAAAATTTGCAAAATAGAGTGGTAAAAATCTGTGTTAAGCAATCAAAATTCTATTCTACCACTTTAGCTTTTTCTGAGTTTGATATGCTTGATATACGTCAGTTGTTTGTTTATAAAGTACTTAAATACGTTTACTTGCATCTCAATAACTTCGAAATTCAGCGCTCTTTTTATCTTACTCGTTCACAAGTCAAGAGACCTCTAGCTCTACAAAGTTATAGGAAGACCAGAACGTCAAGGCATTCATGTCATTTAGGTCCAAAATTATATAATCAAGTACCGACTGAAATTAAAAAATCAATCAATGTATCAAATTACAGGAAAGTTTTAAAAAAGTATATTGTTGATAGTCCTTGTTCAGTGTTTATTATTTAAAAATTAAGTTTCATAATGCAACTCATGAGTAGTATGAGCTATACATGGAATAATTAGATAGTTTGTATACATATTAATAATGTTCAATTGTATTATTATAAAGCTATAGCTATAACTGTTCAAGTAACGCCGCAATCACTCACAAGTTTGTCTTATGTGGGCTGTGAGCTTTATATTTTAAAAAGGAATTCCGTTTATTTAAGATTAACTTGTAAGCTATAATGATTGAATAAATAAATATAAGCATAAATATAAAAATATACATATATATACATATATATATATATATATATATATATATATATATATATATATATATATATATATATATATATATATATATATATATATATATACATATATATATATATATATATATATATATATATATATATATATATATATATATATATATATATATATATATATATATATATATATATTTGATTATTTATACATATACATGTTACAATACTCCATATAATTTTTCCCGACTTATAAAGGTAGGTATCCATATGTTGCATTTCTTCCGTATCGTATCCCTGTTGCGTATCATTCACTAAACGGATACGGTGTCCACACCAGAGTCGTGCAGAGCGGCCCGCCGCACAGCACTGAGCATTATTCGGCCCGACCCGCGATGTGCGGTGACGTCACGGCCGGCACCGCACCGGGCCAGCTTTGGCCCGCGGATTGCGGCAGCACTGAAGAGTCAAACCGAGGGGTGAAAAATACGAGCCGAATGCGTAGACAAGCTGATCTTCGTGCTAGGCGAGAACGAGGATGGTATGACATCGCAGGTAGTGGTACAGACAGAATGCTGAAATTTATGATATGGGGCATTTCACGTGAAGCGGACAACGAAAAAAAGTCGAGGTTCCGGATTTCGTTCATATTATGCATAATGGTACTTCTAGAGGATATGAACGTGGATGCACAATTTTTTCCTTCTATGAGGTTCAGTTGCCGAGTTATGGGCTTCTGAAGAATTGAAGAAGCTGATGAAGGGTTTTTTTGGAAGCCGATTTTGAGATTGAAAAAAATATATTAAAAACATTAAACATATTGATTGGTATAGAAAATCAACTGTTCTCTTTAATTTTATAATTAATTTTAAATAAAAAAATTTTTTCCTGTTTAAAACCGGAAGTAACCATTTCAACTCGTTATTTGAGTAACTTGGACCAGGTTAATTTTTTTTTTTTATAGTAAAACAAAGCTTAAGCTATACTTGTTTTATCATAAAAATTTTAGAATGGGATGGCGAGTAGTTTGGGAGGTAGGTGAATTTTAGTACATACAAGCGTATGAAGCGTGACACCCGAAGCTTGATTAGGATAGCTAGTGATTGTGAAAACAAAACATTTTTAGTAAAATTATTGCAATATCGTTAAAATATTATATAAAGAGTTAATATAGTTAAAATAAAGCGATAGATTTTCAATATTACAAGTTGCTAATGCTAATTTATTTAATAAAAAAACAAACTTCTTTATGGAAAAATGAATTTATTTCACAGTTTTTACAATTACATATATAATTCACCTACATATAGAGAATAAAATATAAAACAATTGCTAATGCTTATTTACGAAGTGAAAACAAAAAAAATGATTTATGGAAAAAAATTTTTACTTGAACTTATATGACTTGGACCAGTTTACTTTTTTTTTTATTTTTGTAACAAAACAAAGCTAAAACTATACTTATTTGATGTTAAAAATTTTAGAGTGGAAAGTATATGTAGTTTGCCGTGATACTATATCGTGTATATAAATAGTTTTTATAACATACTTAAAATACATACTTAAATTGTGTTCATACTTAACCGACTACAGAAATGCGATCAGTGTCGCAATTTTTTAGTTGAAAAAGATATTATTTTTTCATAAAAAGCCATATAATTGAAGGAGGTCAAAGCTATGTAATAGAAAGGGATGGAAGTGTGATGAAAGAGCCATTTCGAATTTTCCGTTTTTGTTTTAGTTCTTTTTTAGCGCTTGAAGTGACTACATAAATAAGTTGAATTGTGTGTATTATGTCTCCTTGCGGCTACCGATGTTTCAATCCTTTCGACTTGTGATTTCATCGGAAGGTTAAAGACCTAAGAAAAATTAAAAAAAAAAAATTGCAGAGAAGTGGAGATATTCTTATAATATGTACGTGTGTGGAAGCTGCAGGAAAAAACTGACCGTGGAAATGCCTGCAAATTTTCAGCGATCTTGCCAATCATCAACTGATTTGTCTTTGTGCTCCCCGGGTTTACCATTCATTCCTGAAGAGAAGTATAAACATAGCTCAAAGTAAACTGATTCAACAATATACGACCAAGATATTCTGACCCAGTTAAAAGCAAAATTTAGCAATCCGTCTACATCTACTGCTATGAAAACTACAATACTGACTATAACACCTAAGTCATGGACCGAAAACAGACTTGCACAAGAATTCGGAACATCCAGGCGGCAAGCGAGAAAAGCAAAGCAACTTGTGGATCAGTTTGGTATATTAACATCTCCAAATCCACGAAGTGGCCATAAGCTAGCAGTTGAAACTATGAACTTAGTGAAGTGCTTTTATCTGCGAGAAGACATTAGTCGAATAATGCCCGGTAAAAAGGGTTGTGTATCTATTAAGTTAGATGACGGAAAAAGAACGCAAATCCCAAAACAACTTTTAATGTGTAACATTGACGAGCTTTAACAAACGTTTAAAACTGAATATCCTGATATCAAAATCGGCCTAACAAAATTTTTCACTTTGAGACCCAAACAATGCATCCTCGCTGGTGACTCAGGAACACATATGGCATGTGTATGTATATATCACCAAAATGTGAAATTAATAATGAGTGGAGGAGACATTGACAATCTCACATCTGGAACTATTTTGGAACTTTCTACTTTCTACGAAAAATGATGTGTCCCAATCCTACGCCGAAATGTCATTAAACAATTTCAACAAAAACCCCAAATGCAAGTTGCAAATCTTGTCCTGGCGTAAGTGCAATTCGTGATCATTTGAAAATGATATTTCATGATAATCAAGTGACAACCGTTCAGTTCGAAAAAGGGTTTGGTCAGACAGATTTACCATTTCTACTCATCTGCTTGCATCCGATGATTTTGTGGACAGCTTTTGTCACGCGTTGGATGCCTTGAAACCCCATGCTTACATTGCAGAGCAACAGGCTCATTATTTTAAAAATCTAAAAGAAAATATAAACGAAGGGGAAATTTTAGTACAATGCGATTTTGCTGAGAATTATTGTTTTGTTGTACAAGATGCTGCTCAAGCTTTTCATTGGAATAATGACCAGGCAACACTTTTGACATCAGTCTATTATTATAAAGTTGGAAGTAAAATCGAACATGGTAGTATTGTTATGATTTCAGATGATATGAAACATGATACAGCAACCTTCTATGCTTTCCAGAAAACCCTTCACAAACATCTGTCTGAAGAAACAATAGCTATGTCAAAAATTATATACATAACAGATGGGGCCCCAAAACATTTTAAAAATAGATTTAATTTTGTGAATCTATTTTATTATAAAGCTGACTTCAAGACAGAAGCTGAACTTCATTTTCACGCGACTTCGCATGGAAAAGGCTCATATGATGGTCTCGGTGGTAATTTGAAACGACTGGCAACACGAGCGAGTTTACAATTACCTCCTAGTAAAGCTATTACTACATCTTTACGTTTGTTTCATTGGGCAAAGCCGGCTTTATCCCTAACAGCCACTTACTATTGCTCATCAGAGGAACTTCAACGCCAGAGAATATTTTTAAAACCACGGTTTGATTCCTCTATTTCTATTCCAGGGACTAAGAAATTTCACTGTTTTATTCCAGTTACTGAAGGCCTTCGTATAAAAAAAACAAGTTTAAGTAATGAGTGTCAAATTGTAATAATGGTGAAATAAATTCATTTATCCATAAATCATTTTTTTTCATTTAGTAAATAAGCATTAGCAATTGTTTTATATTTTAACCTCTATATGTAAGTTAATTATATCTGTAATTGTCCAAACTGTGAAATAAATTCATTTTTCTATAAACAAGTTTGTTTTTTTATTAAATAAATTAGCATTTGCAATTTTTAATATTGAAACTATATAGCTATATTTTAACTATATTAATTCTATATATAATATTTTAACGATATAGCAATAATTTTACTGAACATGTTTTGTTTTCACACTCACTAGCTATCATAATCAAGCTCCGGGTGCCACGCTTCATACGACTTGTATGTACTAAAATTCACCTATCTCCCAAACTACTCGCCATCCCATTCTAAAATTTGTATGATAAAACAAGTATAGTTTAAGCTTTGTTTTACTATAAAAATAAAAAAAATTAACCTGGTCCAAGTTACTCAAATAACGAGTTGAAATGGTTACTTCCTGTTTTAAACAGGAAACATTTTTTTTATTCCAAATCTAATTTTAAGATTAAAAAGAACAGTTGATTTTCTATACCAATCAATATGTTTAATGTTTTTAATATATTTTTTTCAATCTCAAAATTGGCTTCCAAAAAAACCCTTCATCAGCTTCTTCAATTCTTCAGAAGCCCATAACTCGGCAACTGAACCTCATAGAAGGAAAAAATTGTGCATCCACGTTCATATCCTCTAAAAGTACCATTATGCATAATATGAACGAAATCCGGAACCTCGACTTTTTTTCGTTGTCCGCTTCACGTGAAATGCCCCATATGTGTTCATTGCACCGGATGTATTGCCTTAATCGAAATGGCTTTTGAATGAAACAAATGGTAGAATTTACATCAAGATTGAATATTTTAACTTTGAAGAAATCAAGCATTTGGAAATTGTACCGGATGGGCGTTTCTGTTGTTGTTTTTATTGATTCAATCGTGGTTCACTAAGCACTTGAAGCTTAGAGAACCTTCCATTGAATATGAATTCGACCAAGCGATTGCATTTGTTGGAAGTTAAGTTGATACTCGTGTTTCACGAACCGCAGTAACTATACTACTTTGAAGAATGAAACGCTTGATTCAAGTATACGAATCTGAATGAATTTTTGGAACTGTGTGTTGGTTTGGAGCTAGTGAATAACTCACTCTTACTCCATTCCTGTCAGTGAGCGGTCTTGCGCTCAGCTTCCTTTCATAGCCTCAATAAGTGCGTTTTTGTGCGTTCAGTTATTTGTTAAATATTTGCGAGACTCCTCAAGTGTGGATACTTCTCGTGTCGTCTGCTCGGAAATTTCAGGATATTCATGATACTGTTATCGTGTCGGTCTATTTTGTCAAAGAGTTTGAGGGCTTTGTCTCGTAAGTACAGTTCGATTGTTTCTATTCGTAGGTCCTTATGCATGTCTTTATTTCTAACATACCATGGTATCCTGGAAATTCGCCGCAGTGCGATGTTTTGACATGTCTGAAGTTTACGTTGAGTGGTTTTTGTGGTTTGTGCAAACGCTAGGCTCCCATATAAAATAGTCCGTCTAATTATTTGTTTGTATAAAAGTTTTCTGTTTTTTATGTGTAGTCTTTTGGTCTTTATAAGTGGGAGAAGCGATTGGAGGAGGCTGTTGCACGCTTTTCTTTTGTTTTGTATATGTTCCGTCCAGGTTAACTTGTCGTCGAATATTAGTCCTAGGTATTTTGCGCTCCGTTGCCACTGTATCTGTTGATCGTCCACGGTCAGTTTGTGTGGTGTCTGTCGCCTTTTTCTCGTGATGAAAATCGCCTGGGTTTTGTCCGAGTCGATTTTGATATTCCATCTTTGGACATATTCCATTAACGTGTTTATGGAGGACTGCAGAGTTGAAGTAATGGCTTCTGCTAGCCTGGACGTGTGGAAGATGCACGTATCATCGGCGAAGAGTGATATTTTTACTACGGGCAGTTTGGGGATATCTGCTGTGTATAGATTATACAAAAGTGGTGATAGCGGGGAGCCTTGTGGTACTCCAGCTGCAATTATACGTTCTGTTGAGAGAAGACCCTCGATTTTCACTCTGAATGTCCTGCCCTTAAGGAATGATCCAATGATCTTTATGAGTGGGAAAGGTATTTTGAATTCATGCATTTTAAAAATTAGTCCTGCATGCCAGACTTTGTCGAAGGCTTTTGGTATATCGAACATCACCAGTCCAGTTGACTTTGTTTGGTTAAGGCCTGTTCGGATATATTGCACTACCCTTGCTAACTGGAGTTCCGTGGAGTGTTGTGGCCTGAAGTCGAACTGCTCTTCTGGGATAATGTTGTTCTCATAGACTTTTTCGCTTAGGCGAGAAAGGAGAACTCGTTCAGCCAATTTAGCTGGAGATGTTAGGAGGCTTATGGGTTTCCAATTTTGGGGAAATTTTAGGTCTTTACCTGGTTTTGGCAAAACTATGATGGTGGCTGATTTCCACGCCTTTGGATATATCTTTAGATGGAGCATCCCGTTGATTATGTCTGTTAGTGTCTGTAATGTGTTATCTGAGAATTAATTTTTATTTCCTGCATATCTATTTATATACACAAAAAATGCCAATCAAATTACTTTTAATAGAGTGTTATTGACCCATACTGTTTGCTAGGCTGGATATGCATTGATAATGTGTGTAGTATTGCTAATAAGAATGAAATTTTTTATTGTATATATGTGGTATGTCTATTGTAGCTGATAAAGAAATCAAACAGTTGTTTTCAATCAACGAAAACTAACTGTTTTTTTTTACCATTAAGTCTGATCAAAGTGTATGATCAAATATTATATAAAGTTGAGTTTTGTCATGCTTTTAAGTATGTTAAAATAAAATCTGCTTTTAGATGAAAGCATATCAAGTATCGAGATTTTCGTACTTGCGAGTATTTTTGTACTTGCAAGTATTTTATTGAAATATTCAAAAGGCTTTTAGGGCAAAAGTAGCTGCGATCGGCCAATTTTGGGTTAGAGTGGTTTCGGACATAACGGGCCAAGACCAATTGCTGTGTTACAAACATTTCGGTTTTGTAGGGGAGTCAAGGGTTTTTTGGCCATAGTTTGGCAAAAACTGCCTTTACGGCGCATTCGATGATTGAAAGTAGTCGGGGTGTACAATAGTCATTTTAAGGACAAAAAAAATTTTTGTTAGGGAAAGTTAATTCGGGCACCTTTCTGAGTAGGTACCTGAGACCTTTCTTATAGAAAAACGGTTTGTTTTAGGAGCATGATTGGTATTAGAAAAACTATTTCTTTTAGGAAAATTGTTCGTTTTAGAAAAACTTTTCCTCTCTCTCTCTCGATACGTCCAAAGATGAAATTTGATTATCTCCTCCGCTCCGTTCCGTCTGCACCGGCTGGATAGCTACCACTCCGTCTTCCATTACAAAGTATATGGAAACTATGAAATTCAACTGAGCCTTGAGCCCGCCGCACTGAACCGAACTCAACCAAGCCCGCCCGGTCAGCCCGGTGACGTCACCGCACTCATCAAGCCCGTGCTGTCTTGTGCCAGTCTCTGCATCAACCACTGTGCAAGTCTCTGCAACAACTACACAGTTTTTTGAACACACTATGGTATCAATATAAACTATACTATCCTATACGGCCATCGTTAACATAACCCTTCTATCTGACATTGTTTTCATTTTTGTGTTACCGCCAGATTTGAAAACTACATAGTACAGTGCGCGAAATAATTATATCGGACAAAGAGAATATCGGGAAAATTATTCGATAGATACTGATTCAAATATAAAAATTTAGTTTTATGCTATATGCAGTGATAATAAAGCAACAACGGATTATATCTTCAACTATTTAATTTTTTTGTAGCCGGGAAGATACAATATTTCAAATTCATGAACGAAATAATTATAACGGACAAATCAAATAAAAATGTTTATAAGTATTTTGTATCAAAAATTAAAAGCAATAATTAACACCATAAGAAATCTTAATAATCTATAGGGCTTCTCTTATTTTGTATAACTTTGCATAAACGACGGGGCATGGAATTAACAAGGGATTGAAGAACAGATGTTCCAATTTGATTCCATTCCTTTATAATGGCCGTTTTTAGCTCTAATATGGTGTAAAACTGACGACGTTGTGAATAGACTTGTTGCGATAAGACACCCCATAGATTTTCCTTGGGGTTCAAATCAGGGCTTATAGCAGGCCACTTTAATAGCGGTATGTTCCGGGACTAAAAAAAAGTTTCGTGACCTACCTTAGTAAACTAACTAGTCTTATAAATTTAGAAGAATTATCAATTTTACACCTAGAATATATACTTCACGCACAACTGTCCGCTATATTTATTTCGCACTAGTAATATGGGTTTCTGAACAAAATTAAACACCAGCTGACTAAAACGAAAAATTAACAAGTAGCCTAAAGTTCCGTTACATTGCGTTCGGTTGCAAAAATGATATAGCGTCATCACAAATAGTGTGAGACAATTCATTTTCTCAGAAATACCTAGTGATAGTTTCTCTCTATTAATAAAAGAAGTTTTGGAAATTTGGTCGGATTATATTTTTATTTTTATACACATAAACGTACGAAATCCGACGTGTATATATATATATATATATATATATATGTATATATATATATATATATATATATATATATATATATATATATATATATATATATATATATATATATATATATATATATATATGTATATATATATATATATATATATATATATATATATATATATATACAGGGTGTTTGGTACTAAATGAACACTATGTTAAGGAGGCGTTCTTTGACATATGTTGAGTAAAAAATCGTTCTACAGGATGGTCCGGATTTCAAAACCTACGGAGTTACAGGGTGTTCAAAAAAAACTTGTTCGGACCGGTACCCTGACCCACTTGAATCGTTATATCTTGAAAACTAGTTATCACAACTCAAAGTTTTATACCGCGTTTATTATACAATTAAATTACCTTTTATTTAATGTATTGCACTCGATTGCGCTTTTGCCGAGTTTTGAGATATTTTCTTCGAAACACAAAATTTTTTAATTTTAACCCCGAAAATTCTGTGTTCCAGGTCGTTTTCCTTAGAAATAGAATATATATATATATATATATATATATATATATATATATATATATATATATATATATATATATATATATATATATATATACATATATGTATATGTATATATATGTACTGCGACTGTGAACTTTTATTAATTTTCGCACGGCTTTAGTACATACGTCCAGTAAAATGTACAATTTAAAATCGTAAATGGTCTGGGGGTTGGTGAGCGACTAGTGTATGTTATAATTATTTCGCGCACTGTATATTACATCATCTGCGAAATATGAAAAACCTATCTTTTGTGGAAGCACGTTAAAATCAAAAATGAAAAATTGCCCCATCTACAAAAAACGTAGCACTAGTTAGCATAAACCTTTTATCTGCAGCAGATAGAAGGTTTATGCTAAGTAATGTGTAGCAAAAAGGTTTATGCTTAATAACGCTATCATTTTTTCGTTGCATGTTTCAACAAAACCCTTGCATCTGCGCAAAACCTATTTTCCACAAATATTTTCAACGAGAAAGCATTTCTTTCATATGCACCGCAAATAAGCGTATTTGTATCCGTGTTTAAACTATCATTCCGTTTGAAAACGTCCGCAGCATTTACAAATATACAATCTGTGAATAACTCGAAAGTTACTAAAATGCAGATAGAAGGACGCTAGTATACTCAAAATTAAAACTTTGACACAGAAAACTTACGAATAATAAATCTTATCTCCCTGTTTCATTCCCTAATTATCTCATTCATTAGCTAATGCTTTTGAAACCGCAAAATGTGTACACTGTGCAATGCAAACAACACCTTGTTACCGAAAGTGTGTCGCCAGTCCACACTTATAAAGTGTCGCACTCGACCAACACACCGAATTGTGCTAGCAGACTGTGCTTAGCACACACAGGTGCTGCCCATTACTAGTTTAGTCATACACCAATCAGTACACATGGTTGTAAAGAACCATCAAGCATGGTCGTATGCCATCGAGAGCTGGTTCTGGTATGCAGCATTCAAAATAACAGAAACTGTTGTTGTTTTCAATACTACCTACTTTAATCTGCTCTTGATCGAGATGCAAAAATACGCACCTTATAAGTCTGACAAGCTCGTATTATATATACATACACATATAAATCTGTTTTCCGCCGCTAAACAGTTTTCTCATACCAAACAGTTCATTTTAAAAAAGTAAAAACGGTTCGTTTTCGTGTAACCGGTTCGTAAAAATACGAAAAATGATTCGTTTTATAAAAACGAAAAACGATTAGTTTTAGAAAAACAATAGGTTTTAGAAAAACTAATGGAATCAATCAAACTTCCGAACTATAATAAATTACAGCTACTATTATTTATGTCACATTATTTTCAAACATGATATTTCTCAATGATGAAATGTTCTCAATGATGAAAAGCTCTCAATGATGTTTTAAGCGCAACAGTTGCGAAGATAAATGAAAGATAAACTAATTTAATGCAGACATCAATTTAATCGGTTCAACAAATATTGACGGTTTTTTGAACCATCGATAAATTAACATTATTTCACCAGGAACCAAATGCGTAAAGTACACTAAGAAATAAGGAACGCAACGGCGATACGATACGTGAAAATGATACATATGGATACATACCTTAAAGGTATGTATCCATATGTATCATTTTCGTGTATCGTATCACCGTTGCGTATCAGTGGATACGACAAACGTATCTTCGTTGCGTATCAAAATTTGATACAAAGAAACGCAACGAACTCGATCGGTCACTTGGCGGTTTCTTGCCGTCGCATCAAAGGAATGATGCGATACTAAGTGGAGTCATGTGTGGACACGTTGCGTTGTACACTATAGATTCGTGAATAAAAGCGTTGCAGCTGCGTGTCGAGTTTTTTGCAACAGATCGTATTGATGATACATGGAATATTGAGTAGTGCGGACACCGTATCCGTTTAGTGGATGATACGCAACAGGGATACGATACCTACCTTAAGAGGCGTACCAAATTAGCATTAAGCTACAGTCAGACATCGCTACTTTTTGCGCTGCGCAGCACAAAAAAACTGCGTTGACAGAGAGTAGCGATGTGTGATCAATGTAGAAACCTTGGAAACTGCGCCTGCAGCCAGTTTGCGGTCGCAACTTGCAGCTTAAAAAGTAACGATGCATGAAGAGCTTTTCAATGAGTTACAGTGCAGCAAAAAAACATTGGTTTGGTTGAAACTTTGCTGCGGCTGCGGCTGCGTCTGCAGCTTTTCGTTTTGTCATTGCCGATTCAAATAGTGCCTTAAGAAGTGTCAGTATTGTGTGTACGGTAGTAATAGCAATTTTAATATTTTTTACGGTAAGTATTTCAAAATTTGTAAATGGTAGAATATTAATTTTGTTTAACCAAATAGGAAATGGCTAAATACAATTGGACAAAAGATACAGTTCACAAACTATCATCTTTGATTGAAGGAAGAGCATTTTTAAGCATTTGTAACTAAGATAAGTTATGGGCGATACGGTTTATTCTAATTATAAGTCTATGTTATAGCTATTTTGCAAAATCGAATTTGAATATTAAAAAAAAACATAAATAACATTTAGGTAAATCATTCTATTCTAATGTTTCAAAACAAATTTGTTTAAATTTGTTTAGATAATTGAAGGAAGAGAATCGTTCACTTGGGCTTATTGATTTTCTCATCCAAGTGTCTTTTTTCTTTATTGAAGGAGTTACCAGTTGTAGAAGGTCATCAAAATCCCTACCCGATATTCTCAAAAAGTTTTTATAAAATGCTTTGTCACCTAAACGCAATTCATTTAACAAACAATGCACAGCTTCACAGTGTTCTCTATTTGTGATCCACGTCCTCACCCAGCAACTTCAGTTTTTGCTTTTGTTTTTTCGTTTATTTAAAACTATAACTAATCAAGCCGCAGCCAACACTTCTGGATCATCAAAATACATACTAACACAACTGGTTGAAACTTCATAACAAACTAAATAGTAAAATAATGCAACAGAGGTTGCGCGCAGCAAAAATTGCGAGTTATGTGAGAACATCTTTGCAGTTTTCTTCGCAAGAAGTTGCAGCTACCCGGTTGCGCGCAGTAAAAGTAGCGGGTTGCTCCCACTATGTTTAAACAGTGTTAGCAGTTTTTGCTTCTGCAACCTAAAACTGCGCAGTAAAAGTAGCGATGTCTAACCCAAGATTTACATCGAGACCTTGCAAATAGCTGATGTCGAGAAAATATGCCGATCACTGATATTTCTGGCATATTTGCAACCAGCTGAAGATTTACTGGTGTTTCTGATGTTTTTGACATGTATCTGTGTATGTTTCCCAGCTATGAAAAAGACATTGTACGAACTGGTTACAGATTTTTCCTTAAAACCGCAATTTTGCACAACAATTACTTTTGTGACCTCGATTACATACATACATACATCTTACTTGCTAGTTATTCTTGAACTACATTTGCTTAGCAACTCAAAATTTACTCAACACAGCGTTCAAATTTATTCCAATACGTTGGTAAATTGTTTCCAAAAATGCCACTACTATTGCGATATTCCGGTTTTCCCTCAGAAGAGAGAGATATAAGGATGTGAAAACAGCAGTGAGAATTGAAGCAATTTGCCTGAATCTGCGCGTTCGTACTAGTGAAGGAACGAGCATTATGGGCAAATTTGACAGTCTTCTACTCAGCAAACAGAGAGATAGAGATAGTATGCCGTGTGAACGCGAATTTGACAAGTTAGAACTTAGGTAGCGGAGCAACCAGAAGGAATATCTGAAGTAGTAATTCTCCCGATTTATTCTATTTATAGATTGTATCTTTGAAGTGAAATTACTTTACTAAATATTGTTTATGAATACGCTTGTT
>OX376373.1:102304404-102374404 GCA_947369275.1 Nemotelus nigrinus | reverse complement strand
CTAAAAATATAGGTAAATTGGGCAAGGGCTACCAGGCGTGCCCGTTATACCATACCAAATTTTTGTTTTGTCTTTGTAAACAAAGCACAAGATTAACATATGAGTGACTTCTTTTTGAAGAAGCGGCATGTTTTCAAGAGAGACGATAATTTGGAGGTTTTCACTTTCAGTGCCTGCCCTAGCTTCAGGGTTGCCAGCACGCTCATTAAAAGCTACGCAAATCTACAACTAAATAAAACCAATACGTTCTGAAAATTTCGTAATGATTGAATAGCTCTGTCAAAAGTTGTCGCAATTTAAAAATTTTCAAATTTTCCCGTTCTCTTTTTAGGCCAGCGCACACATGGGGTTAAAAAATTCCAAAACATTATCCGATTCACATGTAAAACACGTTCGCAATTTATTTCGTCAACTTTATTTTTGCAAAAATTATTTGTGTGCGGAATAGGTATGTTGAAAATATCACTAAAATGGCGCCAAAGGGTTAAAGATAATTGACATTTAGTGAGACTTGGACCTATTCTGCATATACACCAATGTATCCTGAAAGTTTCAGCTCAATCGAATAGCGCGCTCCCGAGATTAAATTTTTTGATGATATATTTATATACATATATATATATATATATATATATATATATATATATATATATATATATATATATATATATATATATATATATATATATATATATATATATATATATAGTGATTTTTTAGATAATCATAAAAATGTAAATACCCTTGTGTTTACGGAAAATATAAGCTGCAAAGCTTTTTCCGAGATTAATTCCGGCACTGCCTTACGCATATTTTCAATGAATGGTGGAAGCCTGAACAAGCATTATGAACAAACTTTGTTGTTTTTGGATCAAATGGATGTATGCTATGATATACTTGTCTTTACTGAGACATGGGTTTCTGATATTGATAGTAGCAATGTTTTTCACATCAATGACTATAGCATGGTGACTAAAGAATGCATGCTAAACGAATGCGATGGAGTCTCAGTTTATGTTAAAAGCGTTTTGAAATTTAAAAAAACTCTAGCGCACTTGAACCGCTAGAAAACTAATTTTCGAAGAAATTGTCTTTAAGTGACAAAAAAGTGTTGAAAGACGTAATACACTGTTTTGTAGAATCATATCAACCATTCCTTATCCAAAGCAACAGAACTCAACTATAACACAAATGATGAAAATGTTCAGTGCTGGTAACACGTTCCGAACGAAGCAGCAATAAGTTTACCATAACAAGCTCATACTTAAATCAACTTACCCTTTGAATTTCGTTCTCATCGCAGGATTTCATCGAAAATTTCAGCGGTTAAACGTTGTTTGAGGCTGCCATCCGAAAAATGTTCAAAACTCGGAAAATTTAAAAATTGATTCCTTATTTTTATTGCAAACGCTTTGCATATAAGTACGTAATTTGAAGCATCTGTTGGTGCAATATTAACGGAAACGGCACATTGCTGGTTAGCCTGTGTCAGCAGCAAAGCAAAATACATACCAAATCTGCTCCACTTTAAGTTAAACCCAACCAGTAAATTTCGTTTCGATTGAATCACTGCGCTGGAAGGTATACCGGTGAACAGAATTTTAGGGTTACCACCCTCAAAACTTTTCAAATGTTTAAAACGTTAATATTTGTTGTTAATTTTCATTGCAGGATCATTCTCAATTGGAAATCTAATGACATAATCGCTCAGTAAAGAAATTCCACAAAATTACGAAAATGGTTATAGTAGGTTTCATGATTTTGGTACGAAATTCCTACGAAATTTACTTCATATTAAGGTCCATTTACTGCATGAATTCCGTTTTGATTTCTACACTGGACCAGAAGTTATAGGGAAAAAGCTTTATTTTTCTGAGCAAATTTGCAAGATTTATGAGACAAAAATCACCACAGCTGCCAGCCCTATACTAATTTTTCAACCAAATTTTCTTCAAATTTTACATGGAGTAACATCCACGTATTGTGTAAATTTTGTTAAAATCTAATGGCTGAATCGGAAGTTATAGGCCAAAAAGATGTTTTTTTCTCAGTAATTTTTCAAGATGGTACCACTGCCACAGGATTGCCCGCATTTCAAAATCACTTCTATCAAACTTGGTCCTAGTTAATACCAACACATTCTGTAAATTTCATCATGATCGGATTATCCGGTCGTCAGTTCTCGTGAACAGAACTTTCGAGTGCTGAAAATAGAGGTAATTTGGTGATGGGTTGCCGTTCTTATGCAAGTCGGAATTTTGAAAATTTTATCTTGAGATGAAGGACAAAAGACAAAATTTATCAAAGATTTGAAATTTTTGTCAAAAATCAAAAACTTTTCAGGAAGGTCAATGATTTGAAGGATTTTTTTTCAGCAGCCTGCCACACCTACAGGGTTACCCGCTTTATGCTGAAAATCTATGTGTGCTATATCTTGGTCAACATCAATACGCTCTGTAATTTTTACGATGATCCATTGTTTTTCTTACAAGTAATGACAAATCAAAATTTGAAAAAAAAATCCTTGCCTACTTTTAGGCACCCTGCACCCACACACGGCTCAAAATTTCCAATTCTTTATCATAAACAAGCTTAGAACATAATTAGTTTTCATTCCCAATACTTTTCTTTAACGAAAATTTACACTGCTTGGAAATATAGGAGTTCCTCAAAATTCACCATAACGCTCGCCGCCGCCAAAAGGTTTAGGATATCTGAATTTGAGAAAGTTGTGGACCTACCTACAATATACATCTACGTTCTCCGAAAATTTTAGCTCAATCGGATCGGCCACTCCAGAGATTATCTCCCTTAATCATTTTGCTGATTATATATATATATATATATATATATATATATATATATATATATATATATATATATATATATATATATATATATATATATATATATATATATATATATATATATATATATATATATATATATATATATATATATATATATATATATATATATATATATATATATATATATATATATATAAAGAAATATGAATTTTCAGCGAAACGAGTTTAATACTATTGTTCTTCGAACATTAGTAAAAATTGAACTATTTTATTACTGACTCTACAAATATTTCACTAGAACTCACTGTCACAAATAATGTGAAAATTATTGTCAGCTGTATCTATAGATCACCTAGCCTCAATCCAACTAATTTTACACATTCTTTACATGGTTATCTAAGTAGCTTGAGCAAATACAAAAACCATATTATTTTAGGAGACATCAACATTCATATTTCCGACTACAAACTTTCGCGTCTATGCTCAGACTATGTTGATACCTTAATGAACTTCGGTTTTAATTAGTGATGGGTCGCTCATGAGCGAGTCAATCAAAAAGAGCGACTCTTTTGAAGGAGCTGTGTGAGTCAACTCTTCAACTCTGAGCGACTCAGCTCTTCGACTCTTTTGAAAGAGCTATGTGAGCCATCATTTAGAATAGCTCCGCACACTTCATACCTTCACTTTAGTGGCAATAGCGATATTGCGGAGCCACTCAAACAACCACCCGACCAAATAAAGCTTATGCATATACACACGGCAATACTTCATTAGACTACCGTGTGTACTTGAAGCGAAATCTATGCTATTCTAACGTCGGAACACGAACATATGTATACGACTATCGTATGGCATAGTGAAAAGAGTCGCTCCGTTGAATGAACACTGTGCGAGTGAGGAATAAAAGAGTCGCTCCGTTGAATGAACACTGTGCGAGTGAGGAATAAAAGAGTCGCTCCGTTGAATGAACACTGTGCGAGTGAGGAATAAAAGAGTCGACTCCGTTGAATGAACACTGTGCGAGTGAGGAATAAAAGAGTCGACTCCGTTGAATGAAGAACTGTGCGAATGATGGATACTGATCGTGTGCGGTTATTGATGGCGACATTTTGTGAACACACAGTATGCGTTTACGTGCGTATATTTTGCTCTGGTTCACGAGTATTTTAGTAGCCAAATGTTGGCTATTAGGCGGTGCATTTCATAGGTAGATTTTAGAGATGAAGCGTATACACTAGAACAGGTATATGGAACAGGTTCGTATCGAATATTTTCGTTCTTCAAAAAGTTTTTAGGGCAAAAGTAGTTGAAATCGGACAAAATCGGCCAATTTGAGGTTAAGGTGGTTTGGGACAAAACGGGCCAAGACCTATTGCTGCGATAGAAAAATTTCGGTTCTGTAGGGGAGTAAGGGGTTTTTTGGCCACAGTTTGGCAAACACTGCCTTTAGGACGTTTTCGATGATTGGAAGTGGTCGGGGAGTACAATAGTGATATTTCAAGGGCAAACAAATTTTTGACAGAGGAAAATGGGCAAAAACGTTCATCTTTTAAGCGTATACACTAGAACAGGTATATGGAAGAGGTTCGTATCGAATATTTTCGTTCTTCAAAAAGTTTTTAGGGCAAAAGTAGTTGAAATCGGACAAAATCGGCCAATTTGGGGTTAAGGTGGTTTGGGACATAACGGGCCAAGACCTATTGCTGCGATATAAAAATTTCGGTTTTGTAGGGGAGTAAGGGGTTTTTTGGCCACAGTTTGGCAAACACTGCCTTTAGGACGTTTTCGATGATTGGAAGTGGTCGGGGAGTACAATAGTGATATTTCAAGGGCAAAAATTTTTTTTGATAGGTGAAATTGGGCAAAAACGTTCATTTTTCCAAAATATTTTTTTTTCGACTAGCATGAATTTGGGGACCTTTTTGAGTTGTTTCGGGCGAAATTTCCATACAAGTTTGGGAAAAAGCGGACTAGTTTCGAAGATACGGCAAAATGAAATCTGACGGAAAACCGTCCGAAAAAATTTTGGTAGCAAAATAACGGCAAAATTACAGCAAAAACAGAGGCAAATGGAATACGTAGAGCTTAAATTAAAGTTTCATGCTATTACCAGGTGGAACTCTACGTAATCTATGCTTGTGCGCATTCAAGAAGTAAAAGAGCCACTATTAGCCACCTTAGGTGTCCTGAACTAAAATCTACCAACTCCTTCTTCTGATGAATGGAATGTTATGAAAACAGCCCCTGATATATTGAGCATCTTCAATGAGGCTACTCTAGAAATAAGCAGTGAGAAAACAGTAACGATTTCTAAAATATATATCATTACATCAACGAATATAAGCTACATTTCAGAACTCTGTCTGAACGAAAATAAAACTGCTGATGTACGCAGTTTTTTAAATGTGATCCAAAGAGAACTTTCAAACAGATTTAAATTATATAAAGAAAATATGTTTTGCCTAGAGAGCGTTCTTTTAGATCCACGATTTAAAAGACTAGCATTTCAAAATGAATCCACGTACAAACTTGCTTGTATACATCTAGTTTCGGTACCCACAGCACAAGGAACGCAAAATTCGCTATGGCGAAAATTTGATGACAAAGTCAATAGTGTATGAACCCAGCAAAGCTATGTAGCTGCAGGCATTAACGAAATGGATAAGTATTTACAACATGTAACTATACCCAGAACTGCTGACCCTCTCAATTGGTGGAAGGAAAAGAAAGATTTACATCCCAGAATCTGGAGATAGTGAATCAACGATTGAGTAGAGTGGCCATTTATATGGAAAGATTTTCAGATGATTTTATGGTTTATTTTTAAATTTATATTATATGCTATATTATATTTTTAAAGTAATGTTATGTTATATTAGATTTAAGCTTATAATTATTAATAAAACAACAAAAAATAGCAATTTACTTTATACTTTTGCAACCATAAAAAAGTTGCTTGAAGTGGCTCTTTTGAGTGGCTCTTAAAGAGCGACTCTTTAAAGTGAGTGAGTTTTACGGAGCTGGCTCACTTCAAAGAGCCATTTTGCCCATCACTAGTTTTAATGAATATTTAACTAGGGCAACTCGGGCTACTTTAAATGGTTCTTCATGTATAGATCATATTTTCTGCAAACACCCCAATGAATGTCAATTTCAACCGGCAATTTATCAGTCAAACATTACTGATCACTTTAGCGTCTTGGCTAAGATAACTTTTAAAAATACTCAAATTGGGCGAATTTCTGAAAAGACTCAAATAATTCATACACTAGATTACGTCAAACTAAGAAACATTATTGCCAGGGAGAGTTGGCTAGATTTATACTCTTGCGAAGATGTCAATAGGGCTCTCGACAATTTTTATACAATCCTGGAATGTGCTGTTGAACAGTCCACGAAACAAACAACCCGTATATTAAAGCCACGTTTAACACCTGTAAAAGCATGGGCAACCCCTGAAATAGTCAAATCTATAAGATATAGGGATAAACTAGCAAGGCTAATAAGAAATCAACAATTTAATGATTCTCTGAAAACGCAGTATAAAAGGTATAGGAACAAGATCAATTCCATAATAAAATTTGCTAGGAGTAATTTTCTTAAAAAAGAAATAGGAAAATTACGTGATAATCCAAGGAAGTTATGGAAAAAGATCAACGAATTAACTTCTGGTTGTATGACAAAGCAACGAATCAAACAAATGAATGACAAGCAGGGAAACGTTGTTGAAAACGAGGAAATAATTTGCGATATTGCTTCTAGGATTATCTGTGATAATAATTCTTCCATACCGCACCAAAATGAATGCACGACTTTTATTACGAATTTACAACCTATTGATCGCTCTGAGATTCTTATGCGTATTCGAAATCTTGAAGATAACAAGTCGTCTGGCTTTGATAAAATAAGTACAAAAATACTAAAAAATGGTGGCCAATTAATTGTTGAACCTAAAACATTTATATTTAACATAGTCTTGACTAAAGGGGATTTTCCAAACAGGCTAAAACATGCAACTATTGTCCCGCTTTACAAAGAAGGGGATCCGCTAGATCCGAGTAACTATCGTCCGATTTCCCTTACTTCAAGCTTGAGTAAATTATTAGAAAGGTGCATCAAAGTTCGACTCATGTGGTATTTTGAGCAAAATAATTTTTTCGCTCCTAATCAATATGGTTTCAGATCAAAAATAGGTACCTCAGATGCTTTATACGAAGTTACTAAATTTATTAATAATGAAGTTGATAACAACCGACAAGCTCTAGCTATTTTTTTATATCTCAAGAAAGCTTTTGACACAGTAAACCATGATATACTTTTATTCCAGCTTCGAAATGTAAGATTGAGGGGTAATGCTCTTTTGCTAATAAAATCTTATTTATCTGACAGAAATCAAAATGTTCGGATAGGTGAATCCATAAGTGATAATCTCGCAGTCATATGTGAAATACCTCAAGGAACTGTTTTGGGTTCAATACTTTTCCTTATATATGTGAATGAGCTATGTAAATTTGAAGAAACCATGATTAAAGGAAGAATTGTATCTTTCGCTGATGATATGGTACTTCTGTATAGTGCTAATTACGAGAATAATCTTGCTTCAAATATAAATCGTGATTTGGAGCTTATTTCTAACTGGCTGTGTAAGCCCAAGCTAGCCTTAAATTTAGAAAAAACAAAATACATTTGCTTTGTGAAAAATTCGTTCAACAACAGGTCACTTAATATTAGAATTATTAACATTAATTTGAGAGAAGCCAATGCCATTAAGTACTTAGGTATAACTATTGATTCTTCCTTGAAATGGGATATTCAAGTTGAAAATTTGTGCGGGAGAATAAGAAAAGCTTTGTATAAATTATATAGCCTTCGAAATATACTTCCACCACAACAAATGAAAATGGTGTATTTTGCAATAATTCAATCATTATTGCAGTATGGAATTTTGGTGTGGGGTTCAGCATATTCCGCGACTATTAATGTTCTCCAAAATTTGCAAAATAGAGTGGTAAAACTCTGTATTAAACAATCAAAGTTCTATTCTACTACTTTAGCTTTTTCTGAGTTTAATGTGCTTAATATACGTCAGTTGTTTGTTTATGAACTGCTTAAATACGTCTACTTGCATCTCAATTCGAAATTCAGCACTCTTTTTATCTTACTCGTTCACAAGTCAAGAGACCTCTAGCTCTACAAAGTTATAGGAAGACCAGAACGTCAAGGCATACATGTAATTTAGGTCCAAAATTATGCAATCAAGTACCGACTGAAATTAAAGAATCAATTAATGTATCAAATTACAGGAAAGTCCTAAAAAAGTATATTGTTGATAGTCCTTGTTCAGTGTTTATTACTTAAAAATTAAGTTTCATAATGCAACTCATGAATATAAGTTCTACATGGAATAATTAGATAGTTTGTATACATATTAATTATGTTCAATTGTATTATTATAAAACTATAGCTAAAACTGTTCAAGTAACGCCGCACCCACTCACAAGTTTGCCTTATGTGGGCTGTGAGCTTCATATCTTAAAAAGGAATTCTGTATTTTTATTTAAGATTAACCTGTAGCTATAATGATTGAATAAATAAATAAATTAAAAAATATATATATATATATATATATATATATATATATATATATATATATATATATATATATATATATATATATATATATATATATATATATATATATATATATTTTTATATATATATATATATATATATATATATATATATATTTATATATATATATATATATATATATATATATATATATATATATATATATATATATATATTTATATATATATGGAAATATGAATTTTTGGCCGAATCGATTTTAATACTAATGTTCTTCGAACATTAGTAAAAATGAGAATTTACAACGTGATGGGAGCAAAGAAATATTTATCGAAGAATCATCATTTGTTGTCTACAACTACTGACGGAGAGCTTAGACAAAAAATGCAGAAACATTTTTAAGTTAAACATCCAGCAAAGGTACATGTCTATGGCTGCTTCTCAGAAAAAGGATTCGGAGAGTTCAATAGTTTCACTAAAAACTTGGATGCTCACTTTGGATGCTCATAATTCATGCTCACTTTGTATTAGAAGGACAACTGAAATCTGCAGAGAAATTTTATTTAATTGAAAACGATGACTGGATTCTAAAACAGGATAATAATCCCAAGCATCGAAGTCACCTCTGCACATCTTAGAAGGAGGAAAATGGGATACAAACTTTGGATTGGCCATCACAGAGTCCAGATGCTAATCCCATTGAAAATGGTTTGGTCGCTGATGAAGCTTAAACTAGGAGGGAAAAGAATATCCAGTACACAGCAACTTATACGCACCTTGGAATATATTTGACGATGTCTTAGTGTAAATTATGCTGACAAATTGAGTCAAAGTTGTCGCAGAAGATGCGAAGCAATTATAAATAATAATGGCGATTGGACTCCGTATTGCAATTTGAACACAATTAATTATTGGGTTCTTAATGCTTTTTTAAAGGCACGTTTTGTGGAGCATACTGTACAGTTAAATCAACTTTTTCTGTAGGCTTTACTTCAGTGTTCTTGATCAAGACAATCCCTTATTAACTTCCAATCGTAGTCTACCATCGTATGACTGTCCCATCGCGCTTGGTATCTTTTTTCTATGGCTTTTATATCCTGATGGAACCATTTTCATCCCCAGTGTTGTCCGGGAAGCTGTCCAAATGGTTATGCAAAAACTACCATTTCATGCTCATATTCACTCCTAAAGCATAGTACTGAGTTCGATTTCACGTGAAGTTTTCATGCAAAATTTCACGCGAAATCTGCTTCGGCGAAAATTTAGCTTGGAAATAAGCAAGAGTGGTACTCTGTTCTTAGCATGAAAAGTTGCTTTGAAGTTGCTTTCGCGTTGAAAACGTAGATGGCACTGAAACATGTCTCCAATCATTTCACGCCAATTTAGTTTGTACAGCTCATTCTTTCGAGCTAAAAAGTGACATTTGGTGTTTCAATTTGAAAATGGAGCCGAGCAAATGTCTTTCCAATAAGAAAATCGATTGAAAAGTGAAATTCTTGACATTTTATCCGCCAGAAATGAACAATGTCTCTGCTTTTCTCCATTGCCAAAATTTTCGCTCGAAAGAATGACCAGATAATGGAGACATGTCAAAATTTAGCTTCACGGTTAACTCAGTACCAGCCTTAAGCGGTTAAAATTTTGAAGCATTGAACCAACTAGTTTTGGATATTCTGTTGATATGTGATTCCCCAAAAAAATTATTTACTACTAAAACGATGTTTAGCTATGCTTCTGATTCGATCTGTGTCATATGGCCTGTGAATTTGGTGTCTTTTATAAGGGTACGGATGTACGGCTCATCAAAGCTGCCTGCTTTTAATTTTTCTATACTCAGGGCTGAGCAATATTGGAAAACATATTTAAAACAATCACCAGTCTTATCCAGGGCTTTGATAGACTGTTTTATTAGTCTAAGCTTTATGTGAAGTTTTGGAATAATGATTTTCTTTCGACTTATTAGTGGCTCATTCACGATATTTGTTTCTCCTCCTAGCACATTTTCGCTCAAAAAACAGACCGTTCGCACCAGCTATGTACGCACTTGCATTTTGCTTAAGCTACATCCTCCTGACTGCGAGCAGCAAATAGCTGCTACCATAGTGTAAATTTTTTGTAGATTTATTTTTTGCTGTTGAATATTAAGTGGCATAGAATCAATTAATTTGATTTGAATTTCAACATGCATTGTTATTTTTCTTTTATTTTATTTTTCCTTGTGTAAGGAATATTTAGCAGGAGAAGCACTGCTTCCGTTGCGCCCAACGATGCGCCGCCCCTGGGAAAATCTCGATTTCTTGTTTCTCGGTACCGAGCAAAGTTTTTTTTGCGCAATACCTTATTTATCAAGTATGGGAAATTGAAAGAGCGTATCAGCTATCACCAACCTTCAATTGTCTGGAAGTACTAGAACAATGTGTTTGAAGTAGCGATAATGCCTACAGACAGTACCTACATACTGACTGAGAGATATAGAGTGGAAGAAGGTAAAAAAAAAAACCATTTTGGAAAACTAAAAGGTTGCTAATATTTTCTAATTCAAAACAAGAATTGCTGTTTGGAGATAAGTAGAGCAAGTGAACCTACACCATTTTCCAATCTAAATAATGAGACTGATTCATGTTTTTCGTAACTTTCACTTTCATAGCACACAAAAAAATTTATCATCTATTACTTATATCTCACATACAAAAAGAACACCAAAATATAGAGAAACGTACACATTGCAAACATCAACATTGCAGCACCGTAGATATGAAGTCCGCGAGGATCGTTCAATACATACTTAATCCAACCGTCGTAATAAGAGAGATTTAAATAAACGGGTCCCGAAAAATACGGAAGTTTTCGACTAGCGACAGCCACGATCCTATGATCGATAAGAAGGGGACCTCCGGCATTTGACGATAATTGAAGCAACTTGACTCGATTATCCTCTTCGGAGAGACAAAGGCACATCAATTCTTTTGGCACTCGAGCCAAGTTATCCCCACAAGGTGCAAAATCAGTTAATAAAGCGCTTGCATAGTGAAGTTGAAAGTCTGTATCATTACCACTGAACTGTTTCCAGCCAAGAATTGTCACTTCAGTATTTTGCTCGATTCCAAACTTTTCAAATGGTACAATCCGAATAAAATCTGTTTGGTAAATTTCATGATTTAAGATCAAAACGGCGACATCGTCTTCTCCTAAATGTCCTTCGATGGGGCCTTGTCTGCAAAATATGACCTTTTTTACAATTGTTCTTGTCTGGCATCCATGGTCCCAGTTTTTGGCATTGGTTGTTCCAGCTATAACCATGTAGCGATCAGCCTGGCCTGGGGGCATACAGTTCCTAATGGTAAGAACATGTTTCCGCCCTATTAGCGTGCCTACGCACCGATTTTGACGTTTGATCGTCTCTTCGATCAAAACAACGCTCGGAAATTGGCCACGTGAAGCAGTTCGTAATTGAATGCTGCTGGTAGGCTTTGATGTGGGCTTGGGCAAAGGATTTGCTAAGATAATCGTAATAGAAAGTAATAAATGTAAAATCATGATAATTTTGATGTAAACTTGTTGGGATTGATTTTGGCACTTGAATAATGTCGTCGGCTGCTTTGGTGAGATAGAAATTGAAACTGTGATTTGTTATGTCATTTAAGTTTGTTGTTCATGAATTGTTCAAGACTGTTCAGGACACATATTTTATTTCAGTTTTCAATAGCACAAATTTGTTTCCCGGTAACACGTTTTTATTAATTTCTTAGTTGGCTAATTCGAAATTATTTCAGCTTATGATAATCAATTTTCAGTAGCTCCAGCAAACGATACTGCCGTCTGGATTTATTGGTATGTGAATTATTTACTTGATTTTATTAATTTACCTTCACTATATTGTTTTCATTATAAAAAAAATTTTTAGGTTGAAAAATATATTTTACTCTGAAATTTACAACTTTTCATTTACTTGCATTTCATTTTTGTTTATTAAATACTTCAGGGAAAATTAAGAGCTGTCAGTCGCCAAAAGTTAGATCTAGTGGAACCATTTTGAGATGGGTTCCCGATTTGCCTTCTAGTTGGTTTTTCCAATGCCTCCTAGAAGTACGGGCCGTCAGGCTACGTAATCGTTCTCGCTGTGACGTCATGGCGATAGGGATTTTGACATTTCCACTTGCGGTTTTGTAGCTAAAATATGAATAAAACGTTAGTTTTTTGTGCGTGGGTGCGTTTTAGTGTTAATATTTAGTCATAACTTGCATTTTGTGTCGATCAATTGTATCGAAAGTGAATCGACACAAAACACCACATAACCTAAGAAAAACTGATGACCATTTCGTGGCGAATTTTTCCAATTATACCGCGCGCGGCATTAATTTGTGTTTTAGCTGTGCACTAGCACTGTTTTGAAGATCTCACTTTATTTTCACTTCACTCACTTTACCACAACCTTTACAATCAACAATTTCCCGCGGACGTCCCATAAGACTACGTGTGTTTTTCGCGACATTTTGTCCTATTGCTGTGACGTCATCATTCTGCATTTCGGCCCGTACTTCTAGGAGGCATTGGTTTTTCCTATGTTGGTTCTGTGTTAGTGCGTAGCACAGCTAGGGCTGGGTCAAGAGCTCCGAACATCCGAAACTGCGCTCAGAAAAGTTTTTCTAGTCATTCATCTTCATTGGATGCTTAACAGTGCGCTGGATAATATTTTTATTGTGGGTAGACATCGGTAGAACTCAAGCTCAAAAAGTTGTTTGGTAGGCAAAAATAGCCTTGGTTCAGCAGAGTCCATATTTTCAGTAGTATAAGCCTTGCGTTTTTCGATGTTTGTACCAGAGAGCAGAAGTTTGGAACGGTATGATACATTTGCTGCTCTCGCTGATCTTGGGCTGACATCTATTCTCTTCTTAGCGAGAAGAGTGCGTGCGTACCTCATGCTTCTTTCTTCTAGTAACTTGCTTCAAGCCCCGTTTGAAAATGTCATTAACATTTTCGTACTCTCAATACCGTTGGCTGCACTTAACAACCAACTTCTTCAACTTTCTTAACACTTTTGCAGCCATATGGCCCAGTCATTTTAGCATAAAAAAGGGGTCAACCTCGGAATGGGAGATAATAAACTGAATTTTTGTATATACCTTCAGTTTGGGGTCCTCAACGTTGCCTCAAAAGTCTCATAAAATCTCGTGTCTGCGTCGAAAGTTATTCAAGGACAAAGGTGAGAAAAAACAGTTTTTTGCGATTATCTTGGTTTCTATTGCTCCAATGATGTTAACACTTAGGATTGAAATTGTAAAGCATAAAATTTGCAACACATTTTATTTGAAGCATTTTTTCCTGCGCTCAACCGTTTTTCCGATAGAGGGCGGTAAGCGCGCAGCACTCAGCTATATGTACTGTAATACAAGGTCAACCGTGAATATCTGTGAATACTACCTTCAGTTTTGAATTATTTGTATTATTTATCAGTAAATACATTGTATTTAATAGCATTTTACCTATTTTTAATATTTTCATTTAATTATATTTACCTTCTTTGTGTGATTAAAAACTAATCAAATGAAATACTATTTGTATATGTAAGTTTATTGAAAGTAGATTTTAAGTAGTAAAATAATTATGTATTTTATCTTTAAAATGTGGAATTTTTTAAATATTTAAATACTTATCATAATTATAACTGGGAAGACGGTTTTTACGACGTTTTTATATCATCGATGGTGGATTTCTTCTGCATCGCGTCGTTTGGAGTAAAGACAATGCTTTTTCTGTTGTTTTAGATAAATACGTTAAGTATTTAGAAACACATTATGCATCAAAAACTGTTGTTGTGTTTGACGGATACTCAGACTACACTAAAAACATAAAAGCAATGGAACAACATAGAAGAAATGCTGCTTTTTCGAAATGTTATGAAGTTTGTTTCGACAAAACAATGATTGTGCCAATTAGCCAAGAAAAGTTTTTGTCAAATCGATGTAATAAGAAAAAACTTATTGGTATGCTCATTGAAAAGTTTGAGAGTGTAAATATCACAACAAAGCAAGCAAGAGATGATGCTGATGTTCTAATTATAGAAACAGCAATCGAAGAATCTAAACCTGAAAGGACTGCCATCATTATCGGAGAAGACATAGATTTACTAGTTATTTTAATTGAACGCACCCAATTACATCAAAAAAGTTGGCAAAGGCAATGTCAAAACACAAATATATTCTTCAACAAGTTTTGACAAATATCCTATTTCTAAAAAACATGTTTTATTTTTACATGCATTCAGTGCATGTGATACAACTTCTGCACTGTTAAAAAAAGGAAAAAAAAACTTTCATAAAAGCACTAGAACAACTTGCCAATTTCGACGAACTAGCTCAAGTTTCTCTAGAAGAAGATGTCCAGCAATTATACGATAATGGCATTCGGATCTTACTAGCGATATACAATGCTCCAAAATCTGAGGATAATATCGATCATCTTCGATATACTCAGTTCATTAAATCCACAAAACTTAATAAACCTGCCCAATTATCTAATCTTCCGCCGACAAGTGCAGCGGCCCATCAGCATATAAGCCGTGTATATTACCTAGTTCAAAAATGGTTAGGGCATGATTTAAAACCCCAAGAATGGGGTTGGGTGCTCCAAAATGAGTTCCTGGAGCCAATGCCAACAATATTACCACCAGCTTCCGATGAATTACTGAATACTCTACTATGTGATTGTAAGAATGGATGTGGTGCACGGTGCCGATGTAGAAAATCGGGGCTGCAATGCACTTTAGCTTGTGGCCACTGTAATGGGCAAGCTTGCCTCAATGCTGTTTCATTATAAAGTGACTGTGAGCAAATTCAGGAAGGTCTGGAAACACCAATCCAAGGCAACGAAGATGATGACAATGATACAGAAATTCCCGAACGTCCAGAAGATGACGATGAAGAAGAAGAAAAGTAATACATT
Organism: Nemotelus nigrinus; assembly: GCA_947369275.1. Taxonomy (NCBI): domain Eukaryota; kingdom Metazoa; phylum Arthropoda; class Insecta; order Diptera; family Stratiomyidae; genus Nemotelus; species Nemotelus nigrinus. The sequence goes on along the minus strand of OX376373.1, from coordinate 102,359,063 downwards.
TGTTATTTAAATTTTTAAAGAATGGTAGATTAAAAATATGTAAATTATATGTATATATATATTAAAATAAATTAAATATATGCAAAATGTTATTAAATACAATGTATTTACTGATAAATAACTCAAAACTGAAGGTTTCACGGTTGACCTTGCATTACAGTACATATGGCTGAGTGCTGCGCGCTTATCGCTCTCTATCGGAAAAACGGTTGAGCGCAGGAAAAAATGCTTCCAAAAACATGTGTCGCAAATTTTATGTTCTACAATTTTGATCCTAAGTGTTAACATCATTGGAGCAATAGAAACCAAGATAATCGCAAAAAAACTGTTTTTTCTCACCTTTGACCTTGAATAACTTTCGACGCAGACACGAGATTTTATGAGACTTTTGAGGCAACGTTGAGGACCCCAAAGTGAAGGTATATACAAAAATTCAGCTTATTATCTCTCATTCCGAGGTTTTATGCTAAAATGACTGGGCTAATAGAGTACGCTAAATTTACCTCGATGAGTTTTTTAGCAACGCAAAACAATTAACACTGGTATCGTAGGCCTCTGATGCGACAACCAAAGGTGAAAAATAGAAAACAATAAAAACCCCATATTCAATCCAATGTTCAATCAATGTTTTAATCAACAATGCGCTCGCTGCGACAACGGCGTGGTTAAGAATTAACTTTCAACAACTTTTTGAAAACAACGAAATAGTATGTCATGAGATTTGAAGAAAAACATTTTGAAAACAACAAAATAGTATGTCAGGAGAAAAAAACATTTGAAAACCACAGAGCAGTATGTCATGAAAATCAAAGCAAAAATTTTGAAAATAAGAAAAAGAGTATGCCATGAGATCCTAAAAATCATATATAAGCAATGTATTGTTAGGAAATAAATGAGTCTGCTGTTTAAGACTTATTGGACGATAGTCCTTCGGCTTAACTTGATAAACTTTTCCTGCTTTAGGAATAAACGCAACTCTAGTTTCCCGCCAGCTGGTGGGAACAAACGAGAAGCGTAGGCCATCGTTATAAATCTCTCTGAGCCATGGTAGCGATGCTTCCATGGACTGCTGAATGTGAGCCGCAATTACGCTATCAGGGCCCGGAGATTCAAACGGCTAAAAACAGGTAATAGCCCACCTCAGTTGAGAATAACTGTAATCTTGCTCTATTTGGTGCACCGCTTCTATAGGGCAATAATTGCCCGGAAAATGTGCGTCCATAAGAACGTTTAATGCATGATACAATGAAAACAAGGTAGTTTATTCTGAGTACCAAAATGCGTTCGTTCTGCGCTGGTGACAACTGTGAGTAATTTCCCTTTAAGCCAATGTAAAATTGGGCATATTCTAGGAGGGCGTTTGGGGTGTTAATGGTGCGATATTTCAATTTTGATGATGAGGTTTGAATGGTTGGTGTGTGCTTTTAAATGTCCTAGAAACCCGCAAGGAAAAAGCTGTTGTACAAAGCACAATGATGAAAAACTCAATAGCTTATATTTCCGGAGAAGATATTAAATTCACTAATGAAAACGAATAATTTAGAGTGTTTTTATGGATACGATGCTAGTTGTATGTACGTGCGATATTGGGATGCAGATTCATCCAGCCCGATAGGGTAATAGATCCAAATATGTACTGAGAATCTATGATGTGATTGATATATAGTAATTCTGTTAATTGCGGTTCATTGTGAGCTGCGTTTTGCAAATGTCGGAACAGTTGGAAACAAGATTTGTATTTTGTTATTAGCACCGCACATTATGAAAATGCTTTATTGACACAGAAATAAGCACCGAAAGGAAATTGGTCATGAGCGGAAAAATTAATAAAGTGATGTGAGGATGCGGATTTATCCTGCCCGATAAGGTAATAGATGTAAATATGCATTGAGAAGTGATGCTTTAATGAGGTATATATGTGCGTATGCATATAGGTCAAAGCCAATGGAATAATTGCCGATTTTGCGCAAAGTGTATACGTATGATTTAATTGATGTATAATAATATGGACTGCGAAAATTTCGCTCTGGAAACCGAAAATTGCGCACTAAAATGCGAAAATGTTGCACTGAAAAGTGAAATTTCCGCTCTAAAAAGCGAAAATTTCGCTCTGAAAATGCGAAAATTTCGAACTGGAAACCGAAAATTTCTTTCAAATACGTGAAAAGTGCGAAATTTTCACATACCAGTGCGAAATTTTCGCATTCCAGTGCGAAATGTTCGCAGTCCAGTGCGATATTTTTGCATTCCAATGCGAAATTTCCACATTCCAGTGCGAAATTTTCGCATTTCAGTGCGGAATTTCCGACTTCCAGTGCGAAATTTTCGCCTTCCAGTGCGAAATTTTCACAGTCCATTGCGGAATTTTCGCAGTATATTAAGAAATTTTCGCAGTCCAGTGCAAAACTTTCGCATTCCATTGCGAAATATTCGCATTTCAGTGCGAAATTTTCGAATTCCAGTGCGAAACTTTCGCTTTTTAGTGCGAAATTTAAGTGTGAAATTTTCGCAATATGGTGCGAAATTTTCGCATTCCATTGCGAAATTTTCACATTCCAGTCCGAAATTTTTGCATTCCAATACGAAGTCTTTGCAGTCCATTGCGACTTTTTCGCATTCCATTGCAAAATATCCATTGCGGAATTTTCGCACTCCATTGCGAAATTTTCGCAGCCCATTGCGATATTTTCGCAATCCATTGCGAATTTTTCGTAGTTCAAATTTTCGCAGTGCGAATTTTCGCAGTGTGATTTTCGCAGTGTGATTTTCGCAGTGCGAATTTTCGCAGTGCGAATTTTCACAGTGCGAATTTTCACCGGGCGAATTTTCGCATTGCGAATATTCGCAGTGCGATTTTCGCAGTGCGATTTTCGCAGTGAATTAAAAAATTAAAAAAATTCGCAATTGAGAGCGAAAAATTCGCACTGGAATGCGAAATTTTTTTCTTTTCCTCCCTTCCACTCTCTCGATCACTCAATCAGTATGCACGGTCCGTGTGCATCAATATATTATCAAAACATATCGTCTTAGTACTTCCCAGACAATTGAAAATTGGTATAAGGGAAGATACAATTGTTATTAATTTTAATTACACTTCATATTTAAGGTGTATGTTTGTTCTCATTGACATGTGTCCAGAGAAAAGTCTACAAAAAACTCTGGTATCTTCTTCATTAAGGATTTGTGTTTTTGATGTGAGTTTTCAAGTATGTCTTGAACTCTATTATATTTTTTGTTAACTTGACCGAGTTCGGTAATGAATTGTAGTATGCTATAGCCTGCTGTACTGGATCCATCCTTAATCTATCCGTTCTTGGAATTGCAAGATATAGATTTCTAGCAGCTCTGGTTTCTCGGTTAGTTATTTCTAACACAGTGCGGGGGGTGTTAAACCACTTCAGATTGTTGTTCAGGATGTTAAAAACTAATTTTCCCCTTTAAAAATTAATTATTTGTTATATATTTAGTAATCCTGTTCGAGTGTACATAGTAACTGTTGGTGTTAGAGTCGGTTTTCTTAATATAATTTTAATTGATTTCGAAATAAGTCTTCCAATTAACTCGATGTTTTGCTTTGATGTCAGACTCCATAAAATAGTTTCGTATGTGATAGTTGAAAGTATATAAGCATTAAACATTATTAATTTTGTTCTAGTTTCCAAGAACTCAAATTTTCTTAAGCCTGCAATCGTTGGTCCTACTTTATGTCTGATGTGGTTAATGTGTTGTAACCATGACATTTTCTCATCTAGGATTAAGCCAAGATATTTTATTGATTCAGCTTTTTCTAGACGAATTAAATTAAATTCACAATGGACTGTGAAAATTTCGCAATGGACTCCAAAAATTTCGCAATGGACTGCGAAAATTTCGCAATGGGCTGCGAAAATTTCGCAATGGACTGAAAATTTCGCAATGGACTGAAAATTCCGCAATTGACTGCAAAAATTTCGTATTGGACTGCGAAAATTTTGCACTGGAATGCTGTGAAAATTTCGGACTGGACTGCGAAAATTTCGCACTGGAATGCAAAAATTTCGCAAGGGACTGCGAAAATTTCGCAATGGAATGCGAAATTTTCGCACTGGAGTGCGAAAATTTCGCAATGGACTGCGAAAATTTCGCAATGGACTGCGAAAATTTCGCAATGGACAGCGAAAATTTCGCAATGATTTGCGAAAACTTCGCATTGGGATGCGAAAATTTCACAATAAACTGCGAAAATTTCGCAATGGACTGCGAAAATTTCGCACTGGAATGCAAAACTTTCGCACTGGAATGCGAAAATTTCGCACTGGAAGGCAAACATTTCGCAATGGGCTGCGAAAATTTTGCACTGGAATGCGAAAATTTCGCAATGGACTGCGAAAATTTCGCAATGGACAGCAAAGTTTCGCAATGGAATGCGAAAATTTCGCAATGGACTGCAAAAATTTCGCACTGGAATGCGAAAATTACAGCTGAATCGGAAGTTATAGGCCAAAAACAGTTTTTTTTCTTAGTGTTTTTTCAGATGGTACCACTGTCACAGTGTTGCCTGCATTTTGCGAAAATTTCGCAATGGACTGCGAATATTTCGCACTGAACTTCGAAAATTTCGTACTGGAAAGCGAAAATTACTGCTGAATCGGAAGTTATAGGCCAAAAGCAGTTTTTTTTCTTAGTGATTTTTCAGATGGTACCACTGCCTGCATTTTAAAATTACTTCTATCAGGCTTGGTCCTAGTTAATACCAATGTGTCGTGTAAATTTCATAATAATGGGATAAGCGGGTCATCAGTTCTCGTGAACAGAAGTTTCGAGTGCTGAAAATAGAGGTAATTTGGTGATGGGTTGCCATTCTTGTGCAAACCGGAATTTTGAAAATTTTGGTTTGACATGATGGATACCGGTTAAAATATATCAATGATTTGGCTAACAAAAGCAAAAATAATATTTGCAGATAAGCAGGCAAATAAATTCCGAAAGCTAAGCAATTATTTTGGTTTGTTAATAGACTTAATTCTAATCTGAAACTTGGTATTTTCTGTCTACTCTCTTTCAACATATGATAAACTTATCAAATTATTGTTAGAAATCATTCAAATACTGGCATATAAAAAAAAGATCACAGCCGATTAATGTTCCTGTACATCCAGTGAGCTCCGTTTCCGCGAACTCCATTTGCAATACTTCGTTCATACGTATTCGTCTAAATGCGTTTCGCTTAGTTGATTAGTTTCTTCTGTTGATCAATGTTGCTTATTGATCGGTCGCTCGCTCGTTCGTTACCGTCGGGAACCCCAAAGATGAATCGTTGATACAGTTTAGTAATACATATTTTTTTCTCTCGATTAGGATCTCTTGTGTGGCTGACCAAAAGCATCTTGCCGAATTAACACAGCCAACTGCAATCAATGGTTGAAACGCGTAGAGTGGAATTACGTGAAATCGAAGCAGGTAAAGGCTAAGGATCCTGTATTGCAGATTGGCAAAGATATCTGAGCAAAACTCTAAATCTGCCGGTAAGCGCGCTAATTATGAAAATTACTTTCGATGGACTCAAAATCGGATGGGATATGAATAAACTTGCGACGATCAGTTTGGAAATAATATTGAACATTAAAAGATGTACTACTTGTAGTTGAAATATGCTCCGATATTCGTTTGACCTCAAACGAATCGATGCGGTAACACGAATACGAGACGTAAATTGGGCGCGATCTACTTGTTATTCAATTGTGAGGTCACTTCACTATCAGTTTATCACTGGTCATACAGGCGACTATTCCTGCCAATCATGTATTGGCAGTCGATATTAGGGTATTTTACACTGGTGATTCTCTCGGACTGCGAAAAATGTAAATAAATTGTCAATTAGCACTTTTCCCTGTCTTATTTCATCTCAGAAATGTGTCCGGTGTAGTATGTGGAAACGGGTTTTTATGTTAATTTCGCGTTAGATATTCCCCATGCGCACCTACGATTGCATTTCTCACGAACCTGTAACTAAATGGCATACCTGACTCTTCCTCACAAAGATAAGAAGGTGAGGATGTGATTGAAGATTTACCAGCTCCCAAGAAACCCAGATACTCCCGTGTCCGTGCCAATAAATAACGAAGAAACGCTGAAAATGGTCGTTACTGCTCCACTTCGCCTCTGCTTTCAAAACATTTAACCATTTACGGACTATTTCTTGTGATGGGCGCGATGTTGTAAACACCACGAGGATATTTGCCGAATTCCTTCCTTCGGGGCCTTCAAATTCGTACGCAGTGGCTCGAACACATCAACATCGAAGTTATTGGAGCTCATCAAATGGTATACAAACAAACATGTGTCTCAAGGCCCAGAGATTTCTACGCCCGAAAAACACTCCTCTATAGTCCAGGGAAATCTAACATGGTGCTTCGGAAAAATTAGGGGAAAGCTGAATTTTGGTGTGAACCTTGGTACTGGCGTGTTAAACAAAATGTCAAAAGTCCCCATCGATCCGAATGCTGCGTCACTTTTTATACGGGGTCAAAGGTCACCGAAAGTGACCTTTCCCAAATATCTCAGTAACGGTTACGTCTTCAGAAAAACAATGTGTGACGAATTTGTAGCTGAAAAAATTTCCAGCTAAAGATCTTGCAACTTTTTCCTGTAATCATGACCGTTTTTGGGATATATTGATCTAAACATTTGTTACTAAGATTACTGTTTTCGTTGTTTGAATACATGTGTGAGATATATGTCGAGTATTTCTCGCCATTTCTAGCTTTTTCTGGCGCCGATACAACGTCGTAAACTTTGTTCGGCGTGCATGCGACAATAAATTCCTGGACGTTTTCATTCTCGCCATTTTCGCACATTGGTCCGGATTTCCACGTCGTTAGCTCAGCCATTTGGTACAAAAATGACACATTTTTATACGTTTTGGAAGTGAAATCGGGGATTAGAACATTTTACAATGAAAAAACACGTCGGTTTTTCGGATTTTTCCTAATCAAAAACCAGGCAAATTTTCCTCCACTTCTTCATTTTCGACAGCACAACGCACAGTTTTCATAATTATCATAATTTTGGACACACCCAGGCTTTTTCGGAACTCGACAAATATAGACAAGAACACGTTATTCCGGTTTTATTATAATAAATTTAATAAAATTCAAATTTAATCAAAATTCGTTTTTGCCGTTCCTTTTCTGCTTTGTACAGCCATTTTGTACATGCATAAAATTTGGTTCTTGAATTTGGTTATCTGTGTAATCAATTTTGTTTCTGCAGTATTAACGCACCTCCGTTTACCTCCGTTTTCTGCTTTTTGTGTCGTTTACACAGCCATTTTGGTACAAGAACGAAAGATTTTTAAAGCTTTGGAAGTGAAATCGGAGATAAGAATGATTTTTCCTAGTCAAAAACCACAAAAAAAACTAAGACGAATAAAACAAATACAAATGTCAAAAAATTCAATCTGGCAGTGCTCCGTAAGTTCCAATCCGCTTTCAAGGCAGCTTTAATTTACTAGCGAAAACATCCACCGTAAGCTCATAAGCTTTCAATTTCAAACCCGACCTACACTATAAATATTGGCAAAACTCGACTTGATGCTCCACACAGCCGTTACCTGAATTTTACTGATAGATGTCTCGTTAGTATGTTTGTGTTTTTGTGATTGTGAGTTTGCTTTTGGGGTTTTTCGTTGTTTGTTTGTTTGTTTTTCTTAATTCTATTGTCTTCTCCAATACCTTTTTGCATAATTTTGTGTGTTTTTCTTCAATATTTGACCCCTGCTACCTCCTATTCGCTCTCTGGTGGTAGAATTTGCCGGCTGTGGTGCATCAAGTCGAGTTTATCCTAAATATTTCGAAAGAAAATAAAAGTTCAGCGTGAATCCAATAGATGAACGATTTGGGCTGTGCTAGTTTGTTTTTATGAACAAGTGATTGTATCTTCGAAAACGTAGTTTTATTCCATATGAATTACAACTAGTCTTCGCGTTCAGCAAGATATTATCATTATGGCTTCACTATGATATGGATATTTAATTTGCGTATTTAGATAGATAGTTTATTGCGAATTTTTAAGTAGTGGTAAAGTCGTAAACGAAAGAGTGGCTAATATGTAAGCTGCTGCTCAAATGAATTTGTTGACTTATTCTTATCTTTTGAATAATTCAAAATAGCTGCGGAAGTTAATCTAATGTATGAAAACAAAAACTAATATATTTTTTGAATACATTGAAGCATTTTTGCCGTGGTGGTCAAAACTTATGTAGTTGTATGTATGTTTGAGGAGAAAGCTATAATATCAATCTGAGAATAAACGAATAATTTTGAAAATACAGCTGCGAAATTCATTACTTCAAGAAATCGTAGATACAAGTGAATTAGAATGAAATAGAAATAATAATTTTTATCGGAGGAGTGATTTTCCGAATTTATGCTATCGAAACGAAACACAATAGCAAACCAGTCGTCGCAGCCTATGTAAATCAATGAGGGACCACTAACGGAGCGTTAGCCGATCGTCAAGAGTGAGAAGCATAGTCGTTTCGTTTTGAGTGCGTTTCAAGCGTTGTGCATTGCAGACCTCAAGTCGAACGACTGGTTGTTTTATTGATGAAGAACTTGACATTGAGAGAATACTGAAGCTTTCATGACTATAGCCCATCGATATACTATAGGCTGACGACCCGTGTGCGGACGTGAAACGAGAGCGGCAACAATTGTTCTTTTACACCCCGAAATGTTCTTTTACACCCCGAATTGTTCTTTTACGACCCGAGTGCGGATTGCCTAATTGTTTTAGTAAAAAAAATGTGTCAAGGCTTCGAAATTCATCACGGCTCATTTCGGTCGTCTGTTTTGTTCTAGTTTTAATGCCAATTAATTAATGCTTAGACATAAAGATGTTCGAACAATTAATTACCAAATAGTCAGTAGACAATGGACCAGAATGGAGTCCTATCCTCCATGCACGAAATTTACACAATATAATATAATATAATTTCATATTTGCCCGAAACTCCAAGGAGAGTGCTCAAAGCATCCATAGCCACCATATCAGTGCGTATCTTGATCCGTTCCGAAAGATATAATGCAAGCAAACCTGAAGGTCGTACTTATGAAGCTGGATAACGTAATGTCAAACCTGCGTATAAAGTTCAACTATCAACGAAGTGTGTAGACGGTCCTCAATGCAATTGAAATCAAATTAATCACACAGCCTCACAAATACCGGTGCATATTACTACCTACAAATAAGAATATGATTGTTTTCTTCAGGTTTTCAGATAATTTCATTTTTTAAACGAGCACAAGCTACCTGCACTGAATTGATCACTTCGATCTGATAATGAAGATCAAGCTGGTGAGCTGGTTGATCCCCTACAAACACGAATTCGTGAACGATTTCAGGTGAAGCTATGATTGCTATTGGTAGCCATATACGACTAGTAACTGAAGAATGAGAGATAATTCAGAGCACCTGTTTCATGCATTGCATTTACCCTTTCATTCTATGGACTTTAACAATTTATGTGATCTGGTCGTTGTAGTTTTATTCTTCGCTTCAAACTGATTTGACCGTAAGTAGTGGTTAATTTGATTACTAGATGGGAAATTAGTTGATTGTGATGCAGAGAAGGAATTTGAAACTGATTAAAGTTTGTACGACAGATAAACTTTGAAGCCTTGTTTAAATCCCTAGCTATCATTGTTCTGTTGATATTATTTATATTCAATTCTTAAAACCCTTAGTTTTAGATTCCAGCCTGCCAATCATTAGCAGGCCATCTGCAAAAAAATGTTTGCCTATGCTGGCCGCCATTTAGTACTGGCAGTCTATTTTTTTAATGTTACTGGTATTCGTAACAAAAATGTTCAAGAGTATAACCAGAACAAAACCAGCAAACATTGTCATTCAAAAGCATCACATCTGGAAACTTTCTAACCTTAAGTCTCCTTGTCGTATAACATTCCATATCAAATATCTTCAACATCTATATCCTTTCTCATCGTTTGCCACAGAAGACATCAAAACGAATCAAATAATATTTTCCCTACGTATGCATTATCATTCAATATAATTCTCAATTACAAGCGACATGGAAGTGTCGCGTGCTTCCATTAAAGGTAGTAAAACCGCAAAAAATTGCAACAATGTTGCATGAAATTATACGCAATTGACACCTCTATTGATATGACAAGAATACATTTTTGGCTTTAGTAGAACACGACCGAGAACAAGCAAACAAGCTTACGCATACAACAAATTATTGTTGGTATGTTCACTTTCCTTCTTGATTCCTTGCAAAGAAGAAATATAATACAAACCTTAGGATAATATCGATGTCGGCTTCATCGTCAGAGTTTATGCACATTATATGAAATGCATCTTGTGCAGCATATATGCTTCATATGTGCTGTACCTCATGGTTATTATCCAGAAAGACGCATTCTTCAATGCGATTCAATTACCGCATCACTTCGCGTACCTACTCGGGGCAGGTTGACAGTCTGTTTGGGTTTTTTTGTTGTATTATCGAGTTTTGTGTTTTGGTTGTCGACAGATAATGGTTTGATATATGTAGTCGAACTGGTGAAAATGACCTTGGTTGAGGCACCTAATAAAAGAATTGTGGTTGATCGATATTGGGGATGGAAATTCAAAGAAAAAGGGGACAATTCTGGTAGAATATTTCATTACGCATTTTGGATATTTCGAATTCATACGGAGTTTTCAGTTTGATTAATGCCATATCTTACGGTCAAAAACATTTAATACCATCCAAATCCATTAGCTACCATTGCGGCTAAAACAATCATGTGAATCTCATAATAAACAAATGGAAGTGCTGAATTTCAATGGAAAACCGCAACGTAGTGAAATCCACTTGAATTATTCTCACACTTGGTAACCAGTCTACATTAATCCATAAAATATTTTATTAGGTAGTTAAGTTTGCATATTCCTTTCAATGCGTAAACTTTAATTGGATAAAGGCTGTGGTCAATTAGCGTGCAATTTTCTAAAGCTGACGTCTATTTGAAAAGATCAATCGAATCTGCCGACAAGAATACTGTAAATTAAAAACAAATTTAACGTAAACATATTTTAAATATTTGAAGATTTTATAGTAATTTGAAATTCCTAGGTTTGAATTCTCTAAAACTCATTTGCACTCGATATGCAACAATCAGAAATATAAATGAAATGTCACAATTGATTACATTACCTTGAATAACTATTCTCAACAAGAACAAAAAAACAAATATAAATAACAAAGCTATGCATATCCTTGTGGCCTACTACATTGACCCTAATTCATTTTCTCGCAGGGCATCAAGAACTGTCAACTCTCATTAGAAATTCAAAACACAAAATCCCAGCAATTTTATTATTTGAAACAACCTTCGAACAAACAATCGTCATTCATTCCTTATAGATGGAACGAGTGAGATTGCTTTTGTTGTAACAATTGTAACATATAGTTAGCGATGAAAGCTGAATCATAATTGAGTGAAAGAAAAACAAACGATTGGAATTATGTGTTTACGTACGAGTAGAAGCGGAATACGAACGTAGGTTAGCAGTAGTACCTAACGAAAACTAGACTAAGAAGAGCTTCTCATGGTATTTTTCCTGTAAATGATTTTTGAATGATTATCCTTATGATTCCTACCTCTTTTGTTCCTAAAATATTTTTATATTGACGTAATTGCATTCCTAAAATAATTCCATATTGACAAAAATTCTCTGCAAAACTTCGCGAACCTAGCCTTAAAATTCAACTACACAAATGCGAATTTATAAGAAAAAAAATTTCATTTTTGGGACGTATTGTCTCACACGAAGAAATCTAATCTAAATAAATTAAGAGCATTCCGTGAATTTCCAATACCGAAGACAGAAAAGGAAATAAAATCCTTACTTGAAAAAAACGAAGTATATAGAACTTAGTGATAACTATGCAAAAGCCTTTCAAAATTGTAGAGATGTCGTCATGAATAAACCCGTATTGTATTGCATTAACAACCGTTGCCAGTAATTTAGCTAAAGGCGCTATTTTATCACACGGACTTATAGGTAGTGATAGACCCATCAGATATGCCAGCAGAACTTTAACTGAATCAGAGATAAATTATTATACTACAGAAAAAGAGCTTTTTGCAACACTTTCGCTATTATTTGTTTGGCAGAAAATTTAAATTAATCACAGATCATGAACCTCTTATTTAGCTGATAAGCCTTAAAGACTCAAATTCAAAATTAGTAAGACGGTAACTGATATTAGAGGAATTCGATTACGAAACAGCGTACAAAAAAGGCACTCAGAACATAAACGCGGAAGCACTTAGTCAAATCAGACTGCCAAAGAAAAATTTAACTAAAGTAGATATCAATCACACAGAAACGAGCACTAACCAAACCAAAGATGGCTCTAACTTATCAACTATCCATTCTGCCGTAGAAAATCTCGACGCTGAAATTCGAATCTCTGATCGACCAATTAACGAATTTACGTGTAATTTGGAAATTGTTCTTGAAAAAAAGTAATAGCAGACCAGTATTTCCACTGAGATAGTCTCTCGTAATAAACAACGTCGCACGTTCCGATTACCAATTCTTATTGAAGAAAGTGTGATCAAACAAGCGTAGAGTCGTCTTCACAAACGACGAAAATGTTTTTAAAGTATTTCAGGAAGCATACTCCAAATTCTTTACTAGAAGTAAATCGTTCAGGCCTCTTTCATGCAGGGAAGTTCCCGCGGACGTAACAGACAGTGACCAACAAGATAGAATGTTTCGAGAATTTCACGAAAAAAGTCTAGCGCATCAGAACCGCTAGAAAACTGATTTTCGAAGAAATCATCTTTTAGTAACTTCAAAATGTGTGAAGACGTAATACACATCTTTGTAGTATCATATCAACCATTTCTTACTCAGAGGAACTAGTATCATTTTCTGACAGCATTTCCCATAACACAAATGATGAAAGTGTTCAGTGCTGGCAACATTTGTCCAACTAAGCAGCAATAAATCTACCATAACATGCTCGTGCTTAATCAATCTATCCTTCGAATTTCGTTTTCATCCAAGGATATCATTGAAAGTTTCAGCGATTAAACTGTGTCTGGGGTTGCCATCCGAAAAATTTCCAAAACTCGCAAAATTTACGCATCGGTTGCTTATTTTATTACCCTAGCTGATTCACGTTGAGTTAACTCCACCCTGTAAATTTCGTTTCGATTGAATGGCTGCGCTGATAGTTATAGGAGTGAATAGAGTTTTATGGCAACCATCCTCAAAACTTTTCAAATTTTCGAAATCTAAATATTTGTTGTTAACAGTCATTGCAGAATCATTCCCATTTGGAAATTTAATGAAAACATCGCTCTATTTGAAAAGATCAATCGAATCTGCCGACAAGAATACTGTAAATTAAAAACAAATTTAACGTAAACATATTTTAAATATTTGAAGATTTTATAGTAATTTGAAATTCCTAGGTTTGAATTCTCTAAAACTCATTTGCACTCGATATGCAACAATCAGAAATATAAATGAAATGTCACAATTGATTACATTACCTTGAATAACTATTCTAAACAAGAACAAAAAACAAATATAAATAACAAAGCTATGCATATCCTTGTGCACGGTTGAAAAATATGGTGTTATTTTGATAAAAAAAATATATACATAAAAATCCAGCTAAAAAAATATCAAATAGATAAATGCAAACAATATCAAAGACAAATTTTCAAGTTATAGTTTTTATAAACAGTTTATATCAATGTTTTCGATAAAGCTAGATATAAAAATGATATAAAATGATTATAAATTTGTTTACTATGGCAAATGTCATATTGATATAAAATTTACAATGCCATTTAATAATGAAATATATCAAATCGATTCACATGTTTTATACATGATGTTTATATCTGGGAAAAGTTGAAATAAGAAAAACTGGGTTAATTTGTAAATGAATATTGAAAAGAAGCATATAATTTACACTGACATAGCAAATATAGCTTTCCAATTATATTTAAGTGTTTGCTTGTTTTCATGTTTGTAAATCCATTTCCAAACATAGCCTGAATGCAGAAATTTTTTCAAAGGTTTTCACGTAAAAAAGTAAAGTCAATCTTAAGTAACAAACAATTAAACAGTGCTTAATTTGGCAATTATATTTTATTCAAGATCTCAGTACATTTCTTTTACATACACATATATAGCTAATTTAACAGTATTAAAAATCTTTATAAAATGAAAAAAAAAATGAAATGGTAAAGTAGTAAGGTACAAGTAACGAGAAGCATTGTTTTTTTCTAAAATATATATTTTACGGGAAAAGATTTAAGCTTATATTTTATTGTACGTTTTTTAATTCTACGTTATGCTTATTTAATTATTATGTAGCACTTATCCGTTTTTTGAGAGTAGGCAGCCTCGTGCGTCGAGTAATTTACTAGATCTTCTTCGTCAATAAATATTGGCTGAATTTGCTGCGCTTCTTGGATTTGGTGCTTTTGAATATTATTTATTTTGTAATTATAATATTGTTGAATATTACTTTTGTCGTCACCTACTGCAATAATATAAGGAGATCTTCCAGTAGAGCCTTGTAAGTAAGTTTCATTCGTCGATCCTCTTTGAATGTCACATATAATACAAAAGAGAACGATTAAAAAGGGCTATTTAGATTTAAAGTAAATGATAACTTACTCTCTTAAACTGAATGATTCTTTCAACAGTATCTTCTTTCCTGTTTTTTTATCACAGTAAATATTCAGGACTGATAGCTATCCGCCCATGTTTCACAAAATTGGGTTACACCAAAGCTCAACTCAAAATCATAGGATATCTTCAAAATAAAATATTATATTAAATTTTAGCATCATATAAAACCTACTCATATAAAACCTAAACTTACCAGTTCTGGGCATGCAAAGTAGACTCTAGAGATTTCAAAATTATTATTTTGTTTGACAAATTGTTACGGATTAAATATTTGGTTAATGTTTTAAATGGTAAATATATAGGAGAGTCACTAAACATTTGGTTAATGTTTTTAAATGGTAAATATAGAGGAGAGTCACTAAACATTTGGTTAATGTTTTTAAATGGTAAATGTAGAGGAGAGTCACTTGTGGTCCGATTACAGATTTCGTTTACTCTACTTCACCAACGATTTGTTTGAAAACTAAAAATAACTGTTCATTCATAATGTTGTTGCCAAATTCAATTTAATACTGTGATGTTTGCATAGATTTTTGGAATTCAGTAAGCTAAAAAAAAAAGACAGTTGTTGAAAATTTGATTTAGAAAAGAAATGTAGTTTTGAGTTCAGTTGAGTCAGAGAGTGAGTCGAGGTGGATTTGATTAATAATAATTGTAATATTTTGAGTTGAGTTGAATTTGAGAATTGGAGTCGGCAAGTAACCGTAGAGGAGGGTAGTCGTCGTTGGGACTACACATTTGGAAGCAATTGCAGTAAACGAAAAGAACAATAGTCTTGGGGTCGGCGCTGAAGAAAAAGTCATAAACGGAAAGACAGATTCGAAACCATTATTGTGCCTACATTTGCGAAATAAGCTAAGTCTCGTACGTTTATTTACTCCGAATTCAGGGGAAGCCAGCCGTTCCGAAGTGCGAATTGCAGGTAGACATCTTAATTTCTATCAAGTTCCGTT
Organism: Nemotelus nigrinus; assembly: GCA_947369275.1. Classification (NCBI taxonomy): domain Eukaryota; kingdom Metazoa; phylum Arthropoda; class Insecta; order Diptera; family Stratiomyidae; genus Nemotelus; species Nemotelus nigrinus. The sequence goes on along the minus strand of OX376373.1, from coordinate 102,343,395 downwards.
ACGAATGGGTTTTGGAGAAAACCAAAGAAGATTAGCAGTAGTGAAAAGTCTGGAATAGTTGTGAGCGAAAAAGAATTCAGGAGGAATACGTTCGAAGAGTACGAATTTGGTGCTGTTGCAGCGGTGTATGCAGAAAATCGTACGGAACGTTACGTGTGTCCCGCTTTCGCACGAAGTGCTGAAAAATCGATTCACTAGTGAATTCACCTTTAAGAATTTTCAAGTTTAATCAACTGAGAAGACTGTCTGCATCCAGAGGGGGCCCCCACAGGTAGTTGTTTGTTTGTTTCTATTTATTATATTGTTACAAGGTTGATTTTTTGTTCATGAATAATATTGTGTAATGTAATTCAAACGAATCGTTGGAGAATTTTATTGATCGCGTGATAAAAGGAAAGTGACTCTCCAAAGAAAAAAAAGTGACTCTCCCTAGAGTAGAGTATTTGGTTAGAGTAGAGTATTTGGTTCTCGTATGTAAACCAAAAAAAAAAAAAAATATATATAGATACATTTTTCCCTCATTATCCGTGAGGCTACGTCTCGTTCCGTAGCCGAGGGAACGCAATAGAAATTGAACGAGTGGCGCTGTTTTTTAACCACGACCGTCTTCGGCTGTGGTCGGGCAAAATCTTCGAGCGTTCCCCGCGGTATTGCGTGACAAAATTCACGTCGATAGTTCAGTGTTGTCTCTAGCTTAGCTTTGACAATATCAATTTCTTCTGGCAAGATTGCACTTTTTATAATTTCCACGTCTTTTAACACAGACGAACTAACTTGTTCAGTTACTGTTTTAGCTTCAACACCTCTGATTTCATTTTCAAAATCTTTTTTTTTCGTTTTCTATAATTTTCAATTTTATTTGCAAAAATCCATTATTGCTTTCATTATGCAATACGTCCAAGGTAAAACAAGGAAAAATTTTAACACATGAGTTTGCTACGGCTAATTGTTCTTCTTTACTTGGCTTAAAACCGAATGTTTCCTGCACATAAGATGCTATTAACTTTATTACGATTCTTCGTTCTTTTTCTGTCAGAAAGTCCTTATTACTTTAAATATTCAAAACGTCAAGACCGAATTTTTTTGTTTTTAAATAGGATTTAAGAGAGTCAGATGTTGCTATTAAATTTGGACCGATTTCTACATTTGAACGTTTCACAGGCACTGCACATTCATTATCACTCTCACTTTCTACGCCTTTTTTAAAATGAACTTTCAGAATAAAGTCTGGATGGCTATAAAATTGACACAAATACTGCATAAATATGTCCTCTTTTATCTCCACTCCAACTTTATTTCTAAAACACAAAAAATCGCTAAGTGGAACATTAGTACCATCTAAAACCGAAAGAACGAAATCTTTGTAAGACAAGCGATCAACACCATCCGACGTACACTTTTTAAAACGCACAATTTTCCTAATTTCGGGATATTCAACCGTAAGAAACAGTCCTTCGAAAAACATTTCACTTAATACGGACAACTATCATTCACAAACTAAGTAATTCGCACGTTCTAAGTACCCTCAAAACTAATTCTCTGCATCGTCAACTATTGCACAATCAATGCTGCAGTTTATGCGTGCTACTTTTTTTACACCAAGTTGGTGTAAATTTGATGCTCAATATGTTATAAATATGCGTTTTTCAAACGAAACGAAACGAATTATATTCGTAGAAGCAAATTGATATCACTGATAGATCAAATCAATAAGCAAAAGATATACATTTTAACAAACGTATAATAAACTTTATAAATATATGGTGTAAAGGTGAAATTGATTTTCAGAGATGCATAAGAAATATATATTTTTCGTATAGAAATGAACTATAAAAGCTAGTTTTATCATAAATATGCGAAATTTGGTATAGATCAATGTTATAAGGCCGCATTTATAGAAAAATAATGGATTTTACCCCAAAATTTTCAACCGTGTGCTACTACATTGACCCTAATTCATTTTCTCGCAGGGCATCAAGAACTGTCAACTCCCATTAGAAATTCAAAACACAAAATCCCAGCAATTTTATTATTTGAAACAACCTTCGAACAAACAATCGTCATTCATTCCTTATAGATGGAACGAGTGAGATTGCTTTTGTTGTAACAATTGTAACATATAGTTAGCGATGAAAACTGAATCATAATTGAGTGAAAGAAAAACAAACGATTGGAATTATGTGTTTACGTACGAGTAGAAGCGGAATACGAACGTAGGTTAGCAGTAGTACCTAACGAAAACTAGACTAAGAAGAGCTTCTCATGGTATTTTTCCTGTAAATGATTTTTGAATGATTATCCTTATGATTCCTACCTCTTTTGTTCCTAAAATATTTTTATATTGACGTAATTGCATTCCTAAAATAATTCCATATTGACAAAAATTCTCTGCAAAACTTCGCGAACCTAGCCTTAAAATTCAACTACACAAATGCGAATTTTTAAGAAAAAAAATTTCATTTTTGGGACGTATTGTCTCACACGAAGAAATCTAATCTAAATAAATTAAGAGCATTCCGTGAATTTCCAATACCGAAGACAGAAAAGGAAATAAAATCCTTACTTGAAAAAAAACGAAGTATATAGAACTTAGTGATAACTATGCAAAAGCCTTTCAAAATTGTAGAGATTTCGTCATGAATAAACCCGTATTGTATTGCATTAACAACCGTTGCCAGTAATTTAGCTAAAGGCGCTATTTTATCACACGGACTTATAGGTAGTGATAGACCCATTAGATATACCAGCAGAACTTTAACTGAATCAGAGATAAATTATTATACTACAGAAAAAGAGCTTTTTGCAACACTTTCGCTATTATTTGTTTGGCAGAAAATTTAAAATAATCACAGATCATGAACCTCTTATTTAGCTGATAAGCCTTAAAGACTCAAATTCAAAATTAGTAAGACGGCAACTGATATTAGAGGAATTCGATTACGAAACAGCGTACAAAAAAGGCACTCAGAACATAAACGCGGAAGCACTTAGTCAAATCAGACTGCCAAAGAAAAATTTAACTAAAGTAGATATCAATCACACAGAAACGAGCACTAACCAAACCAAAGATGGCTCTAACTTATCAACTATCCATTCTGCCGTAGAAAATTTCGACGCTGAAATTCGAATCTCTGATCGACCAATTAACGAATTTACGTGTAATTTGGAAATTGTTCTTGAAAAAAAGTAATAGCAGACCAGTATTTCCACTGAGATAGTCTCTCGTAATAAACAACGTCGCACGTTCCGATTACCAATTCTTATTGAAGAAAGTGTGATCAAACAAGCGTAGAGTCGTCTTCACAAACGACGAAAATGTTTTTAAAGTATTTCAGGAAGCATACTCCAAATTCTTTACTAGAAGTAAATCGTTCAGGCCTCTTTCATGCAGGGAAGTTCCCGCAGACGTAACAGACAGTGACCAACAAGATAGAATGTTTCGAGAATTTCACGAAAAAAGTCTAGCGCATCAGAACCGCTAGAAAACTGATTTTCGAAGAAATCATCTTTTAGTAACTTCAAAATGTGTGAAGACGTAATACACATCTTTGTAGTATCATATCAACCATTTCTTACTCAAAGGAACTAGTATCATTTTCTGACAGCATTTCCCATAACACAAATGATGAAAATGTTCAGTGCTGGCAACATTTGTCCAACTAAGCAGCAATAAGTCTACCATAACATGCTCGTGCTTAATCAATCTATCCTTCGAATTTCGTTTTCATCCAAGGATATCATTGAAAGTTTCAGCGATTAAACTATGTCTGGGGTTGCCATCCGAAAAATTTCCAAAACTCGGAAAATTTACGCATCGGTTGCTTATTTTATTACCCTAGCTGATTCACGTTGAGTTAACTCCACCCTGTAAATTTCGTTTCGATTGAATGGCTGCGCTGATAGTTATAGGAGTGAATAGAGTTTTATGGCAACCATCCTCAAAACTTTTCAAATTTTCGAAATCTAAATATTTGTTGTTAACAGTCATTGCAGAATCATTCCCATTTGGAAATTTAATGAAAACATCGCTCGATAAAGAAATGTCAATAAATTACGAAATTCATCATAGCAACCCTTTCACGATTTTTCAACGAACAAAAGTCCAAATTTATCAATAGTTTGAATTCATTTTTAAAAATCAAAATTTTTTCAGTAAGGTCGATGATTTGAAGAATTTTTTTTCAGGACCCTGTTGTAGCTACAGGCTTGGCCGCACAGTCTTGAAAGTCCATGTGTGCTCAATTTTAATTTACATCAATACACTCTGTAAATTTCACGATGATTCATTGTTTTCCTTAGAAGTAATGACAAATCGAAATTTGAAAAAAAATCCTTGCCTTCCTTTTTCTGATTTCCAACTCTTTATCATAAACAAGCTTAAAACATAATAAGTTTTCATTTTAGATACTTTTTTTAACAAAAATTTGCACTGCAGTGAAATATAGGAGTACCTGAAAATTCACTGAAACGCCCGCCGCCGCCAAAGGGTTAAAGATATCAGAATTTTAGCAAGTCATGGACTTACCGTTTTTATGCATCTATGTGCTCCGAAAATTTAAGCCCAATCGTATTGTCCACTCCAGAGATTATATTCATTAATCATTTTGGTGAAAGATATATATATATATATATATATATATATATATATATATATATATATATATATATATATATATATATATATATATATATATATATATATATATATATATATATATATATATATATATATATATATATATATATATATATATATATATATATATATATATATATATATATATATATATATATATAAACGAGTTTAATACTAATTTTCTCCGAAAATCAGTAAAAAGTAACCATCGAGTATCTATCTAAGAGTAAATTATTATTTATTGTAGTGTATAAACATGAATATACAAATACATGCTATAGATTTATCTATTTCAGTTCGATTTTTATAAATTTTACACCGGAAAATGTCGTGAAAAAATTGAATTTCAATTAAATGGTTGTGATCACTTGCAAGGTGTTTGATCATTTACTTTAATTGCGGCAATTTTCGTCATCTGCGATTCTTTTATAACGGCAATAGTATCTCATGGAAGTATTAAATTGTGATAAGCGTTTACCCTCTCTGTCTATTATATCATAGACAGCATACATCTGCTCCAAAGCTTTCTAAGTAAAAAAAAATTCTAGCGCACCTGAACCGCTAGAAACACTAATGTTCGAAGAACAGTAGAAGAATCGTGCAGGTTTTGAGTGCATATTCCACCACATGTGCTGCTTATTACGGCCAAACTGTTTCAAATGCCTCGTTTTACTTTCGTCTCAAGAATGCATTATAACTTATATGGTGGAAGGTTTCAGATATTACCACTGGCATGAATTTCAACGTTTATTAGAGCAAAACACGGGTTAATTATATTCGTTATCAGTTGCTTATTTCATATAATTTTGAAAGCAGCATCTCATATAACATCATTGAAGAAAATGCTCAGTGCCTGCAGCACTGTAACTGAAGTTGGTGTTTGGGGCTGCGATCCGAAAAATTTGCAGAACTTTGGGAATTGAAACATCGGTTATTTATTTTTATTGCAAATGTTTCCGGTATGTATACTAACTGTAAGCATTTATTGATACAAAAGTAGCACAACCGACTCGTGCTGGCAACCTTTCGCCAGTATCAAAGCCAAGAATATATCAAATCTGCTTCACGTTGTTTAATTACATTCGAAGTTATAGGAGTATAAAGAAATTTAGGGTTACCTGCAGCGAGTTTTTTCAAATAATCGAAAGCTTAATATTTGCTGTTTATTGTCACTACAATATCATTACCATTTGAAAATTCTACGATAAAACCGCTTAATAAAGATATTGCAATTAAACACAAAACCAACAAAAGCTGGCAACCCTATTGTGGCTTTTCAACCAAATTTGGCCTGAATAATTTTTATGACAGGTTTCATTAATTGTATGAAATTCGTATTGATTTCATGACTGCACTGGAAGTTATAGTGCAAAAAGTTTTATTTTCCTGAGCGATTTTCCAAAACCAAAGACACAAAAATTACCATAGCTGGCAGCACCAATCAAATTTTTGAACCAAACAGAGATTAGAGTTAGGTTTAGCTACTGTGTCAATTTCATGAAAATCCGGTAACCTATTCACATTTCATAGGGCAAAAAGCAGTTTTTTTTTCTTTGTAATTTTTCAAGATGGCACCACTGGCACGGACTTGCCCACAATTCAAAATCGCTTCTATCAAATCTAGTCTTACTTAAGTCCAATGCATTCTGTAAATTTTAGCTGTATCTGATTATTGGTTCGTGAGTTCCCGTGAACAGAAGTTTTTGATGCTAAAAATATAGGTTAACTGGGAGAGGGTTACCGTTCTTGTCTGACATGAAATTTCCAAAGTTTTATTTTGAACGTGTAGATAAAACATAAGATTTATATACAGATTGGTTTTATTGTAAGAAACGGACATTTTTTGAATATTCGATGGTTTGAATGTTTTCACTTCCAAATTTTTTTTTTCAAAATGAAGACACCAAAATTATCATAGCTGGCAGCTCCAACCGAATTTTTCAACCAAATTTCTACCAAACGTGGCTTAAAGTAAGATCCAGCAATTGTGTGAGTTTTGTCAAAATCGAACGATTCAATCAGAATTTATAGGGCTAAAAACAGTTATCTTTTTTAGTGGTTTTTCAAGATGGCACCACTAGCACAGAATCGCCCGCATTTCAAAACCACTTCTATCAGACCTGGTCCTGTCTAAGACCAATACATTCTGTGAATTTCAAATAATTCTGCTCATCGGATCGTGAGTTTCCGTGAACAGAAGTTTTTGATGGTAAAAATATAGGTAAATTGGGCAAGGGTTACCAGGCGTGCCCGTTATACCATATCTTTTTTTTTTTTGGTTATGTAAACAAAGCACAAGATTTACATATGACTGGCTTTTTTTGAAGAAACGGCATTTTTTTAAGAGAGACGATGATTTGGAGATTTTCATTTTCAGTGCCTGCCCTAGCTACAGGGTTGCCAGCACGCTCATTAAAAGCTACACAAATCTACAACTAAATAATATCAATATGTCCTGAAAATTTCGTAATGATTGAATAGCTCTGTCAAAAGTTATCGAAATTTAAAAATTTTCAAATTTTCCCGTCCTCTTTTTAGGCACCCAGCGCACACATAGGGTTAAAACATTCCAAAGCATTATCCGACTCATATGTAGAACACGTTAGAAATTTATTTCGTTAACTTATTTTTGCGAAAATTTTTTGTGTACAAAATAATAGGTATATTAAAAATATCACTTAAATGGCCGCCGGCGCCAAAAGGTTAACAATAACTGACATTTAAAGAGACCTGGACCTATTCTGCATATACACCAATGTATCCTGAAAGTTTCAGCTCAATCGGATGGCGCGTTCCCGAGATTATCTCACTGAAATTTTTTGATGATATATATATATATATATATATATATATATATATATATATATATATATATATATATATATATATATATATATATATATATATATATATATATATATATATATATATATATATATATATATATATATGGAAATATGAATTTTTGGCCGAATCGATTTTAATACTAATGTTCTTCGAACATTAGTAAAAACCCTAGCGCATCAGAACCGCTAGAAATACTAATGCTCGAAGAACAGTAGAGGATTTGTGCAGATTTTGAGTGTATTGTTAAATATTGTCTTATTTATTGTTGTTATATTGTTGTTATTGTCTTATATATTATATATTGTATGTATTGTCATATATATTGTTATATATTGTATATTCGCGATGTGAATACTTAATGCAAGCATTTATTGGTACGAAAATAACAAAAACACCTCGTGCTAGCAGTCTTTTGCTAGCACCGAAGCCAAAAATAATTCATATCTGCCTCACGTTGAAGTCAACCTGCTCTGCGAATTTCAGTCTTTTGCTTGCACCGAAGCCAAAAATAAGTCATATCTGCCTCACGTTGAAGTCAACCTGCTCTGCGAATTTCGTATTGATCCGATCACTGCATTGGAAGTTATAGGGATAAAAAGAAATTTAGGGTTAACATTCGCAAGAGCTTTCAAACTTTCTACATCTTAGTATTTGGTGAGTATTTTCACTACAAGACCACTACGATTTGAAAATTTTATGATAAAATCGCTTACTAAAGCTATGTCAAAAAATACAAAAACAATCATATCTGGCAATATGAATTTCGTTATGATACCATGACTGTACTGGAGGCTAAAGAGCAAAGAGCGTTATTCAAATAAAATAACATTATATAAACAACTTGGTGCAGTTGCACCAATTTTTGACGATTCTAAAAGCATATAGATTAACTTAAATGCTTTGATTTTATATAATTTTTTAGTGCTTTCATATAATCGAAGTTGTTTGTCATAAATTATGCTTACCATAGAAGGGGGATGAAGCAGATGAATAAGCTAATAAACTTGGTTACAGATTCAAGTAACAAACAATAAAATTTTCAAAACTCGGAACATTTAAATATCGGTTGCAAATTTTATTGTAAATGGTTTGCTTATGAATAAAAAATGGAAGCATCTGTTGGTGCCATATTTACGAAATTGTCCGGTGCTGGCAATCATGTGCTAGCACCATAGCTGCTTCACGTTGTGTAAAACCCAGCCTATGAATTTCGTAGGAGTGAACTAAATTTTAGGTCTACCATCGTCCAAACTTTTTAAATTTTCGAAACGTAAATATTTGTTGTTAATTGTCATTGCAGGATCATTCCCATTTGGAATTTTTATGACAACATCGCTCGATAAAGCAATGTAAATAAATTACCAAATTCATCATAGCTGGCAACCCTTTCACGATTTTTCAACGAAATTCCTACAGAGTTAAAAACGCAACAAGATATGCTTTTCACAAGAATTTCGTTTTGATTTCGTCACTGCATCGGAAGTTTAAGGGAAAAAATCTTTATTTTCCTGAGCAAATTTACAATACCTAGGAGACCAAAATTGCCGTAGCTGGCGTCCCTATACTAATTTTTCAACCAAATTTCTATGAAATCTATCTAAGAGTGAGGTTTGTGAAAATCTGGTGGCTAAATCGGAAGCTATAGGCCAAAAATCAGTTTTGTTTCTCAGCGATTTTTCTAAATGGTACCACTGCCATAGTGTTGCTCGTTTTTCAAAATCACTTCTATTAGACCTGGTCCTAGAAAATTCCAACATGTCCTGTAAATTTCATATTGATCGCATTATCCGCTCGTCAGCTCTCGAACACAGAAGTTTTGAGTGCTGAAAATAGAGGTAATTTGACCACGGGTTGCGGTTCTTGTTTACCGCGGAATTTTGAAATATTTTATTTGACTTGGTGGACAAAAGTCAAAATTTATCGATAATTTGAATTGTATGTATGTATTTTATTCAACCGTAATATTTACAACTGTTCCTATTAACTTCACAAATTATTTAAGAGATTGAGCAATAGCTCTTGCAACTATAAATAAGTTAGTACGTTGTTTTTAACAAAAGAAAATTTTATATGATTACCTAATCAGACTTGATTCCATTAGCAAGAGGAAACTGGGAAAGAAAAACCTCTTATACATTTTTTTTTAAATAAAACTTAACCTAACTTAACTAACTTAGCTAAATGTGGTTTGACTGGTATTATCTCCAAATTATATTTCCGAAAAACATAGACGAAGGAAAGTTTTAGTTATCTAGTAATTCTGATAATAAAGGATTTTGTGCCAACCGGCAAGAAGTTTCAAATGTTTCTTTACATGCTTCAATTTTTGTGTTAATATAACTGATTTTTGAGAGGCGGTGGAGAGCGGACGTGGAAAAATAAAATGGTAGATTTAACATCATTTTCAATATTTTATTCTGCTTGGTTTGCAATTTCTTAATGTGCGATTTGGCACAGGTGCACCATGCGGCTGCAGCATATAAAAGTACAGGCTGAAAGATAGTCTTATAAAGTAAGAGCTTATTTTCCGATGACATCGTCGATCTTCTATGAATTAGAGGATAAAGAATTTTAATAAGCTTGTCGCACTTTTTAATAGCAGTCTCAATATTTGCTTTGAAAGTCATTTTTTTATCTAGAACAACCCCTAAGTATTTTATAGTGCAAATGTTCCAATCCTTTCTATAGTTATTAAGCACTAAAGGGCTGGATGGCCTTAGTTCAGATTTGCGGTTTCTTGTGAAGAATAGCGCTTCCGTTTTACTTGCATTAGCATGGATTTTCTATTTAGAAAAGTAAGTTGTTAATATATTGAATCCATCTGCTATATAGATTGATATTTCACTAGGATATTTTGAGCTACAAAATATGACTGTATCGTCCGCGAAAAGGCCGATTTCGCAGTTTGGAGGCTTTGGGATATCACTAATAAAAATGTTAAAGAGAGTAGGACTGATGACCGACCCCTGTGGCACTCCTGCGGGAATGAGAAACTTCTCAGATGTGGAACCGTTTAGGGTTACTTGAAATTTTCTGCCACTTAAAAAATCGAGAATTATTTTGCACAGATATGTCGGAAAACCAAGTCTATGCATTTTATACACCAATCCATTGTGCCAGACGGAATCAAAAGCTTTCTCAATGTCAAGAATAACCATACCCGTCGATTTGCTTGTCCTGAAATTCGATTGTACAATATTATTGACCCGTACAATTTGATGGACGGGGCTATGGTGCTTCCTGAAACCAAATTGTTCGTCTGGTAGAATATTATTATCCGTGATAAAATTTGTAATGTGTTCTTTTAGTACTTTTTCGAAAACTTTCGCCACTGTACTGAGAAGGCTTATTGGTCTGTAGCTACTCAATTCAGACTTAGCTTTGCCGGGTTTGTGTATGCATATTATTGATGCATTTTTCCAAAGATGAGGAAAGTATGATAAGCGTATGCACGCATTTATAATGTGGCAGAGATAGATTGCAGTTTTTTTGTGCATATTTTTGAGAAAGCAAATTGGAATCCTGTCCGGTCCAGTTGAAATTTTATTTTTGAACGAATTAATGGTTGAAAGAATAGTTTTTAAAGTGATGAAATGAGGGTCAATACGAGACTCTTTGATCCTCTCGATTCTTGAATTTACCATTCGTTCTGTCTCATTGTCGCTCATGTTAAAAGTGATTAAATGTTGCCTAGCGAAATGATTGCCAAAAGCTTTGACTTTTTCATTATTTGACATGAGAAGCTCCTGGTTAGCTTGGATAGGATTGATATAGTTGCTACGCTTTTTCAGCGCTATTGACACATTCCAAAATGATCTGGAACCTTTTTTGAGGAAGAGAGCTTATCTTTCCAATATTTGTTCTTAAGCTCATAAATTTCTTTGATTATGATGCTCTTGAGCCGATTAAATTCTATTTTATACATTGGTTGCCTGGTTCTCTGCCACAAGCGACGGTCTGCATTCCGTTGTGCAATTAGTACTATAATGACAGGAGTAAGCTTTAGTCGATCCGGTCTATCATTTGTGATCTTGGGAATCGATTGCTCAGCGGCTTCCAAAAGAATTTTATTAAAATTTTCTATGTGGTTATCTATATCGTGTTTTGTGGAAAAATCAGAAAGAGTTTGAATTTGATTTGTAAGGCACTGTGTGACACGCGAAAAGCGTGCCTAGTTGGCTTTTCGGAATACGTACTTTGTTGGAACACATTCAGTGACTGGTTGGTCTCTTATGCTGAACATGACCGGTAGATGATCAGAGGGTAATGCTGTAATAGTGAAAGGTGGGGTGACGTTCTGACCATAATTAGTCAGGATTATGTCTAGAGTTGAAGGATTTCCTCTAGTAGATTTCGGAAAAAAGTAGGAGTTGGAGAAAATAGTACATCAAACTGACTAGTGACTAATTTGTTGCGTAATAACAAGCCCCAGCGATTTTGCCTCAAACAATTCCAATCGGGATGTCGGCTGTATTATTCTTTTAAAAACCACTTTATTCGTGTACTTCATACTTATAACTAACTCTTATCTCTAACAGGTATTTTATCAAGTTCTCTGAGCATGCATATTGCATAGCTGAACAGGTTCTATCCAATACACTACAATTGTACTAAATCTAATCGTATCCAACTACTACATCTTCCCCTCTTTAAATTCATTTTGCTTATACTTATAGCTATGCACATATTTCTTTTGTTTCATTTAAAAACCTGTTCAGCTATGCAATATGCATGCTCAGAGAACTTGATAAAATACCTGTTAGAGATAAGAGTTAGTTATAAGTATGAAGTACACGAATAAAGTGGTTTTTAAAAGAATAATACATGGCGCAGTCGGTAAAAACTGGAAAATTAGAAATTTGATAATGAATATTCAGATTAACATTAGAAAATGGTAAAAGTAGCCAGAATAAACAAGTTGAAAGTGCGGCAGTGAAATAAATACAGAAATACAAGTATAGTGTTGGCGAATGGGAATAATACGGAAAGTGCACAGTGAAAACCGCTTGCCGAAGCCACGTGGAAGACCACCAAAAGGGATTAAATACATAGAAAAAATAGTCGCAATGGAGTATATACGAAAAGTGGATGAACTAAATCTGGAAGGATCGAATCTTGCGGAGAGTTGGCGAACTTTTTGGCAAAATTTTCAAATATTTTGCACGGCAGCTGAATTGGACAAGAAGCCGGACATAGTGAAAGTAGCGGTATATCTGAATGCGATAGGCCCAAAAGCCGTTGAAATTTTCAATACTTTTAATCTATCGGACGAAGAAAAAAAGAATTTTGAGAAAGTGACCAAATCCTTCGAGCGATTTTGCCATCCTCAGAAGAATGAAATCTACGAAAGTTTTGTGTTCAATAATCGGGTTCAGGATCGAAATGAGCCTTTTGATACATTTCTAATGGATATAAAGAAGCTGGTTAAGACATGTGGTTTCGGAGGACTAGAAGAAAGAATGCTTCGCGATAAAATCGTCATGGGTACGAATGATAGGCAGCTACAGAAGAAATTCCTGGAAATAGCGGATTTGAATTTGGCGAGAACAATTAACTTAGCGAGAACAGCGGAAATAACAAGTAATCAAGCAGCTCAGTTTCAAAAGAAATCGGGAATGCCAGTGTATGCAGTAAGCAGATCTAACTTGGGTAATGTAAACCATAAAGTTAATTTTAGAACTGATACGTTTGATTTTAGAAAAAAGAATAAATTTAGAATTGTTAAGCCATTAGACGTTAGACAGCAGACAGCGATATTAAAAAAGTGCAAATTTTGCTTGAGAAGTCATGAGCCAAGGAAATGTCCAGCATACGGAAAATTTTGCAACAAGTGTAATGGCCGAAATCATTTTGCAGTAGCCTGTAATTCAAACCGGAATTTTAAAAGTAATGAGGTAGGCGATCTAAAAGTAAGCAGCTTTGAAAATAGAACTGATAATGAATTTTTTATTGATACCGTGAGTAAAATTAAAAATATTGGCTCAGTTTGGACTGAACCAATGAAGATTGAAAATATTGTGATTGAAATTAAACTAGATACGGGTGCGGAGGTGAATGTCTTGCCATATGAGGTGTACAGAAAACTTAAAAGGCCATATTTGAGTACTTCAGAACCGAAATTACAAGCATATGGGGGACACGAAATTAAAACTTTAGGTACCGTAGTTGTAGAATGCTCTATGCGCAATATTATCAAGAGCGTAGAGTTTGTCGTAACGGAAAGTAGCAGAATTCCCATTTTAGGGCTCCATTCTTGTGTGGATTTCAATTTAATCAAGCGTATTAATCAGTTGAAAAAGCCCTTAACAAAAAGCACAATAATAGCAGACAACCGTGATGTATTTGAAGGTTTAGGAAAGTTTGCAACAAATATAAAAATAGAAATTTTTGAAAACTCTACGCCCGTGGCAAAGCCTGCACGAAGATTACCGCTAGCCATTAGGGCAGCAGTTAAAGAAGAACTAACAAGACTGGAACAATTAAATGTAATTGAGAAAGTTACAGATGCGGTTGAGTGGATATCAAATGTAGTTGCGGTAGAGAAACCAAATAAAAAAATCAGATTATGTTTAGATCCGAGGGATTTAAATAAGGCCATAAAACCTTTAAATCATCCTCTTCCATCGTTTCATGAAATAAGTGAAAAATTGACTAACAAAAATTTTTTTACGGTTCTTGATTTGAAAGATGGGTATTGGCAAATAGAACTTGATGAAAAATCAAGTCAGCTATGTACTTTCAGCACGCCATTTGGCTGCTACTGTTTTAAAAGACTACCGTTTGGAATAAAAACAGCCCCAGAACTATTTCAAAGGTTAAATGAAGAGAATTTCAAGGGTATTCCCAATGTTGCTATTTATCTTGATGACATACTTATTGCTACGGAGACAGAAGAAGAACATGATGAGATTTTAGAGAAAATTATTACCAGGGCACGAAAGTTAGGAATGAAATGTAATGAAGAAAAATTGCAATGTAAAGTAAAGTCAGTCAAGTTTTTGGGTCATGTAATATCAGGACAAGGTATCGCCTGTGATCCTGAGCGGGTGAAAACTATTGAGAAAATTGGAAAACCGAGAGATAAAAAAGATTTACAACGAATTCTAGGCTTCATAAACTATGTTCGTGATTTTATACCAAATTTATCGCAGATCGAACAACCATTAAGGGGATTATTACATAAAGACAAAATTTTTAAGTGGGAACATATTCACGACAAATGTTTGCTTGAAGTAAAAAACTTAGTTATAAATGCTCCAAGTTTAAAAATTTGGGATCCTTCAAAGTCCATCGCAATTCAGTGCGATGCTTCTCAATTTGGGCTGGGTGCGTGTCTTCTTCAAGACGAAAAACCAGTATGGTTTGCATCAAGGAGTTTATCAGATACTGAAACGAGATACTCACAAATTGAAAAAGAGCTTCGGGCAATAGTTTTTGCTTGCACAAAATTTCATTATTTTATTTATGGAAAGCATATTAATGTTTTCACAGATCACAAACCTATCTTAGGTCTAGTTACCAAAGATCTATCGAAGATCGCTAGTCCACGACTTCAAAGAATGCTACTTCGCTTATTTAAATATGATTTAAAGATAACTTACTTACCGGGCAGACAAATGCTCGTTGCAGATTTGCTGTCCAGGCATTTTGATAAATCTAATGGGGAATCAGAAATCTACGATATTGATTTGTTCGTGCATTCTTTAAATGTAAGTGATAGTCGTAAAGATATGTTCAAAAAAGAAACTGTCAGGGATCCAGAGTTGCAAGTTATTATTAAATATTTGAAAGAAGGTTGGCCCGAAAAGAAGATTAACGTTCCAGATAACGTTAAAAGTTTTTACAAGTTGAAAAATGATCTCACCTTAGATGAAGGTGTAGTGTTTCTTCATGATAGAATTATCGTTCCCCGAACCATGCGTCAAGAAGTTCTTCGGCAGCTTCACGAGCCTCATCTGGGGATTGAAAAGACAAAAAGTCGGGCTCGAACCCTCATTTTTTGGCCAGGCCTGAATGAAGCAATTGAAAATATGATAGTAAAATGTGAAACATGTCAAAAGTACAGAAGTTCTAACGTAAGAGAGCCCTATATTCCCCACTCTGTCCCAAATATTCCATTTGATAAAATCGGTATTGATGTATGTGAATTATATCGAAAACCTTACTTGATAATTAATGATTATTTTTCAAAATATATAAATATTTTGTTGCTTAGAAATAAAACTACAAGTGAAGTGATAACGAAATTAAAGCACTTATTCTCCTATCATGGAATTCCTAGAACTATTATAGCAGATAATATGCCATTCGGATCATATGAATTCAAAAAGTTTTGCATGCGATTTGACATAGATATCGTCACTACAAGCCCAACCTACTCACAAGCAAATGGCTTGGCAGAAAAATCGGTGAGCATAGCCAAAAACTTAATTCGAAAAACAGTTGAATCCAATCAGGAATTATGGCTCAGTCTTTTAGAATATCGTAATACGCCAATTAAAGGCTCGAACAAATCTCCCGCTGAAATCTTATTTGGTAGAAAACAAAGAACTTTAGTTCCAGGTCGCAAAAAAATATTTGAAAGCCATACCAGTCAGTTAGTAACAATACACAAAAATAACTGTCGAAATCAGAAATATTATAATCGAACTGCAAAATCTAGAAGGGAACTTTCTCCAAACCAACAAATCTGGGTACAAGGTAACAAATTCTGGGAAAAAGGAAAGGTACTGGCAAGACATGAGTCACCGCGTTCGTATTGGGTCGAAAAAGAAGATGGAACAGTTCTTCGTAGAAATTCGTCAGTTTTGAGATCAAGACAATAAATTGGTTTTAGATTTCGAAGCAATAGAAGAATGCTGCACATTTCTGGCCATTGAATAAGAAAATAGTTAGTGTACATTAGAATTCGTACAGAAATATCGTATTACAAAATGCAATGATAACTGGCTTAGAAACAATTTAATAATGTAAAAATAACAATGTAATATTTGAACTAGTAAGAAACGTAGCAGGTAATCAGTTGTCACTTAAGAGAATAATTACTTACGTGTGAATAAAATATGTGAATTTAAATGAAACAAAAGAAATATGTGCATAGCTATAAGTATAAGCAAAATGAATTTAAAGAGGGGAAGATGTAGTAGTTGGATACGATTAGATTTAGTACAATTGTAGTGTATTGGATAGAACCTGTTCAGCTATGCAATATGCATGCTCAGAGAAATTGATAAAATACCTGTTAGAGATAAGAGTTAGTTATAAGTATGAAGTACACGAATAAAGTGGTTTTTAAAGAATAATACATGTGAATACAATGTAAAAATATAATACAATTAAAGTCTCCGGCTATTAAAAAGTTGTTCGGTAGCCTGTTGAATGTATCGAGATCTTTCAAAAATAGTTGTTCTTTATTTTGGTCACAATTACCACCAGGAAAATATGCTCCGATCAACATTAAACTATTACTTCCTATCTGCAATTCCACCTGAACTGTTTCAAAAATATTAGTTTTTAAAGGTGGTTTTTTGCTATGGATGATATTTTTTTTTACCACTAGTGCTACACCACCACCTCTATTTCCTTGCCTGTCAGTTCTGTAGACAAAATAATTTGGATCTAAAAGAGAATTTCCTTCCTTCAACCATGTTTCCGTTACAATAGCACAGTCGACATTGTGAGCATTCAAGAAAGAGAAAAACTCAAGCCTCTTATGTACGGAACAAATGCTTTGCGCATTCCAAAAACAACATTGCAAAGTTAAACTATTTGACATTTCCGTAAATGTACTTACTGGCTAGCTCTGTAATGACGAGAAATTGTTCCTCTCTTGACGTGCAGCTTTTCAATTTAGTGAGAAGCTCATTTGTCAAGGCGAGTATTTCAGGCATAGTGAATAACTGGTTTCCTGCTTGCGAGGACTGTGCATTCGTGTTACGTAGAATGCTCGAAAACGTTTCTCTTGTGTTCGGTACCCCTCGATCAAGATTAGCTTGAGTGTTGGTGCGATGTCGTAGTGGTGGAAATAAAGATGGGCTCAGCAGGTTTGGACTCACGTTGCGGAGATTAGTTCTCTTCGTATTTCTCGATCGGATCCGAGATTGCATGTTTAAAAATTCGAATTTGCTAGGGCACTCCGAAAAACTGGAGGCATGTGGCCCGAACAGTTGGCACAGTTTCGTTTAGCACTAGGATCATCCCGGGAAGGGCAATCAGATGTTTTATGGTGCCCAGCGCACAAATTACAAACCATTTTTCATCAGTGCATGCTTTCGAAACCACTTTGTCAAATAAAATTTTCAAGATATATTAAAAATTTTTCAATTTTAATCATCCCGCAAAAATAATTCCAATTTGATTCTGCTTTCGGAGGCTTATTCCGCAAAAAGATCGAGTTTCCCGTATCAATTATTCTCTGCTTTGATAAGCTTTAGAGACGATATACGTTGTCTATGCGATTATAGACAAGAAGGGAACCGTGATCACAAATCAATAACCTTTATGAGTAAATTATTTCCATGGATATAAGTCGGAGATGTTAAAATTTGTCACAACCAGCGTAAATAACAATTAATGATTTCCAACTGCAAGTGGTCACACCAGTCAAGTGTGCACTGTGTGCTGGTGTCTGATGAGAATCAGTGCATGCTTTCGAAACCACTTTATCAAATAAAATTTTCAAGATAAATTAAAAATTTTTCAATTTTAATCATCCCGCAAAAACAATTCCAATTTGATTCGGCTTCGGAGGCTTATTCCGCAAAACGATCGAGTTTCCCGTATCAATTATTCTCTGCTTTGATAAGCTTTAGAGACGATATACGTTGTCTATGCGATTATAGACAAGAAGGGAACCGTGATCACAAATCAATAACCTTTATGAGTAAATTATTTCCATGGATATAAGTCGGAGATGTTAAAATTTGTCACAACCAGCGTAAATAACAATTAATGATTTCCAACTGCAAGTGGTCACACCAGTCAAGTATGCACTGTGTGCTGGTGTCTGATGAGCATCAGTGCATGCTTTCGAAACCACTTAGTCAAATAAAATTTTCAAGATAAATTAAAAATTTTTCAATTTTAATCATCCCGCAAAAACAATTCCAATTTGATTCTGCTTTCGGAGGCTTATTCCGCAAAACGATCGAGTTTCCCGTATCAATTATTCTCTGCTTTGATAAGCTTTAGAGACGATATACGTTGTCTATGCGATTATAGACAAGAAGGGAACCGTGATCACAAATCAATAACCTTTATGAGTAAATTATTTCCATGGATATAAGTCGGAGATGTTAAAATTTGTCACAACCAGCGTAAATAACAATTAATGATTTCCAACTGCAAGTGGTCACACCAGTCAAGTATGCACTGTGTGCTGGTGTCTGATGAGAATCAGTGCATGCTTTCGAAACCACTTTGTCAAATAAAATTTTCAAGATAAATTAAAAATTTTTCAATTATAATCATCCCGCAAAAACAATTCCAATTTGATTACCGCCTTAGTAATCAATTGCTGAAAAAAGTGGATAGTGTTGTAGATCTCGGAGCCGTTCTAGATAAAAAGCTGCGCTTCAATCTTCAGTACGACAAAGTTCTAGCAAGAGCCAGCAAGCAATAAGGATTCATTAAGAGACGTGCGAAAGAATTTAAGAACTTATGGGTTACAAAATCTCTTTACGTATCCTTAGTTCGCTCAATATTGGAATATGGTTGCATCGTTTGGAATCCCATTTTCAACTGTTAAAGCGATAGATTGGAATCCATCCAAAAGCAGTTTGTCATTTCTGCTTTATATATCACCCACACGATTTTGAAAGTTTGCCATCTTATAATTACAGATTAAGCCTTTTAAACCTTGAGACACTTTCTTCGAGGAGAACGGTATTATGCTCATGTTTCATTTTTGATGCAATTAGGGGCTTGATCAACGTTGAGTATCTTTCGAATAAAATCACTTTCAATAACCCTTTAAGACGCACTAGATATGCACGTCATCTCAATGAACATCAGCATCGTACTGTTAATGGAGACAGGGAGCCCATCAATAGATGCTGCAAAATATTTCATGATTTTTCTATTCCCAAGACAAGTTTCAAATATGCTTTATTCAATGCTCTAAAATCTTAAAAAAAATCATTTTTCCTCATAAATTCCTCAAATTGACAACCAAATATAAGTTTGGAATATGGACTTAAAATTATTTATGCTAATTTGTTAGAGTGTAGTTTAAGAAAACTTATATTTAATTCAAATTATGATTTGTTATTATATTTTGTTATATGCCTTACTTGGCTTGAAAATAAAGAAATAAACCAATAAACATAATTTAGAAATTCAAATTTATTTGTAATGCTAACATCATGCAGATTCTTATTATTAATAATGCGTTTGTCTATCGTTATTATCTATACATTCTAAAATACGTCGTCCAAAACTATCACATAAATTTTCTAATTCGACCTCGGTGCAGCTTCACTATTCTTGCTGCACTATTGCAATTAATTATCGTCTATTCTTCGGCATCGGATGTGTTAATACACTTTCTTAAAGTCCAGCCCAAACGTGTTCGATTGAGTTAAGATCAGGAGAGTTTCCAGACCGATCTTCCCAAACAGTTGGAAACATCGATTTTGCCAGTGTCAATGTTGCTTTTGCTGCATGCGCTCGTGCCCTATCCTGCATAAGAATTACCAAATTTTTATGTGGAAACTGTCTGCTGTCATCCTGACATGCTGCGTAAGCTGGTAAAATGTTGTTCCGGTAATAGGATCCATCTACGGTTGTATTTTGCTCAACAACATGAAGTATTGACTTTCCACGTGAGCTGGTTCTTCTTGCAACAATTATTTTGAGGTTAAGTTTCGGCTTTTGTATGGGTTGAATAGTGCTTGGATAACTTGTTCATACTCTCATATTTTGCCTATTCGGCGTTGCGTGCAAAACGATTGGGGGTTCATCCGTAAAAAGTACGTTAGTTCTCTTAGACCTTCCAAGAGCATTATCTTCACGGAATCCTTCGCTTTGCAACCTTCTACAGAAGTTAAGTCTTTCTGGGACATTCTTTGCAGTAAGAAGCGGCTTTATTCGTCTCTTGTAGGCATGTTTTTCCCAATTCGTCGATTTAATGTACCGTTGATCGAGACGTTGTCTTTCACCGTTGTTGGTTGTCTGAGATTTCACGATTTCAATAAATCATTTACAATTTGTTCATTTTTCATCAAGGTTGGCTTTGCATTGTTCGATTGTGACATAATGATAATAAAAAATATTATTTATATAAAAAATATTTTCTGAATGTACAAATGAAAAGTTCAATTTTCCCCTGATTAAATAAAATAAGTTGTTCTGATGTACATCTTTTGGTGCCTCCTGTGAGGAATTTTGAGAGAACATTTTGAGTGGACTGTGGTAAAACAAACGAATTGGTGAAAAAATTTTTAATTATTGGATTGAAAAAAAATAGCCAGCATGGCTGAATTAAGAAGGCGAACTGCGGCGCTCAACACAATTGAACGCATCGCAAAGAAAGTGCTGAATGCAGGCTATCAAGCTGATGGGTTCAAAATGGCAGAGGAAATAAAAACCCTCGAGGCTGCGTTTGAAAAATTTACGGCTGTAAATGAGGAGTTGATCGCAATGGCGGAGAGTGGCGAGGTGACAGTCCATGAGGAGTTGGCTGCAAAGACTGAAGAGACATATAAAAGGTCTATGGCACAACTAAAAAGGAAATTGGCCACTGGCAATATAGGAGCTGCATTAGGAGTTAATCGGTCTGTATTGCCCAGTGAACATGGCATGGAGTATGAAATGAAATTGGAACGACTTTCCGTACCCAAATTTGATGGCACTTTGAAAAATTGGCTGGCATTTAAGGACGCGTTCGAAACCCTTGTCCACAATACACCAGCACCTGAAGCATACAAATTGGCCAAATTACGTGAGGGAGTTCAAGGTGATGCAGTGGCGCTCGTTGGAGGAATGTACACTGGCGGATATAATGAAGTTTGACAGGCATTGCAAAAGCGATATGACAGACCGAAGTAATTGGCGGAAATCCATGTGGCGCGGTTCATTGAACTGAAACAAAGCTCAACTGAAACGACTTCGGAGCTATTGTCTGTGGTGGATACAGTTCGTGAATCGTTTCCTGCCTTAGCAGTAATGAAATTACCAGTTGAACACTGGGATGCACTAGCAGTTCCGATAGTGACATCAAAGTTACCGACAATGACACAACAGGCTTGGGGAATGAGTCTGACTACGCAGAACATTCCTAAACTGGAAGAGTTGCTATCATTTGTGGAAAAACGTGCGCACAGCATTTCAACAGACGTAATCCAATGGCCAGGCAGCTCAAACAACTCAAATAATGCACCTCATGGAAGGACGACTTCAGCTAGTTCTATTCAACCGAAGGCACGATTGATAAAATCAAATTTGGCAGCGACATCACATGGACATTGCGAATACTGCAATGAGAACTCACACCGCATTGGCAAGTGCTCAAAGCTCACATCGCTTCCAGTGGCTGAACGCTTTAATAAAATCAAAGATTCAAACCTTTGTTTCAACTGTTTGCGTCCCGGACATTCAACCAAAGTTTGCACCTCCATAAATTGCCGCATATGCAATGGTAGACACCACACATTGCTCTGTAGATCAGCATCATCAACTATGGCTTGGACCCAGGCGTCGAATCTAACAACAAATAAAAAGGCTCCGACTCTGGCACCGTCAGCATTGGGTCCAGTCAAAACATTCGCGGTCATTCTTGACCAAATTGTCCTTTTGGCAACGGCAATCGTGCAGATATCTGATGGCTTTGGCAACAATCATCCGTGTCGAGTACTTTGCGATCCTGGTTCACAGGCAACATTGCGAAATACAAATTGAGGGAATCGGAGACTCAATCCATGCTTACACACGTGGCAAGACGCACGTTACACTAACGTCGAATATAAATCCGTCATATCGAATTGGCATCGAGCTCTACATTATTGAAAAAATAACTTCACCGACTCCGTTGGCTCAGATTAACGAAAATTGTTGGCAACATTTACGCAACTTGACGTTGGCAGATCCAACATTTGGAATCACTGGAAGAATTGATGCATTGATGGGTGCTGAGGTATGGGGTCAATTAATTGTTGATGGTATAATACGTGGCAATGGTAATGAACCATGCGCTCAGGCGACTCAACTTGGCTGGGTTGTGTTCGGGCCTGCTGAAGTGCAGTCGGTAACCGAATGTACAACTCGTTCATTGGCAATACGTAAATGTTCACTATCAGTAAATATCAACGACGACGAACGCACTGACACACTACTGCGACAGCTGTTCGAAGTCAATGAGACTGAATCCAATAGGGATAATTTACATGAGGCAGACATATGTGAGGACATTTTCATGAGAACGCATCGCCGTGACAAGAATGGTCGATACTTTGTGCAAATTCCATTTCGACCTGATGCACCGGTACTTGGAAATTCTCACCAACTAGCACTGCGACAGTTCTACCAGCTGGAACGGAGATTGTCATCTAACCCGAGACTACGGGAAATGTATATTGCATTCATGCGCGAATATCATGACCTTAGTCACATGCATGCGATTAGCGATCAACCTGGCGATCCATCGCAATCATATTTCATTCCACATCACGCCGTGCTCAAGGAAAGCAGCGCTACGACAAAACTTCGCACAGTTTTCAACGCATCGGCTAAATCATTAAATGGTGTTTCTCTAAATGATACACAAATTGCTGGCCCTATCATCCAGGATCTACTGATTAACATTTTGCATCGCTTCCGACGATTTGCTATTGCTATAGTGGCTGATGTAGAAAAAATGTTCAGAATGGTTTATGTGGATAAAAGACATCGAAAGTGGCAACAAATACTTTGGCGAGATTTCCCCAATGAACCGTTGCAAACATATCAATTGGCAACTGTCACGTATGATACAGCGAGTGGCCCATATCTTGCTATACGTGCAATGCAGCAATGTGCTAAAGACAATTGTCACATTCTCATTGACTTACCACGAATTCAGGATGCTCGAGAAAGCGTGTTACGAGACTTTTACGTCGATGATTATTTGAAAAGTGTCCCAACGAGAGATCATGCTATACAATTGGCTCGTGACGTAAGCACAGTGCTGCGACAAGGATTATTTAATCTGAGGCAATGGCGATCTAATGATGCGATATTCTTGGCTCAGATAATTGGCAACTCCACTGATACCAATATGGAGTTTTGCTTGAGTGAAACCACAGTACTTGGTTTACAATGGAATCCGCATACAGATGAATTATTTTATCGCATCAATTTAGAGGTTACACCATCCACAACTAAGCGTCAGATTCTCCGTGAGGCAGCTAGAATTTATGATCCAACTGGCATGTTGGCTCCCGTAATAATAGTCAACAAAATGTTTATACAAAGGCTGAGCAAGGCAGGATTAGAATGGGATACGTCGATTCCAACCGAATTGCTCGACGAATGGCTCGCGTACCGCCACGACTTGGTAAAATTGGAGCAAATACATATCCCCAGATGGCTTGGCATTGTTCCCGATGGTACATTACTATTGAATGGCTATTGTGATGCTAGTTCCAAAGCTTTCGCAGCTGTGATATATACCACTACGCACGTAGACGAAAACCAACGCACAACAAGGCTTATTGCAGCAAAAACACGGGTGGCTCCAATCAAGGAAATCACAATTCCAAGGCTAGAATTGGCTGCAGCACATTTGCTCACAAAACTCGTGATGGACACTAGACAGGCTATGGAGCTCATGAATATTCCATATTCTATGTGGAGCGATTCAAGCATTGTACTTTGTTGGCTAAAAAAATCGCCCTTTCAGCTCAAACAATTTGTGGCAAATAGAGTGGGCTACATACAACAACACACAGACATTGGTAATTGGCACCACATTAGCACGCAATTTAACCCGGCAGATTGTGCAAGTCGTGGCATTGGCGTAGAAGCATTAATGAATCATACACTCTGGTGGAATGGTCCAGCTGATGTTATGGAGACGAATAAATCACAACCACTCCGAGAAGATGATAAAATTAACATGGAATTGGAACTGAGACCAGTTAAGGCTAAACTTACACGTTTCACCCAAAAATTGTTTATCGAGACTGGACACAAAATTGGCAATGAAATAATCCGTTTTAATATACTCGATCGATACAGCGATCTAGGAAAGCTTCTACGCACCACAGCGTACATCTTTCGATGGCTTAAGGCAAACAAGCTCATACGACTACAACCAGTCATTTCCGTAAAGGAAATGGAGGAAGCATTGGACTGGTACATAATGGCTGATCAAAACAATTACTTCGGTCCTGAAATATATCAGCTACGCAAAACAGCTTGTCTCACCATGGCGAGCAAACTGAACCCTCTCAATCCATACTTGGACTCATGCAATTTACTACGAGCAGCGAGTAGGCTGCAGAATGCTGAACTTCCCGTAGAGCAACGAAGACCAATCATTTTGGCGAAGGAAAGCGTTCTTTCTAAACTGATCGTGCAACAAGCGCATAAGGACACATTGCATGGAGGCATTCAACTCATGCTACAAACTCTTCGTCAGAAATATTGGATTTTATACGCACGTACACTTGTTAAACAATGTATTCATGCGTGTACTATCTGCCGAAGACAAAGACATTCTATGATTAACCAACAAATTGCTTCACTACCTCGATCGAGAGTTACACCGACACCACCGTTTGCAGTGGCTGGAGTGGATTATTGTGGTCTATTCCACATTCGCATTGGCTCCAGGAGGGTTCGAACTTCAAGGAAAACATACGCTGCAATTTTCATTTGCATGGCGACCAAGGCAGTGCACATTGAATGGACGGAAGATTTATCAGCAGAGGCATTCATCAACGTATTCACACGATTTGTAAGCAGGCGAGGCCCATGTCATAAACTATACAGCGGCAACGGAACAGCTTTCGTGGGTGCAAATAGAATCATGCAAGAAGATCTTAAGGAATGGCGCTCTACATATACACAACAGCAATTGGTAAACCAAGGTACAGAATGGCATTTTATACCACCTGGAGCTCCACATCACGTAGGACTGTGGGAGGCAGCGGTCAAATCCGCTAAAAAGCATCTAGTTCGCATCGTTGGAGCAAACTCTATCTACTACGATCAATTACACACATTACTAGTTCACATTGAGGCTTGTTTGAACTCACGACCATTGGTGGCTTTACATGATACGCTGGACGAACACTTGGCGCTTTCGCCAGCTGATTTTTTGATTGGCAGATCGATTATTGCCGTACCTGACAAACCAATACTCGACATACCAACGAAACGACTTTCATATTGGCGTCAACTACGGCAAATGCAGCAACACTTTTGGAAACAGTGGCATGATGAATATTTGGGGACTCTGCAGCAGCGATCAAAGTGGCACAAAGCAACAGACGACTTGAAGGTTGGCGACGTCGTCATTATTCGGCACGAAACTTTGCCCGCAACACAATGGAGACTTGGCAAAATAATAAAATTGCATCCAGGCGATGATGGATTAACCAGAGTAGTTACAATCAGGCATCAGCAAGGGGAATTCAAGAGACCGGTGCAAAAGGTTTGCAAACTATTGGATCTCTCTGAACATACCTGTTCAGCTGGGCAGAATGTCTGAGATTTCACGATTTCACTAAATCATTTACAATTTGTTCATTTTTCATCAAGGTTGGCTTTGCATTGTTCGATTGTGACATAATGATAATAAAAAATATTATTGTTTTTTCTGAATGTACAAATGAAAAGTTCAATTTTCCCCTGATTAAATAAATTAAGTTGTTCTGATGTACAATATTATTGGTAGTTTTCGGATTGATTTGTCCTTTTGGTCGCTGTCCTTGTTCCAATGCCTGGATTGTTTCCCCTCATCTTCCTTATTTTTATTTTTGTTGTCGGTGAAAGAGTCGGTCTACCGGAACTTCCTTTGTCTTGTATATCGCCTTTCCTCCTTTCTAGCCATAACCGTACGGTCTGCCTGTCGACGCCTAGTGTTCTTGATATTTCCTCTAAGATAGACTTTAAAAAAATATTGACTTGAAAATATTGAGGTAGCGTGTAAAAATTGTTCTAAGAAAAATCCCTACTTACGATAAACACGGTAATTGAAAAGGATCCTTGAGGACAGGAGCAATAAAATTTTACAGGTAGGAATGCAGAAAGACTCTTAATTACCCGCGTTATTAAAATTAGCTTTATAAAGGGTACGTCTCTATACCTGACTATAGGGAAAAATGCTGTTTAATTTCTTTTCCTGGAAATGCACTATACCGCTTTGCACAGCTATTATTGATGTTAACGCTGGCGTAGCTAAGCACAATATAGTTCTGACGATAGCAGAAGAGCTGATATTTGACCTCCGCGCAGGGTTTTCGATAAACTGAGGTGGGATAAATTTTGGCAACGGATAATGAATACTGCGTTTACTTAAATGGGTGGGGAGAAACTTTTGGGCCACCCTGTATATCATCCCAAAAATGCTGTGATATTTCTCGGGAACGCGCCATTCGATTGAGCTGCAACTTTCAGGGTTTATTGGTGTATATGCAGAATAGGTCCAAATCTCACCAAATGTCAGTGATCTTTAACCCTTTGGCACCGGCGGCCATTTTAGTGATATTTTTAATATACCTATCATTCCGTACACAAATAAGTTTTGCAAAAGTAAAGGTACCGGTGAATCAGATAATGTTTTGGAATTTTTTAACTCCATGCGTGCGCTAGGTATCTGAAAAGAGAACGGGAAAATATTTAAATTGCGATAACTTTTGATACGGCATATTGGTGGAAAGTGAAAACCTTCATATCATCGACTCTCCTGAAAGCATATTGCTTCTTGAAAAAAAGCCATTCATATATAAACCTTATGCTTTGTCTGCATAGCCAAAGTAAAAAAAATTGAAATTTTACAACGGGCACGCCTTTTAACCCTCTCCCAATTAACCTATATTTTTAGTATCAAAAACTTCTGTCCACGGAAACTTACGATCCGATAATCAGAATTAATTGAAATTTACAGAATGTATTGATCTTATGTAGGATCAGATCTGATAGAAGTGATTTTGAAATGCCGGCAGTTTTGTGCCAGTGGTGCCATTTTGGAAAATTACTAAGAAAAATAGCTGCTCTTGGCCCTATAAATTCTGATTCAATCTTTCGATTTTGACGAAATTCACACAGTAGCTGAATCTTACCTTTAAACCACGTTTGATAGAAAAAACTCGATTGGAGCTGCCAGTTATGGTAATTTTGGTGTCTCAAATTTGAAAAATTCCTGAGGAAAATAAAGCTCTTTGCGCTATAGCTTCCGGGACAGTCATTGAATCATAACGAAATTCAAATGACAAATAAAACTTATTGTAGGCAATATGCAGCAGAAATTTAATTTCAAAATAGTGGTAGGGTTGCTAGCTATGGTCGTTTTTGTATTTTTGGGCATACCTTTAGTAAGCAATTTTATCATAGAATATTCAAATCGTAGTGATCTTATGGTGAAAATAAGAACCAAATATTAAGGTCTAGAAAATTTCAAAACTTTTGCGAATGGTAGCCCTAAATTTCTTTGCATCCCTATAACTTCCATTGCAGTCATCGGGTCAATACGAAACTCGCACAGCAGGTTGACTTCAACGTTAGGCTGATGCGACATATTTTTCGCTACGGTGCTAGCAAAGGGCTGCCAGCACAAGGCCTTTTTGTTATTTTCGTTCCAATAAATTCTTGCATTAAGCATTTTCATCGCAAATACATATATATATATATATATATATATATATATATATATATATATATATATATATATATATATATATATATATATATATACATATATATATATATATATATATATATATATATATATATATATATATATATATATATATATATATATATATATATATATCAGCAAAATGGTTAAGGGGGATAATCTCTGGAGAGGCCGATCCGATTGAGCTGAAATTTTCGGAGAACGTAGACGTATATCACAGGTAGGTCAATGATTTGCAAGAATTCATATATCTTAAACCTTTTGGCGGCGGCGGGCATTTAAGTGAATTTTTAGGTGCTCCTATATTTCCAAGCAGTGTAAAGTTTTGTTAGAAAAAAGTACTAGGAATGAAAACTTATTACGTTTTAAGTTTGCTTATGATAAAGAAGTGGAAATTTTGAACCTTGTTTAGGCGCTGAGTGCCTAAAAGTAGGCAAGGATTTTTTTTCAATTTTCGATTTGTCATAACTTCTAAGAAAAACAATGGATCATCGTGAAATTTTCAGAGCGTATTGATATAGACTAAAATTTTACACACATGGACTTTGAAAACTGTGCGGGCAACTCTGTAGCTACAGCAGGCTCCTGAACAAAAATCCATCAAATCATCGACCTTCCTGAAAATTTTTTGATTTTTGAAAGTAAATTCAAATTATCGATAAATTTTGACTTTTATCAGATTATCGATAAATTTTGACCAAGTCAAATAAAATATTTCAAAATTACGTGGTAAACAAGAACCGCAACCCGTGATCAAATTACCTCTATTTTCAGCACTCAAAACTTCTGTGTTCGAGAGCTGACGAGCGGATAATGCGATCAATATG
The DNA here is from genome assembly GCA_947369275.1 of Nemotelus nigrinus. Lineage (NCBI taxonomy): Eukaryota > Metazoa > Arthropoda > Insecta > Diptera > Stratiomyidae > Nemotelus > Nemotelus nigrinus. The sequence continues at coordinate 102,314,249 of OX376373.1, read as the reverse complement.
AAATTTACAGGACATGTTGGAATTTTCTAGGACCAGGTCTAATAGAAGTGATTTTGAAAAACGAGCAACACTATGGCAGTGGTACCATTTAGAAAAATCGCTGAGAAAAAAAACTGGTTTTTGGCCTATAGCTTCCGATTTAGCCACCAGGTTTTCATAAACCTCACTCTTAGACAGATTTCATAGAAATTTGGCTGAAAAATTAGTATAGGGACGCCAGCTACGGCAATTTTGGTCTCCTAAGTATTGTAAATTTGCTCAGGAAAATAAAGATTTTTTCCCTTAAACTTCCGATGCAGTGACGAAATCAAAACGAAATTTTTGTAAAAAGCATATCTTGTTGCGTTTTTAACTCTGTAGGAATTTCGTTGAAAAATCGTGAAAGGGTTGCCAGCTATGATGAATTTGGTAATTTATTTACATTGCTTTATCGAGCGATGTTGTCATAAAATTTCCAAATGAGAATGATCCTGCAATGACAATTAACAACAAATATTTACGTTTCAAAAATTTAAAAAGTTTGGACGATGGTAGACCTAAAATTTAGTTCACTCCTACGAAATTCATAGGCTGGGTTTTACACAACGTGAAGCAGCTATGGTGCTAGCACATGATTGCCAGCACCGGACAATTTCGTAAATATGGCACCAACAGATGCTTCCATTTTTTATTCATAAGCAAACCATTTACAATAAAATTAGCAACCGATATTTAAATGTTCCGAGTTTTGAAAATTTTATTGTTTGTTACTTGAATCTGTAACCAAGTTTATTAGCTTATTCATCTGCTTCATCCCCCTTCTATGGTAAGCATAATTTATGACAAACAACTTCGATTATATGAAAGCACTAAAAAATTATATAAAATCAAAGCATTTAAGTTAATCTATATGCTTTTAGAATCGTCAAAAATTGGTGCAACTGCACCAAGTTGTTTATATAATGTTATTTTATTTGAATAACGCTCTTTGCTCTTTAGCCTCCAGTACAGTCATGGTATCATTACGAAATTCATATTCACCCGTATTGCGGATGTCGTGTCGACGAGCGTCGACGTGACGACCGTCACGTCACGTCGATTGAAAATCCCGATTGTGTAACTGCATCGACGTGACTCAGTAGGACTGCCACATTGATGCCAGTGTATGGGGTGTAAATTGTGAATTAATGCTCATATAAATGAGTTATTTTACAATTGTGACTGTATTTTTCCTGTCAAACACGACATACATGGTGAAATCCTTGAGGAAGTAGAAGTTTATTTAGTGAACGAAATGAGTTTGGTAGACAATTTTTTCAGTTCGGAGGGGGAAACTTAACATCAGACTTTTTGTATTAAATAATTGTATAATTGGAGTCACTAATTTTAACACAAATATATAACATAGTTTAAAACATATCGATATTATACAGAGTAAAGCTGAAGGTTGAGCATAGATTTTTTTACTTCCAATAAGCTTTGTTTCGATTTCAGTTTTTCCGCCGAAACTCTTTCCTTTTCTTATAGATATTATTTTAAAAATTTGAATTTTTCTCGTTTCAGTCTTAAGTTGTCAGTGCTGATCTTCAGCTGTTTTTTTTTTAAATAAGTAAATATTTCTCGTACATCGTCCAGTTCGTTTAGTGTTCACATTTATTTGCTTCTGTAAGGCAACATGTTCCTCTAGCAGTTGAATGCGCCTATTTTCAACCACACCTGATTTTAATGTAACCTTACGCTGCATTCGAGGAATACCTGCATTCTCATCATGTTGTGCTTAACACAACTTAAAGACTTTGGTCAATTTTGTAGTAACCTTTATTTCTTTATTTAAGATAATTGATGATAATTTAAGATGATTACAGATATTTGATGATAATTTAAGACAATTACAGATACTACAAAATTCTGTTTTTATCGTCTTTTTCAATGCGACTACTTTTTCTCAGTGACTCATTTGTTTTTTATTTTCTTCCTGTCACACAATTTTTCCCCATCGCCTACTTCGTTCTTTGCTGCATGTTCAGTTCTGTCAACACATCAATTCCTGGAAATTCCGAAGTTGACGCTTCACGACCTGTCTCGGCGATTACTGAAACCGAGTTTCCGAACGACGATACTTCCAAGGCCTTCATATTCTTCTACCGTCTTTCGGGACGATTGATGATTGCGAATAAATTAACGAACTACTAAAGTTCATTACTACCGCCCGTGCAGATCCGAACGAACGGCATTACCATTCAAAACATAAGATTCTAAAAGACTCAAGATCGTCCTTTTTTCGAATTTGCGACATACATTTGGCGCTTTCCTACTTGTGTCACGGACTCTGCACTGATCGACGAAAACTGTCGATCGCAGTGACAACTGTCGATGTAGATCGACATCCACAATCGCTTTTTCCTGCGTCGACAGTCAATCGACGTCGGCGTGACGTGACGTGACATTCACAATCGGGGTGATTGCCAGATATGATTGTTTTTGTATTTTTTGACATAGCTTTAGTAAGCGACTTTATCATAAAATTTTCAAATCGTAGTGGTCTTGTAGTGAAAATACACACCAAATACTAAGATGTAGAAAGTTTGAAAGCTCTTGCGAATGTTAACCCTAAATTTCTTTTTATCCCTATAACTTCCAATGCAGTGATCGGATCAATACGAAATTCGCAGAGCAGGTTGACTTCAACGTGAGGCAGATATGACTCATTTTTGGCTTCGGTGCTAGCAAAAGACTGCTAGCACGAGGTGTTTTTGTTATTTTCGTACCAATAAATGCTTGCATTAAGTATTCACATCGCGAATATACAATATATAACAATATATATGACAATACATACAATATATAATATATAAGACAATAACAACAATATAACAACAATATATAAGACAATATTTAATAATACACTCAAAATCTGCACAAATCCTTTACTGTTCTTCGAGCATTAGTATTTCTAGCGGTTCTGATGCGCTAGGGTTTTTTTTTACTTAGAAAGCTTTGGAACAGATGTATCCTGTCTATGATATAATAGACAGAGAGGGTAAACGCTTATCACAATTTAATACTTCCATGAGATACTATTGCCGTTATAAAAGAATCGCAGATGACGAAAATTGTCGCAATTAAAGTAAATGATCAAACACTTTGCCAGTGATCACAACCATTTAATTGAAATTCAATTTTTTCACGACATTTTTCGGTGTAAAATTTATAAAAATCGAACTGAAATAGATAAATCTATAGCATGTATTTGTATATTCATGTTTATACACTACAATAAATAATAATTTACTCTTAGATAGATACTCGATGGTTACTTTTTACTGATTTTCGGAGAAAATTAGTATTAAACTCGTTTATACATATATATATATATATATATATATATATATATATATATATATATATATATATTTATATATATATATATATATATATATATATATATATATATATATATATATATATATATATATATATATATATATATATATATATATATATATATATATATATATATATATATATATATATATATATATATATATATATATATATATATATATATATATATATATATATATATATATATATATATATATATATATATATATATATATATATATATATATATAAATATATATACTTATATATATATATATATATATATATATATATATATTTCACCAAAATGATTAATGAAGATAATCTCTGGAGTGGACAATACGATTGGGCTTAAATTTTCGGAGCACATAGATGCATAAAAACGGTAAGTCCATGACTTGCTAAAATTCTGATATCTTTAACCCTTTGGCGGCGGCGGGCATTTCAGTGAATTTTCAGGTACTCCTATATTTCACTGCAGTGCAAATTTTTGTTAAAAAAAGTATCTAAAATGAAAACTTATTATGTTTTAAGCTTGTTTATGATAAAGAGTTGGAAATCAGAAAAAAGAAGGCAAGGATTTTTTTTCAAATTTCGATTTGTCATAACTTCTAAGGAAAACAATGAATCATCGTGAAATTTACAGAGTGTATTGATGTAAACTAAAATTGAGCACACATGGACTTTCAAGGCTGTGCGGCCAAGCCTGTAGCTACAACAGGGTCCTGAAAAAAAATTCTTCAAATCATCGACCTTACTGAAAAAATTTTGATTTTTAAAAATGAACTCAAACTATTGATAAATTTGGACTTTTGTTCGTTGAAAAATCGTGAAGGGGTTGCCAGCTATGATGATTTTCGTAATTTATTGACATTTCTTTATCAAGCGATGTTTTCATCAAATTTCCAAATGGGAATGATTCTGCAATGACTGTTAACAACAAATATTTAGATTTCGAAAATTTGAAAAGTTTTGAGGATGGTTGCCATAAAACTCTATTCACTCCTATAACTATCAGCGCAGTTATTCAATCGAAACGAAATTTACAGGGTGGAGTTAACTCAACGTGAATCAGCTAGGGTAATAAAATAAGCAACCGATGCTTAAATTTTCCGAGTTTTGGAAATTGTTCGGATGGCAACCCCAGACATAGTTTAATCGCTGAAACTTTCAATGATATCCTTGGATGAAAACGAAATTCGAAGGATAGCAGCATGTCAGGATGACAGCAGACAGTTTCCACATAAAAATTTGGTAATTCTTATGCAGGATAGGGCACGAGCGCATACAGCAAAAGCAACATTGACACTGGCAAAATCGATGTTTCCAACTGTTCGGGAAGATTGGTCTGGAAACTCTCCTGATCTTAACTCAATCGAACACGTTTGGGCTGGACTTTAAGAAAGTGTATTAACACATCCGATGCCGAAGAATAGACGATAATTAATTGCAATAGTGCAGCAAGAATAGTGAAGCTGCACCGAGGTCGAATTAGAAAATTTATGTGATAGTTTTGGACGACGTATTTTAGAATGTATAGATAATAGCGATAGACAAACGCATTATTAATAATAAGAATCTGCATGATGTTAGCATTACAAATAAATTTGAATTTCTAAATTATGTTTATTGGTTTATTTATTTATTTTCAAGCCAAGTAAGGCATATAACAAAATATAATAACAAATCATAATTTGAATTAAATATAAGTTTTCTTAAACTACACTCTAACAAATTAGCATAAATAATTTTAAGTCCATATTCCAAACTTATATTTGGTTGTCAATTTGAGGAATTTATGAGGAAAAATGATTTTTTTTAAGATTTTAGAGCATTGAATAAAGCATATTTGAAACTTGTCTTGGGAATAGAAAAATCATGAAATATTTTGCAGCATCTATTGATGGGCTCCCTGTCTCCATAAACAGTACGATGCTGATGTTCATTGAGAAGACGTGCATATCTAGTGCGTCTTAAAGGGTTATTGAAAGTGATTTTATTCGAAAGATACTCAACGTTGATCAAGCCCCTAATTGCATCAAAAATGAAACATGAGCATAATACCGTTCTCCTCGAATAAAGTGTCTCAAGGTTTAAAAGGCTTAATCTGTAATTATAAGATGGCAAACTTTCAAAATCGTGTGGGTGATATATAAAGCAGAAATGACAAACTGCTTTTGGATGGATTCCAATCTATCGCTATAACAGTTGAAAATGGGATTCCAAACGATGCAACCATATTCCAATATTGGGCGAACTAAGGATACGTAAAGAGATTTGGTAACCCATAAGTTCTTAAATTCTTTCGCACGTCTCTTAATGAATCCTTATTGCTTGCTGGCTCTTGCTAGAACTTTGTCGTACTGAAGATTGAAGCGCAGCTTTTTATCTAGAACGACTCCGAGATCTACAACACTATCCACTTTTTTCAGCAACTGATTACTAAGGCGGTAATCAAAATTTAAAGAGCATGACTTACGGGAAAAGCTTATGGCATGGCATTTGTCTACGTTAAGAAAAAGTTTGTTGCGGTCACACCATGTCTCCAACGATGAGAGTTTTGACTGAAGGAAGTTTGAATCGGATTCCGATTGAATAGTGTGGTATAATTTTAGATTGTCCGCATAAAAAAGGTGTGGAATATCGGATAGCACTTCCGAGAGATCCGAAATAAAAATATTGAACAGAAGTGGACCTAAGTGACTGCCTTGGGGCACCACCGAGGAGACAGTAATTTTTTTTTAGAGAAAACCTTGTAATTTTACATGTTGTGTTCGATTCCGAAGGTAGCAATCCAACCATCCTAGCAAGTTTCCGGAAATGCCTAGTTTTTGCAGTTTATATTTCAAAACATCACGGTCAACACGGTCAAAAGCTTTGCTGAAATCAGTGTATATGGTATCGATCTGACACCCTTCCTCCATATTGCAAAGTACATCTGTTGCTTTTTATAACAAAAAGTTTGTGGGGAGAAACTTTTGGGCCACTCTGTATATATATATATATATATATATATATATATATATATATATATATATATATATATATATATATATATATATATATATATATATATATATATATATATATATATATATATATATGTATATGTATATATATATATGTATATATATTGTAAAGTACTGTGTAAATAAATACAAATATATATATATATATATATATATATATATATATATATATATATATATATATATATATATATATATATATATATATATATATATATATATATATAAATACATATACAAATATATATATATATATATATATATATATATATATATATATATATATAATTAGATATATACCAGTGAACGAAAAAATACCGTACCTTAAGCGTACTGTACGCGAAAAGTACACATACCCTACCTCAGTCTATAATGTTTGCGTATGTACATGTACACAACTGTTGCGAACGGCTTCAATAACCTGAAAATAAAATAAAATTAGCAATAATTGACGATAATATTTACTTACCGATCGATCCGTCCAGCTGACAGGTGTCAGTACGACTCGTCCAGCCGTTCCCGTGGAATTAACGAAATTCCAGTCAACTGATGTTGGATATTAATGCTGTATTCTATTATGAAATTTCGACTAAGTTAATAGTAGTTTAGTAAACAGTTAAAAAATGTACCGAAATTTTCATCGCTATATAAGTAGTACCAGTTAGTTGCTCGCTCTCTGTTCGTTGTTAGATAAAATTTGAATTTAATTCGCATATCTTTCGCATATCTTTCGATTTTTTCGTATTTCTTTCGATTCGTTTGCATTGTATTTTCTAATTTTCGTACGTTTGGATTGTTTCGCATAAGTGAATTACAAATAAATGATTGAATTGTTATCTTCGCGTTTTTATTCTTGAAATTACAAGTGGAAGACAAAACATTTTGGTCCTTCGAACCGGATTGTGTGATAATTTGAAAAGTAAAAAGTTTTTGTGGAAAAGTAAATGGACAAAGTAAATCAGTGCCAGTGGTGTGTTTAACAAAGACAATTTAATTCGTGGCGCGATTCGGTTATAACCGGGTAGTGAAATTTTACATTCGTGAAAATTGTATGCAGTAAGCCGGGGTAAGTCCCATTCCTTTCTTTATATCCTTTTGTTCTATAAATCCTTCTGTTTTTTCCTTTAAAATTTCCGTATTGTTCTTTTTCGTTGAAATATTTTAATATACATACATACATACAAATATATTCTATTGGGCAACAATCAGACTATTTGAATTACAAAGTCTGGTTTAATACATTCGGGCTTGAGTGAATTAGTTGACACTGAAAATTGACACTGAAATCGTAATTCATTGATTCTTATAATAACTAATTTGCTTTTGAATCAACTTCGTGTTGCTTGGATATTTTGAGTTGAGAAGCCACATTCAAGTGTTGTGACTTCGTTTATAAATCGTCATAGTATTTCAAATTGAAATCTCCATAGAAATTTGAGAAACTTTAGCCTGATTTGGCTGTTTCTAATAGTATTCAGAATGGAGAATTTAATTGTGCAACAAAAGCTGTCTTTACAGCAATTGAATAGACTTCGGTCTAATTTCAAAAAGATTTTCAAAATTTCAAAATCTCTGGCATGCGATGTTGGTGTTTGTCGTAACACAAAGGTTGCCTCCTGCCACAAGGCAGCTCTGGAGGAAGAACACGTTCAAAGAACTATTCTTCCTTCATTAACCGACTTGTCTGAATTCATGCAGCGCAGATTTAGAGCTTTAGAGGCTGCAAGAATCGAGCGTATTAAAATATCAAGAAACCCAAATACTTACCAAGCACACAATGTGCAAATGCATACGAGTCAAGTAGTTCAACCTTGTGTTGTTTGCAAAGCTGAGCATCATATTCGACAATGTGCCACTTTTAGCCAAATGAGCCATGATTCCAAGTTCGACATCGTCAAACATAATAAACTATGTATCAATTGTTTGACGAAAGGACACATGCTAGCACGATGTCCCAGTAGCAATAGATGCGCAAAATGTCAAAGGGCGCACCACACATTATTGCATAGGAACTCAAATTCAATTTCAACTAATTCCCTGAACGTTAATGCAATGCCGGAATTACATTCTGGCCGAGGAATGCCAAATGACCACAAGTACTGTGTGTAAATGGTCTCCTTGTCTATTCTCGGCTGTTTTTTTCATGGCAAGCACGCGTGTGTAAATGGTTTGCTCGTCGGCTCTTGTTTGTTTTATGAAGGGATAATGATCCTTTTATTGCTGTGCCTGAGTGTTTATGGCCGTCTCGTCCGAGCTCGCAGCCGCTGGGGGCGAAGTCGGTTTTATGCATCAAGTCAAAAGGATTCGAGAGGGTAGCATGTGCTCATTTAAATTTTCGAATTTTTCGCCGGGACTTCAAACATGTGTTTGCGTGTCCCAGATTGAAATAACTCAACGCACACCAGGCAGTTGCAATAGCCACAGCCCGTACCTCAGTCATCGTTCACTGAACTGAACAAAACAGCTCACAACTGTCGAAAGATGCATAGTGCAATATCCTAAGTAAACAATTCACCCTATGAAAGGTGCATGGTGTATGGTCCGTGTTGTATGGTGCAATATCCTAAGTAAACAATTCACCCTATGTCTTGTTGAGTCTCGTCCAATGTCTTGTTGAGTCTTGTTTATTCTTGTACCCGAGACGCTCGTCCCAGTGTATAAATTCGGCACAACAGAATTCGAGTCTGTACATGTGCCGGCAACCAATTCCAATCAAAACGAATTGCATATGCAAACATTGAGCGCCGTTACATCAAAAAGGGTACTCTTAGCTACAGCTTTAGTTAACGTACAAACATTAAGTGGCTGCACGGGTTTGAGAGCATTATTAGATCAGGGATCGCAAGCGTCATTCATTAGCGAAAATGCAATTAAACAACTTAACTTGCAGTGAAAGCGAACAAACACTAGTGTGAGTGGTATTGGGAAGGCATACAATACTCCAACTAAGGGACTTGTGAATTTGAAGGTGACATTACGCAACCAACAATATCTAAATGTCGATGCATATATTTTAAATCAATTAACTAATTCGTTACCGACATGGAATGTAACTTCGAACTTGAAAGCTCAACTTCAAAATTTCGATTTAGCTGATCCAAATTTTGATAAACCTGGGAGAATTGATTTATTATTTGGGGCTGATGTGTATGCACAAATAATAGCAGGCGACATTCACCGACTACCAATGGGTCCAATTGTGCAAAAAACGAGTTTAGGATGGATAGTTTCCGGAGGCATCAATACCCAACCAGAGTTGAATCTCCACAGTTATAAAATAGAATTAATCCAACATAATGAAGTAAATGCGCAATTAAGGAAATTTTGAGAGTTGGAAGAAATTGATGTAATCCGGGAGCAAACAGCCGAAGAACGAATTTGTGAAGAGTTTTACGTTCAAAACACTCACCGTAATGCTGATGGGAGGTACGTTACTCGCCTTCCATTCAAAGA
>OX376373.1:102224862-102304204 GCA_947369275.1 Nemotelus nigrinus | reverse complement strand
TGCAGTAGTGTAAGCCTATAGCGTAGTGTGACTTAAAACATAGAGACTATGTTATTTGTGGTATTAATTACGATGTTATGGGACTTATCTCGATATATGGAAGGCAATATTTAATTTCGACAAGTGATACGTTAAGAAAAAGACGAAAAACACCTCGCCAATCATCCTTTATTTATTAAGATTATCTGTTCATGCCTACTAGGCAATATACAGGTATTTAGATAAAAACACTTTTATAAACTCGCGTTTTATGCAATTAAGTTTTTCACAAAGCATTGTCCGAGTGTTAAAATGGTAGGCAATAAGGTAATTACCGTAGAATATAATTTTCGAAGTCATTTGGAGAATATAAATGGCATCCCTGTCACTTTTATGCTATTTATTCAAGACAATGTTGTTTATTGCGAGCGATTTTCGCTGCGCTTACTCTTTCTTTATGGGATTATATACAATTATCACATTCATACCTAACATTAAGCAAAACAAGCAAAGTCTCATTGCATATTTGAGAGCATGTTTCTTTGACTTTTGCGTATGATAAAGTGTAGGTTTGAGTCAAAAAGTCCATACTGAATTGCTCGGAAAGACCAATAACCTTTTGACACACCACCACAACAAAAACTATACCAATTTTGCTTCCCGTTAAAATAACTTACCCTATAACTTTGTTTTTGATCCGTTGAAAGCGGTGCAAGTTATAAGAAAAAAACCGTATTTGGAGTTACCTTCCGTAAATATGTTAAAATTTAATATTACCGATTTCCAGAACAAAAATGAATCAAATCGTTTACGCTAGCAGTGCGGACCTAACATTACAGCCAAAACTCTGGGCTACTTGGTTTACACTCAGGTTGAATGTGTGTGAATTTCATTATAATTTGATAACTGCATCGGCCTATCATATTCATTAAACTTTTGTCAGACCTGTATCTACTCAAGACCAATATATCCTGTGAATTTTATCTAGTCTCAAGATACCGTAAACGCAAGTTTCAGGTGCTAAAAATATAAATAATTCGGTGAAGGGGCACGATTTTTGTGCGTTTGGGTATTTTAGAAGTTTAGATTTGCCTGAATAAATATTCATCAATCATTGCATTTTATTCTAAAAACAAAAAAAAAATACCAGAAAGTCAATGGTGTGAAAGATTTGTGTTTACGTGCTTATGGTAGCTACAAGGTTGCCCAGACATTTAGAAACGACAGAAGCTTATTTTATATGCCCATTGATGAGTGTTGTAAATTTCGTGAAAATCTGATGACGCGCTGTGAAGTTATCACAATGCGAACAAATTTCGCGGTCCGGGTAAATTATCCGGATAGTGAAATTCACGCACAATGTGTTCAAGGACATATTGCAAACAATAATAAAAACTTTACGATAATAAAACTCTAATAGTGCTTGGAAGACAGTAAGTGATATGGTGCTTGAACAGTCTTCTCACCTTGGAATATTGTCAAGATGAACCGAAATTATTTGGAAAAGATTTTCGACCTAACGATGTATCGCAGACATGATGAAAGTGGTGCCAGTGATAACCGTGCATTTTTTTTGGAATTTTGTGAATTATTCGCGTAGATCGATTCAACTTTTGAAAAACATTTTAAGAACAAGGTTGCGAACTACTGTAGTGGCAAAGCACAAAATGAAATAATAAAAACTATTGCTGAAATCGTTCACGAGGACATTACAGCAAAAATAAAAGAGTGCGGACTGATATCCATTATGGCAGACAAAGCAAGGGTCCACAAAAAAGAACAACACTCCGTGGTTGTCAGATTTGTTAAAGAGCTAGCAGTCGAAGAAAGGTTCTTTAGCTTTGTAGACTGTTCAGTAACTAGAAATGCCTCGTATTTAGCAGGTATAATTTTAAGCCTGTTAGAGGGCTGTTGTTGGACAGTCTTATGATGGTGCTACTGTCATATCAGGACAAAAAGGTGGTGTACAAACCTAAATTAAGATCAAACACCCTGCAGCCACATTTGAATACTGTCTAGCTCATAAAATTATCCTTGCTGTAATGGATACATTTTTCACAATCGAAACATAAACATCCTTTTTCAATGCCATCGAATTCCTTTACCTACACTTTTCGAAACCATCACAACACCAATTATTGAAGCAGCTTGAAGAGGCAGCTGGCTTAAATACAAGGCGTGAAATGAGAAGTTTAAGCTCGACTCGTTAGTCAATGAGATTCCACAATTGCAAATGGGGCTATATGGGACTATAAAAGAGGCTTTAGAAAAAGAAATGAATGAAGGAAAATACAACGACTCAATTTATGCATTGGGGATCTTTCATTCAATCAGCAATCCTAAGTTTGTAGTAAATCTTTTCATCTTTCACTATGTTTTTTCTATAACGAACATGTTAAGTACATATTTCCAAGCTAAAAATGGAATTCTTTGGGATGGGATGGATCTTGTGAATGGAACAGCTAAAACACTACTAAGTAAGCGAGAAAACTTTTATGTAGTTTGGGAAAAAATTGAATCATTCGCAGAAAAGGACTGTCTGGATCTCACATTTTCCAGAGGATCATGAAAACGGAAAACAGCAAAATGCACTAGTTTGAATGGTTTTGATATTTCATCTAGCCTCGGACACGCAGTTAGGGCTACAAAGATATCCCTGCAAACCAAATGGCTCGAAAAGAGTAAGTTACAGCACTCTTCATCCTGGCAAATTATTTATGCTTTTTCTAGATTTTCTAGGTAAAAAAAATTTGAAGCAAGAGATCAATCTCTTCCTTGTAGGCCTAATATATTCCAATTTCTTCAAAGATATTTTGAAATATCCTCTTCTTCAAGCATAAATTGAAATATATTCAGCTTCTAAACGAAAAACTAGTATTATATTTCTAATAATTTCCGTTTTATTCCCGTATAATTCATGCGAGCGTTCATAGATAATCCATGTGTAGTTCATACCTATCATTCACATCATATGCATGTGGTAATAGCTCATACGTTTTCACAGGCACAACGTTTATTTGATAATGCAATATGCATTAGCAAAAAACAAAGAATAAATTAACAAACATACAATGTATTACTAAATTGTATAAGTTGTATGAACAGTATGTGTACCTTACGGTAGACAAAGTCATTGCATGTTAGAACCTTTGGGTCCCTGGCTCCTGCCAGATTTTAGTGCACGGCACGCCTATGCCAGAGTTGCCACCGCTTGATGAAAATGTCTATTATCAATTACCGGCCTGCATTGCAAAATCATTCGGGGAGGTATTTTTGTGTTTTTTAGAAAATTTTTAGAGAAATGTGATAAATGTGATGAAAAGTGTAATCACGTTCAACTGCTGCTGCCGCCGTCATTATTTAAGTTCATGTGACGGTCTGTTACTCTCATTATTGTCGACATCGTATTGGTTGTTGCTATTATTGACTCTACGGTTACTGTCGTCTTGGTCGTTATCATCATTGATTGCTAATAATCGTCATAAAGCACAAACAAAACAACATATACGTGCAAATCCGGATTCAACGACCAACGTGCAATCTTCAACGTGCCTGCTGACATCGTTCTCATACGTGAGTGTTTTTCTCGCGTTATGATGCGAATACCTAATTTGATTGTTGGAATCAATTCATGCAGGTACTTTTTACTCACTGAATGGTTGCGTTGATTTTGTTTTTTGTTTCGCGAAGCGTTTTGCAATTCATAGCGTTGATGATGTCTTTATCATTGGTAATTGAGCTGGATGCCGGAATTTCTAGGCTATTGGGGCAAGATAGATCTGGAGTGTACATACTGAACGTCACTCGGAAATAGAAATAAGAGATAAAATGAATGACAAATTCACTAAATTACTTCCCAACTCTTAGATGGCATCCCAAAAAACACTAGCACGACTTAAGTGAATCCCCTATGAACTGTTTGTGGGTGCGTATCATGAAACCACAAAACGTAGTGTTTTCTGTAATTGCTTGCATTACGTCACTGGGGATTTTTCCGCAAAGTATCTTTATTATTATGCTGGCATGTATTGTACATACATACATATGTATGTATGTTCATTTGTACAGATTGGCTCTGGATAGGTATATATATATATATATATATATATATATATATATATATATATATATATATATATATATATATATATATATATATATATATATATATATATAAATATATATATATATATATATATATATAAATATATATATATATATATATATATATATATATATATATATATATATATATATATATATATATATATATATATATATATATATATATATATATATATAGGAATGTTTGTGGATCACGTGTTCATGAAAAGCTACAATAATAATATTTTCTAGACGTCAAATTAAAAGCATGTCTCATATGCAGATTGGTTTCCGAGAAACAAAGTAAAACATACTGTTGTATCTGCTGAAGAGGTTTTGGGTTGAAAATTATCCGAAAACGCAAAATTCATGCGAAAAATGCTACAAGATGATAAATAAAAAGTGGAAAACTCAATAGACACTTGCTAGTATGATATGGCTTTTGAATTAACAGTTAATGTGTATAGGTAAGAAATAAATACTATTGTATGATTAAGCACCAATTTGAAGTTTATATTTTAACTAGAATATTAAATGAGCTGTTATCAAATTCCTAGTCGGTCCTTTTCGATTTTCTTCTTTTAAGTCTAAATACTAATTCAAACTTGATCTACCAAATAGTGCCATGCCTGTGCTTCTCTCAATTTTGTGTTTTAAATGTAGAAAAGTAGTTTATGAATTCTAGATACAATTCTAAATTCTAAATCAAGCTGTTTATGGCCAGAAATTTAGAGGCATCAGTGTAAGTAAACAAACGAAGAGCAGCTCAAGAGAATCGCTTTGAAGAGGTTTGGTCTCCCTCAAAAAGAAAATGCTCCGATCCCAGTTTCAAATCAATGTCATAGCATAGAAACAAATAAATAACATGGAAAGAACGGTATTGTGCGATATTTACCTGATGGAAGAGAATGGCAGGGAGTGAAGGATTTACCATCAGCTGGCATCTAAGAAGAACCAAAACCAAAATAAGTTCACTTTATCATATGCGAAAGTGAGAAAAGCATTCTCTCAAATGACGTTACGAGTAACAAACCGAAAAAACGTCAATACAACCACGCTGACAAATCTAGCAACCACAACAAGCCACTTTCGAGTAAATTGACACTTTAGTCAAGCAATCTATCACTTAGTCGACTCTCATGATAATATCCCAGAGAAATTCGACATAAAAAGGCGAAACTTCGGAAAAATTAGGGGAAAGGGGAAAAAGTGTGCTCCGAAAAGTTTTCAACACCCCCTTGCCATAAAACTTCGAAGGACATCTGCTCGCTGCTCTCTTGTCGGATATAAACTGTATTTCTGCATCCTGTATAGGCAATCGGCAAAAAAGTGGCTTTGAAGATGCCTGCCCGATCAGTAAGAGCAGATGTGGCAAGACCGTTTGCTGGTGGAATGGGAAACAACAGAAGCTAAAGAAAAGTTCCAGGAAACTTCTCAATAGAGCTTGTAAGAGCAACACTGAGGATGACTGGATCACCTACAGAGCATTGCAGAGAACTTATGAGAATCTGGTGAGGACTTCCAAGAGGGAATCATTCAGATCTTTCTTTGAGGGACTGAAAGGACGTGGAGGCTTTGCAAAGTCCTAAAGAAAAATCAATCAGCGTAGCTGGACTCTGTAAAATGCTCGGATGGTGACTTTACCAAGTCAAAAAAGGAGTCTCTATAGACTTTACTTGGAACTCACTTTCCGGGTGCTCCGATGATTGAAACACATAAGGCGTCTGCGCCACTGACCAAACTTCCTGCTCTTCCCAGCTGTAGGAGGTGCTGTTATACAGCTAGATCTGTGGTCACTAATGAAAAGGTCAGGGATTCAATCACGTCTTTTGAAAATTTCAAATCGCCATACCTGGATGGTATCCAACCGGTATGTTTAGGGAGGGAATTGACCACTTGCAGGTAGATTTAAGAGAAACCTTCTTAGCATGCCTGGCCTTGGGGTATGTTCCGTCACCTTGGCGAGAGGTTAAGGTCGTTTTTATGCCTTAACTGGGGAGAGATGTTTATTCGGATCCAAGAAATTTTAGACCGATCAGCTTAGCTTCGTTTATATTGAAATGCTTGGAGAGACTTGAACAAATATAATCAAACAAAAAATTGTTTGGCGAGCGTTTAGGTAGAAATTATACAATAAAATGAAAAGTCGAACTCGTTTCCTTTATTTCTACCAATTTATTTTTCAAAAATCCGTATACTAGTATTTCGGCTATCACTTATAGCCTTCTTCAGCGATGTTTCTTCAAGAAACATCGCTGAAGAAGGCTATAAGTGATAGCCGAAATACTAGTATACGGATTTTTGAAAAATAAATTGGTAGAAATAAAGGAAACGAGTTCGACTTTTCATTTTATTGGAGAGACTTGTTGAACCACACATACGCACTAGTGCGCTTAAGTTTTACCCCTTGAATGATGAGTAACATGCGAACGAGCGGGGAATATCATGCGAGTCGGTTCTTCATTCTTTGGATTCCAGAGTTGAGGAAACGATGTTAAATTGTGAGTATGCGTTGAGGGTATTTGTGGACATTGAAAGGGCCTTTGACCGCGTGCCGTTTGGGGAGCTGTATGAAGTTGCAAAAGCTCATAGCGTGGATGACGTCTTAGTTAAGTGAATACATGCCATGCGCAGAGATAGTTCCTGGTGGAAGCTGGATCCGACAGCTACTTAAGAACGGGGGGTGTCCTTTCACCGCTTCTGTGGAGTATGCTAGTTAAATCCCAGCTAAACGAACTGTAACAAGAACGGCTGCATGCGCAAGCTTATACTTTTGACGTAGCCTATCCCGATGACTGGGCGATCACGTCTAGTGCACACATAGGAGTAGAGTAAGCTTTCATGAATAGTAAGAGTTAGTCTGATTGTAACCAGCAACCGAATTGCTTGAAATAAATTATTATTTTTTTAAAATTATCTACACGAATGTTTTAATTGGCACCCGAGCAGGGACCACGTGATCTCGAATAAGTCAACGGAAGCTATTAAAGTAACGAAGCAGTTATCCGAAAAATATTCATCGCGGTTCTTACGATTCGTTGCGTGTCCGAAAGTAGCAAGTAGCAGCAGTACACATGCTGAGGAAAAGGAATCGGCAAGAACCGGCAGTTTGTTGCACCGAGAGTGGCCACGAATTCTACAGCAAATGCTGAGCCCGGGAGCTGACCTCCACGAAGGAGGAGACTAGGGTATTATTGATGACCAGATAGGGAATTCAGCGGACATGGACCGCATCCCCGATGTCATCAAGGGTGTCAGGGAATTCTCTGGAGCGTCTGGTGAGTTCAGCTCAAGGCGAAAAAGTGTAGAGAGGGTCCTCAGATTATACGACCACATGAAGGGACCACCAAAATACTACGGTATTCTGAACTTGATTCGGAAGAAGATTGTAGGGCAAGCAGACATTGCCTTAGAATCATACAATACTCCACTCAATTGGGAACAAATTCGTCGTTGTTTAGCCCGCCATTATTCAGACAAACGAGATATCGCAACATTGGAATGTCAGATGAGCTCGTTAGATCAAGGTAATAGCAGCATTCAAGGTTTCCATCAAGAAGTGTACCACCACTTGTCGCTGATTTTAGACAAAATATCATCTATGAACATGGGTTTAGAGTCAACAAATGTTATGGTACAAACTTTTAGGGATAGAGCGATGAACACATTTATCCGAAGCCTTAACGGAACTTGCCTCAACTACTTACTACGAGAGAGCCTGCTGGTCTGTCGCAAGCACTAAAACGGTGCTTGAAGCAAATCAATATCAATTACCGAATCAATTACGCCCAGAGTAGCAGTAACATGGTACGTCGAATTCACGGTAATATCGCACCACCAATTCCCCCTAGGCAAAAGTATAACCAGCAATTACCCATTCCAGCTCCGAGGAATTTCCCTCAATTCTCACCGATACCGGCACCAAGGCATTTCTCCCCACCAGTTCCATTCAGGCTAAACCCCCAAAATTTGTTTCTTTAATAACCAAGATTTGTCTAATTACCGACCAAATGAGAACACCCAACCTAATCGTTCCTACTCAAACCCACCGCCACAACTACCACAATTCCAATCGTTACCCAAAACATCAAATCCCGCTGATCCTATGGATGTAGACAGGTCCATTTACTCAGTAAATTTGAATGATCAAAACCGACCATAACCTAGACCACTCTACACCCATAAAAGGGATAATCCGTGACCTTTTGATCACGCTGCTAAACAATAACGTCTGTACTTCACGGAAGGATCCGAGTTAGAGGGCTACATGCAAGAACAGCAAGATGCGATAGAAACTGAAGACCAACACCAAAGCCAGACTTTAGTAGAATATGTTCAACCTTCCAACTTGGAGAACGAACAACATACCCAATAGGAGCCCGAAGGGTTGGAAACATCTGAATACACAGGAAATTCAGACTTCCAAGATATACATTTTTTTAGGCTGATGAACTATTCGCTTCCGTATTTTGAATTTAGGACGAAAAGTGGACGTATCACGATATTTCTAATAGGCACTGGTTCTAATAAGAGCTACATTAAACCAAATTGTGTAAAATCATGCTATCCTAATCAAAAACCTTTCTTGGCCAATTCTGTTGGCGGCAGTATTACAATTACCCATGCTATGACCAACCTATTCGGCGCTGCAACAACAATTCTGAATTTCTTCATTCTTCCCACATTAAAATCATTCCACGGTATACTAGGAAATGATAGTTTACAAGAACTACGCGCCGTAATACATACTTCTGAAGAGTACTTAACCATTCTCGATTTATTGAGAGTCCCTATCAAACAGTAAGTATCTGAGGCTGTAAATACTACAGAAGTTTGCACTGATCACCTTTCTGAAGTTCAGATGAGCAAACTCTTCAAGATTTTAAATAAATACCCCAACCTTTTTAGTGATCCAGATGAAAAACTCACGTAAGGAGAGATCCGTACAAAATCAGATAGGCCTGTGTATACAAAATTATACCCATATCATATGGCACTAAAACCAATAGTAGATCAAGAGATTGACAAACTACTCAGAGACGGTATAATCCGATCATGGGTAGTACCGAAGAAGATGAAAGGAAATACCGAATCGTTATCGATTACCGCAAATTAAATGAAGACACCATTGCTGACACTTATCCTATCCCCGAAATAAATGAGATCCTTGCCAATCTTGGCAGAAAGAAATACTTTACGGTGATTGATCTAAAGAGTGGTTTCTATCAAATACCGATGAAACCAAGCGATATGGAAAAAACTGCTTTTTCTGTCAATAATGGCAAGTACGAGTTTACTCGTCTTGCATTTGGTCTAAAAAATGGACCACCCATTTTCCAAAGAGCAGTCGAAGATGTACTTAGGGAACATATTGGCCACAGATGCCAGCCATACATAGACCATATCATTATTTACGGAGAAGATGAGGAAGATCTTTTGCACAATATGAAGGTTGTCTTCGGTACGCTGCAAAACGCTAACTTTAAAGTGCAAATGGACGGGATAAAAACTGACGAAAGAGTAATGGGAATAATACAACCAATCTATCCCTTTTACTTTAAGCATTATCGTATCAGGTTTACCCAGAAAGAAGTGCGGGATATCGGGAGTGAACAGGAGGAGGAGGAGATAATTCTCAACTGTCACCAAAGAGCACATAGGAATACTAAGGAGAACATGCTCCAAATTTTGGAACATTCCTACTTCCCTAAGATGGCCTCTAAAATAAAGAAAATGACAAAACAATGCTCTGTTTGCCGTGCGAACAAGTACGACCGCCATTCTGACAACCCAGCTTTGTAACCTACTGTTGTGTACACTTGATTGACACTGACGTTTCGACACTGGTCGAAATGTCAAATATCACATAGATGGCGACTAGAGCGCCCTAATTGCACGCGGTGGTAAATACCTGGAACTAGGTTACCAATCTGCATTGGTAAGCCAAATTATAAGCGGCGACCAAAACTTCCGAAAAGAATCGTTTTTCTTTATTCTAAAAACGTGTTACTCTCGGAAAGATTAATTCAGGTTTTGCAGAAGCGGCGACAGGCTCGCCAAAGCAAAGCCTTTGTTGGTTCGACTAGTGAGAAATACTCTGTCTGATTTTTGCATAAGCGGCGACAGGCTCGCCAAAGCAAAAAAACAGGAATCTCGAGCGAACCAAAGCGTTAGGCAAACAATCAAAGTTATTGCAACTTTACATAAGCAAACAATCAAAGTTATTGCAACTACTCCTGAGTTCCCATGACATACATTACTTATTGATATCTATTCCAATGACGGTAAACTTGTCTTGACAGCGATCGATAAGTTCTCAAAGTTCGCCCAAGCTCGAGTTCTAAAATTCAGGGTAATTGAAGACGTACGTGGTCCACTAAGAGATATCCTATTCTTCTACGGAGTGCCGAAGTGAGTAGTTATAAATGGAGAGAAATCTCTCAGCTCCGCATCAATCACTTTCATGACGCAGGACCAACTAAGCATAAACATCTACAAAACCCCCGCATATAAAAGCGAGATGAATGGTCAAGTGGAATGATTTTACTCCACCTTAACCGAGTTGATGAGATGCTTGAAGACCGATGCCACTCACAGATCGTTTGAGGAGCTACTTGAAAGAGCAGTGTATGAGTATAACTGTAGCATACAGTCGGTGATAGCTGGGAAACCAATCGAGGTCTTTTATGGTAGGATTGTGTCAACTGATCCTGAACAGTTGGAAAAATCACGAAGAGATAATATAGAAAAGCTTAAGCAAGAGCAAAAAAAAAGGATATTCATTTTCACAATAAAACTAGGGATAGCATTAAAAACTATGAAGTAGGCATAGAAATTTCCGTCAAAAATAATAAGCGGGTAGGCTCAAAACTAACAGCAAGGTATAAAAGGGAGACAGTTAAAGAGAATATACCTACGACGATACTAACTGAAACAGGTAGAGTAATTCATAAAAGTGATATTAAAAGTTGATATTCCTTACAGATTGTTTATCAATGCTGGCTACGCAGCCTTTGAAATAATTGACTACACCTACGCGCAAGTTACCATTGTTAGCACAGGATCGGCAAGAGTACAAAATTGCAATCTTAGGCTTTTTCACGTCTTCAAATTGACCAATACCGAAAATTTTTTAATGAAACCTCTATTCAAATTTAGAATCACATCCCGAAAAATCACCCGTTCCATCCATTTTTAGTGCATGAGTTATCACATATTCAAAATTTAATTCAAAATATTGAAAGCAAGAAAACACAACGGTCTTAAAATTTTATTGGGTCTGCTGTGAAATGAATTGCTGGAAATCCTGATCACGATGACCTCGTTTTGCTCACCGGAAAAACACTGATGTATTGGAAGATAACAACAAACAGTTAGTAATAAAAAGATAATATCTTGATAGACTAAACAAAATAACGAACGTTACGAATGAAATTATGAATGTAATAAAAAAAGATTCTGTATATGTGAGCACATTAACGTGTACCATGCAATATAAAAATAAAATTATTAAAGAAGAACTTTTCAATGTAACATAATCAATACGTCTAGCAAAAGTTAATATAGTCAACTCAAATACCATAAATTATCACAAAAATGCCTAGTACTATACTCTTCGCGAAACGAATTCAACGGTCAAATCCCATACAAAAGAGCTTTACTGACGAATTGAAAAGCTCTTTTTGTATGGGATTTGACCGTTGAATTCGTTTCGCGAAGAGTATAGTACTAGGCATAAGACGTAAAAACTACACGGTTAAAAATTTCGTCTATATGTATACGATATTCTTATTCATATAAATCCATAACAATTATGTATGAAAGCTATCAAAATGGAAGTTTTCAATGTAATAATCCAAATTTATTCTTCTTATAAGAGGTTCATATGAAATCAGTATATGCGTTACTATTATAAAGTTTATAGATGCACAGCATAAAAGTCGTGCATACAACCTTTTATTGATTTTATACCAAAATAAAGATACATATTTATCAAAAATATTTATAAGGTACATAATAAAGAGTTTATGTATGAACCAATAAATATCAATTATGACAATATGCATCGAATTTTATACTTACGTTTTTTTTTAATTAATGTGACGAGAAATTATGACAAAAAAACTATGCATTGTGAATAAAAGAGATATATTGATTCAGAAGGAGTATAGTCTTGACATATATTCACTATATCTTCTTTACAGCATATACATTATTAGATCGTTTAGAAGTTACTAATGCAAAGACGTCATGTTTCGAAAATTCATCAAACTTAATAGCTACGGTTTCATCTTTTTGTGAGCTGATAATCTCAAAAGAGTTATGAAACGCATCAAAGCATTTTATCTGTAATATTGAGCACAAAAATATTATTTCGTCTCTAATTTTAATGATATATCTAATTTGATGCAATATTCGCTTACTAAACAAATCAACATCATAATCAAAACACAAAACTAGAGACGGTTTATAATGTATAAATAATTCAATATAAGAAACAAAAAAGTATTCATTTTCGGAAACATTAAGTTGCTGAAATATCTGAATGTATTTATTTATAAACAAATTATCCACTTTTGATAATTTTCCAATTTTAAGAATTTTATTCAATGTTTTGTTCATCCAAATGTATGCAAATCGTTGTTGATGTCGCTTTGCCAAACTTTTTGGTAAGTTTATAAAATTTTTTAAATTGTTAGAAATATTTTTAAAATACTGATGTTTTGATTCAAAACGCATTGTTGAGAATTGGCTCACAGGCCCCATTCGTTCAATAACTCCTGGATAATGTGTGAGTAAGTGATGCTTTGGAAGCAATCTGGCTTTGAACTCTTTACTTATTATATTTAAATGCTTATAAATTATAAATCGCAATCTGTCAACTGATTCACATTTTAGTTCTTTCGCAAAAACTATCTCAGTTATTTGCAACGCCGTTATTATACCATCCTATTTCATTTAAAGCGAAGATATGATCTTGTCTCCGAAAATAAATGGTAGATGAATAAGGAGGCACATTATCTGAGATGCAGACAAGCCTAGCGTTTCTTTACTAATGCGTGAGGTTGGAAGAACTTTTCTGTATATGTAACCATAATTAAACGCATGAATTCTATCATTAACATCTTTAAATGTCAGCAATTTTAGTTCAACTATACTATTGAATAATAGAAGTATTACATATGGCACAATACCTTCTAAAACATCATGCATTGGGTCGACAGTACAATTTTCAAAGACATCATAAAATTCAATTTCGTTAAGTATTGAGTGATATTTAACCCCTTTTGCTAGATCAAGAACATTTGAATTTACTAGAGAAGGCATTCTTATCTTATTTGATCGCAACCTCGTAGCCACTTCTTCAAAAGTAAATTGAATTTCTTCTTTTGTGATTTCGCAAAATCTACAAAAATATTTTGCATTAAATCTTGCTGCAAAACCCAACACTTGATTAGCCGCTAAATTGTCATGAGCAAAACTAACTAATGTACCGTACAGCTTACCGATGGATGTATCGATTCCATCAGTTTCAAGTGTTTTAAGGTCTTTCACAACTAATTTTAGAATATGATTATGCGAAAGACCGTCTTTTAAATCGTTCGCATTAAAAAGTGCAACTAGATGAATATTCTCCAATTGAGATTGATATGTTAAAGGAAAGTTTTTGATAGAAAAATAAATAGCTCCAATTTTATGTATTGTTTTACGGGTTTTACGGGTTCAATGGGTTTGTGCACTCGAAGTCGTCGTAGAATAGTTGAATCTGTATAGCATTTGGATATTTATTGAAGAAGCTGCTTTCTTTAAATACTTTTCCATTTTTGAAACTTTTGAATTTACTGATACAAGCATTTTTCTCATGCTCATAATATATTTTTGAAAAAGATTGGCTCCGAAATAAGGCTTGAATTGACTCTAAAATTGATACGTATTGGTAATAGTTTTGAACTAAACACTTTTGATATTTATTAAATTTTGCGACAAATTTTCGGTCCCACCTTCTGTTTGTTGGGATTTGCAGTGGGGCAACATAGAAATTACTTCGGCTGAAATATTTACATCTTTTATAAATTGAAGCTGTTTTCTTAAAGTGATTTTCACAAAGTTTTCCTACGGTACGGATTTCTTTATCAAAGATAGATCTTTTTGTATCACTATCTGATGTTATATTTGAAAGTGACGAAAAAATATTTTGAACTAAGTCAGAAGTTAGCCCTAAAATTCTATTAATTGTTAAATCTGGAATTCCAAGAGTATTGAGGCTTGTCGCATAGTTATAAAACATAATTTCATTGACTTCTCTATTATTCAACTTAACATTCTCATTATTAAATGTCTGACAAATGACATCCATGCATTGAACATTTTTATCCATTGGTGCAGTTGTATTGCTTTCTGTACCTTGTGAGCCTTTACACTTCAATGCATGCTTTTTTAAACCCGCATATGTATTGAATGTAGAAGAGCAATTTTTATTACTTATGCATTTTAAAGTTAACAGTTTAGATGGATGTAACGAATGAATCAATTTCATGTGAGCGAAAAGTTTTGAAATTACATTGGTTTTACTGTTACATATAAAACAAAGATAGAACTGCATCGTTTTTGCATAAAATTTGCTTCCATGTTTTTACTTGAATCTGAATTGGAGCTTCAACAGAAACGGCTTCAGCAGCAAACACAGTGGCCAAGACAATACCGTAACGTACGGAGCTGTCATCCAAGTCAACATTTCGTGCGACTATTAGTTTCAAAAGAAATGCAACAACATAACGAATTTACTGCTGTAAACCGACAAAGTACGGACTGCGGACCACACCAGATATCACGAACGAAGACTACTTCCGACTAGGAAGGTACGAAAAATTTCGATCAAGTGGTCCTTTTTTGCAAGATTTTCACCAAGCTTAACAACATGAAGATTAATCACGTCGGGGTCACCAATTATAGGAAGTGTATATTTCTTCCTAATGTAAAATAAATAAAATGGTATGTGAATATAAAATATTATTTAATGCTTTCAATATAAAAGGAGAATACTTACTAAATTTACATTCTAAATACATTAAAAAAGAAAATTTTCTTAGCCTACTTTGAATTTATAAAGTTTTGATGTTTGTTTAAGTGTAAGGTGTTTGTGGATTGTGGATGTGTATTTATGTTGTGTATTTGGTGTTCCCACAATCTTATTAAACTTCTTAATCAATTTTCTTCAATCGCATTTTGTAATCTGATGTAAATGTCTTTTACAGTCGCTGGTATGTTTGTTGTATTCATTTGAAAAATAAACTTTTGTAAGAATATAAAAAATAGCTTTAAATTTTTATCATATTTGATATTAAACAGAAAGTGTAGTTTGAAAATAAGGTCTATAGCTTGAAGAACATTATATTCAATAGGAAGTGGTATTACGCTTGAATCGATGATTGCAAAATATTTATCAATGCGCAATTTGCTGCTCCCGGCTACAACGACAAATGGTGCACAGCCTTTAGAGTCCCTTGTGTACTCTTCAATGGGCACTCCAGTCTGTGAAATATATTTGTTGTATATTGTTTGTTGTATGTTAATATGTAAATTTGCGGTGAATCTGGTTAAATACTTACTTTTTTAAATTTGATAAGCTTATTTACAGCCTGCTCGTCACTGAGTCTGCTTAATTTTACTCGTACAGATGGCGAAGGTGGTAACAGCCGTATTAAATTTAATATGGTCAAAGTTGTAGGGTTCCACTCTATTAACGATAATAAACAATACTTTCAAAATTTATTATGAAAAGCATTACCCAAATCATGATGGATTTCAGTTTGCAGAATCTGTTTTCCCGATTGCTTCACTATAGAAAAAATGAACTTCTCATACTTTTTCCATTCAGAAGTGAGAGACAATGTACTTTGAAAACGCAAGCCGAAGTCATATAATATCTATAGAGAAACGTATAATTGGTTAAGCAAACCAAAAAACTTAAAGCAGTTACTAATTCCGAACATAGGAAGAAATAGTTGCAATCTCTGGAAATATTGAAAGAAACTGACTCAATTTCTTTCGCTCTCAATTCAGCAGTAACTGAAAGTTTGTATTTGGCGAGCTCGATTTCACGCGGAAGTGTCACATTTTTCAGCTCGTTGAGGTGCCTTTTCATAGTCTCAGAACTTGGAACTATAATGTGGTCAGACGGAGAACCTTCTAATTCACAGGAAGTTTGGAATTCTGTTTCAAGTTTTTTTTTCTTGACCCTATCATTTTTAAGTTTTATTTGCAAGTTACCAGTGCTCTCGCTATTAACCAATAAGTCCTTTAAATATATTTTTGAAATTTTTATATATAAAAAAATATCCGCCTTACGAGCTCATTTTCATTGCTAGCCTATAGTATGGGGAAAATATTCACGCATGCTCGAGCTGCGGCGATCAATTGATCTCGTGTGGGCTTGAATCCAAACAGCTCCTCTACAAGCGAAGCTGTGTAAGCTATGACTTTTCTCCTACTGGAATCCGTTAAAGACTGCTTTTTTAAGTATGCATCATACAGAGTTCTACCACCAGTTTTTCTAAGTATGTGGCACTTCAAAGCCTTTTAAAGAAATTTAAAATAAGTAATTATTCTTGATTAATACAAATTTATACTTCTTCTGTTAGTATAAGACATTGCCCAACTTCGGCATTTACTCTTCGCAGAGGAAATTCCTTGGGTGTATGACCAATATCGTCTCTTGAGATATCTTAGTCATTTTTTTCGATAGCTGTGAGATCCGTGTAATGCTTTAGTTTAACACGCAATAATGTGTGAGGATGATGCCCATAAAAATTCAGATATTCCATGAAAACCTCTTGATGCAGCTCAGCGCCAATTGCTGATTCAAACCCTTCAAAATCCTCAGTTTGAATATTGCATTGCTGCAGAACTTTTGGAATAAAAATATTATTTTACTGCAGAGGGAACCGAAAAAAAACTCAAATTTTTCAAATAGGTTCATCTACAACAACTAAAAATATATTCCGAAAGACTGACAATCTTTAAACGATTTACTTAGACGGCAGATTATTTACAGCCAAATTCAAATCAACCTTTAATTTTACTAGCGCTCTTAAAATCTATCTGGTACATTTAAGGAAATAATCAATTACTTATGATATTCTTCTAAAGTTTTCACTTTTTATAACTAGCTAGAAATATTCTTTAGCGAATTCTTGGCTATTAATCAATATATTCCACTATTATTAGCTGGTATCTATAGTTTTATCTTTTTACAAACATAATTGATTTTTATCAAGCAAACTAATGATACTTTTTAATGAGAAAGTGAAAAGTTTAATAAGAAAGTGCCATAAAAAATCATACAAAAATAACAATAATATAGGCGTCATTTAATATTTTATCTGCCAAATGAATCCAAGTGAAATTTTTTTCAACAGAGCTATGTTTATTGTGAGAAGAAAAGCATAAAGTCGAAAGCCAATTACAAAGTCGTGTGCGCAACAAGTTATAAAAGGTCAAAGCTTATGTGAAAATTTGTGCTTAACGAATTCAATCTGAATGAGAAAAATACAATTAATAGTTAACGTGATATTGAAGAAAAACTGATTTCTGCCATCTTTAATAACTATTTTTGCATATGCGATTTCGTAATGAACTTTCCAATGCATGTTTGTCATCTTACAATAAACATACATAATTCCATTGAAGAGTCTTCAGTTGGATTTATTTGACAGATAGGACTGACATAATATGTAATAAATTTATTTTGGATCGACCAGAAGCAAAGCCACCGAAGCCTACATTAGCTGAATCTCACAGGGAGTAACTAATAGAAAAAAAATAAAACAATGTTGATTTGTTGGCTTTATCGATCTGGATGCAGTCACTATTAGTTTTTCCAACGCATACACTAACTAATGTTCTATATTTTCATGCATATGTACATTTAAACAATTATACTATATACTATATATACTCACCAGAATGCACGAAATCTGAATAACTTAATTCGAGATTATCATCGTACATATTTTCTTTAAGCACACGCACAATTTCCACTTTGTTTTTCACTTCTACTGTCACTAAAAAGCCCGGGTACATTTTAAGCACGCAGCGAACGACACAATATTTTAACTGAAATGCTTTCCATCGACTGAAACATGCGTGCAGTTTCTGATGAAATATATGCCTTATTGCGTCTTTGATTTTCAAGTGAATTTTCATTTGCCCATTTCGTACTATTCTCATATGAATTTCATACGATCTTGGTCATGAAAGAATTGTTAGACGAAATAGTCATTTTCATACGAACAAAGTATGAATACTATAAGATAATTTATCAAAGGTATATTTTATTGGCATAGAAACAATAAAATAACTTTATGCGCCACAGCATTAGAAATTTTTTGAATGAAAAGTACACAAATCATCTTATTTGCCTAATTTATAAATGGTCAGGGTATAAATTTCATACAATTTTTAGTATGCATATAAGTTATATCACCACTGGTATAAAAATTTACACCAAAATTTCTAACTGTGTATAATAAATAGCTTCAAGACAAGCCATATTTCATAAGGAAACTTGGAAGAAGTAATTGAATTTGCTGATGTAAAAGCTCAGAATCACACGCATATTTTTCGAAAATTAGTATTAAACTCACTTCGCGAAAATTCGTCATATATATATACATATATATATATATATATATATATATATATATATATATATATATATATATATATATATATATATATATATATATATATATATATATATATATATATATTATATATATATATATATATATATATATATATATATATATATATATATATATATCAGCAATATGATTCAGGGAGATAATCTCTAGAGTGGTCGATCTGATTGAGCTGAAATTTTCGGAGGACATACATAGATGTATATAACAGGTAAGTCCATGACTTGCTAGAATTCAGATATCTTAAACCTTTTGGCGGCGGCGGACATTTTAGTGAATTTTCAGGTATTCCTTTATTTCCAAGCAATGTAAATGTTTACTAAAAAAAAGTATTAGGAATGAAAACTTATTATATTTGAAATTTGCTTATGATAAAGAATTGGAAATTTTGAGCCTAGTGTAGGCACTGAGTGCCTTAAAGTAGGCAAGGATTTTCTTTCCAATTTCGATTTGTCATAACTTCTAGAGATTGTGCAAGTAACTCTGTAGATAAAGCAAGCTCCTGAAAAAAAATCCTTCAAATCATCGGCCTTCCTGAAAATTTTTTGATTTTTGAAAACAAATTCAAATTGTAAAAATTTGACTTTTGCCCACCAAGTCAAATAAAATTTCCAAAATTCTGCGGTAAGCAAGAACGGCAACCCGTGATCAAATTACTTCAATTTCAGCACTCAAAACTTCTGCTCACGAGAACTGACGATCGAATAATGCGATCAATATAAAATTTACAGGACATGTTGGTATTAACTAGGACCAGCTCTGATAGAAGTGATTTTGGAATACAAGCAACACTGTGGCAGTGGTGACATTTGGAAAATCGCCGAGAAAAAAAACTGGTTTTTGGCCTATAGCTTCCGATTCAGCCACCAGATTTTAACAAAATTCACGCAGTAGGTGAATTTTAGTCTAAGATACCGCTTACCTCTGGTCTTGAAGTGCGTCCATAATGGTCCAGCAAAATTTACTCCTGTATTTATGAATGGTTGGTTTGGTTGAACTCTCTCGACGGGTAAGTTTCCCATTAGCTGAGTAAGCAGTTTAGGAATTGTTTTAGCAGATCGAATACAATTGTTCATTACCACTCGTATTATTTTTTTGCCCTTGATTGGCCAAAATTTCTGTCGTAAAATAGCTAATAAAATGGTACTTACAACATGCAAATGGTTGGTGTGGTAGTCGTGAGCAATTAATTTGGTAATATAGTGCCCGTATGGTAGGATAATTTGATGACAAGTGTCATACGTAAAATCTGTTTTCTCGATCCGACCACCAACTCTAATCAGCCCAATTGGATCAATGATTGGGTGTAGGCTGGATATTTGATCCCGATCGTCTACTTTTCCCGTTCTCTTCAATTGACTTATAGTATCATAGAACCCATTTGATTGGGCTTCTCTAATTATTATCTGAAGAGCGTTATCTAGCTCCTCAATAGATAGCTCAGCATGACAGCGGTGTGTGTTCGTGTTTCTTGTTCGCCTCCAACTTGGACTTGGATCGATGGTGATTCGAGTCTGGTGTGCGTAGCTTTTTAACAAATCTTGTCACATAGACTACTATTGTTTGAAGTCTACTCATTGAATTTCAGTGATCGATTTGGTGAATGAAATTGGTTGAGACTTTAATCGCTGCTAGCACTATCTTTGGTCGTCTTTTCTCCAAGTCAGTATTCTTCTTCGAGAATGGTCTAGGCCAACAGATTTGGGGTCCGTGAAGAAATATTGGGCCGTAAAACTACAATGTGTAATTTCTTAGTTTCTCTGGCGCTGTTTCTCTAGATATAATGTCGGCTGGGTTTTGCTTTGAATCGGCATGTTTTCATTGAGAAGATTCCGATACTTTTTGAATGATCACCACCCGATTTGCCAGAAACGTGTGAAAAGATGATGCTTCACTATAGATCCGATTTAAAACAATCTCGGAATCCGTCCAATAAAAATAAATTAAATTTGGTACACATCGATCTTGTTTGACTCGATGTACAAGTTCCGCTGCCAACTTCGCCGCACATAGCTCCAGTCTTGGCAGGGTGACGAGTTTAAGGAGGACTACCCTTGATTTAGCGCAGAACATGCAGCTCCTTGATATTTGGGTTGTTTCCACCAAAAGCATACATATTTATTTTAGTTCTTGCAATTCAGTGCGGAAGTTGAGCCAAATTGAGTGTAATTCGGGCGGTAGGGCCGCATCCCAATCGATTTTCAAACTCCAGAGCTCCTGAAGAAATATCTTCGCATTTGCAGTTACTGGACTCATAAGCCCGAGTGAGTCAAATACTCTGGCTATGTCGGATAAAACTGACCTTTTGGTTATTTTACCTGGCTCACTACTAGATGTGCTGATTTAAAAAGCGTCCTTGTTATGCAACCAGAGCAAACCAAACGTCTTTACTTGTCCTTCAATTTCGCCCACCAGATTGAGCTGTAATTCTCAACGTTCCACCGGGATGGGTTCCAGTAAGACCTTGTTATTGGCACACCACTTTCGAAGCTGGAACCTTGCTGCGGCCAGTACGGTTCGAAGTTGATCTTGTTTCTCGTTGGCTACCGGTAGGCTATCGGAGCTTGTCATGACATCGGCCATGTAGAAATCGCGTTTTAATGCCTCTGCACTTAGCTTATCGTTGTAGTGCCTTGGTCGCTAAATAGGGAGCAATTGCTGTCCCGTATGCTACCGTATTTAGTTGATAATACATAAGTGGTTCGCTTGGATGGTTCCGCCATACCATAAGCTGATACCATCTGTCTGTTTCGGCTAACGTTACTTGGCGGTACATCTTCTCGATGTCCGCCGTAAAGACGTAACGTGGCAATCGAAAACGTGCACTCAGAAAAATTTAACCGCTTAAAATTTAACAGAATCAAATTTTAAGCAAAAATTGAAACACTTTTAAATAAAAACCGATTCTTATTTGAATTAAATAAGCCCAAGCATTCAATAAAAATGATTCCACTTTATTATACAAATGTTATTTTCATATCATAATTTTCATCATTGACCGTTAAACAAAACATTTTGTGCTAAACAAGACCACTTTGAAACAGCGTTATTGAAATGAAGGCAGATTATATGAAATAAAAAACTCTAGCGCACCTGAACCGCTAGAAACAGTAATGTTCGAAGAACAGTAGAAGAATTGTGCAGGTTTTGAGTGCATATTCCACCACATGTGCTGCTTATTACGGCCAAACTGTTTCAAATGCCACGTTTTACTTTCGTCTTAAGAATGCATTATAACTCATATGGTGGAAGGTTTCAGATATTACCACTGGCATGAATTTCAACGTTTATGAGAGCAAAACACGGGTTAATTATATTCGTTATCAGTTGCTTATTTCACATAATTTTGAAAGCAGCATCTCATATAACATCAATGAAGAAAATGCTCAGTGCCTGCAGCACTGTAACTGAAGTTGGTGTTTGGGGCTGCGATCCGAAAAATTTGCAGAACTTTGCGAATTGTAACATCGGTTATTTATTTTCATTGTAAGTGTTTCCGGTATGTATACTAACTGTAAGCATTTATTGATACAAAAGTAGCACAACCGACTCGTGCTGGCAACCTTTCGCCAGTATCAAAGCCAAGAATATATCAAATCTGCTTCACGTTGTTTAATTACATTCGAAGTTATAGGAGTATAAAGAAATTTAGGGCTACCTGCAGCGAGTTTTTTCAAATGATCGAAAACTTAATATTTGCTGTTTATTGTCACTACAATATCATTACCATTTGAAAATTCTACGATAAAACCGCTTAATAAAGATATTGCAATTAAACACAAAACCAACAATAGCTGGCAACCCTATAGTGGCTTTTCAACCAAATTTGGCCTGAATAATGTTTATGACAGGTTTCATTAATTGTATGAAATTCGTTTTGATTTCATGACTGCACTGGAAGTTATAGGGCAAAAAGTTTTATTTTCCTGAGCGAATTTTCAAAACCAAAGACACAAAAATTACCATAGCTGCCAGCACCAATCGAATTTTTAAACCAAATTTTCATCAAACAGAGTTTAGAGTAAGGTTCAGTTACTGTGTCAAGTTTTTGATGCTAAAAATATAGGTAAATTGGGCAAGGGTTACCAGGCGTGCCCGTTATACCATATCTTTTTTTTTTGGTTATCTAAACAAAGCACAAGATTTACATATGAGTGGCTTTTTTTTTAAGAAACGGCATTTTTTCAAGAGAGACGATGATTTGGAGGTTTTCACTTTCAGTGCCTGCCCTAGCTACAGGGTTGCCAGCACGCTCATTAAAAGCTACACAAATCTACAACTAAATAATATCAGTATGTCCTAAAAATTTCGTAATGATTGAATAGCTGTCAAAAATTATCGAAATTTAAAAATTTTCAAATTTTCCCGTCCTCTTTTTAGGCACCCAGCGCACACATAGGGTTAAAAAATTCTAAAGCATTATCCGATTCATATGTAAAACACGTTAGAAATTTATTTCGTTAACTTTATTTTTGCGAAAATCATTTGTGCACGAAATAATAGGTATATTAAAAATATCACTTAAATGGCCGCCGGCGCCAAAAGGTTAACAATAACTGACATTTAAAGAGACCTGGACCTATTCTGCATATACACCAATGTATCCTGAAAGTTTCAGCTCAATCAGATGGCGCGTTCCCGAGATTATCTCACTGAAATTTTTTGATGATATATATACATATATATATATATATATATATATATATATATATATATATATATATATATATATATATATAAAGATATATATATATATATATATATATATATATATATATATATATATATATATATATATATATATATATATATATATATATATATATATATATATATATATATATATATATATATATGGAAATATGAATTTTTGGCCGAATCGATTTTAATACTAATGTTCTTCGAACATTAGTAAAAAGAAAAGTATATGACGCCAAATCATATTTGAAAATATTTGATTCATATCTATTTTTTTTTATTTATACAACGATTTTTTTCTGAGTTTAGAATTATTGTGAAGAGCTCTGATTAAATGGTAGGACCGGTATAGAGCAATTTGTTCAAACTGTAAACTGATTCAGTCCTTGCTGATGCGTCAGACACCACGCGTAATTTGGAAGTAGAACTTGACGGTTTGAGTACTCCGTGCTGTGGCAAAACACAATGTTTAGGTCATATGACCGAACAGCGCTCGCCCAGTTTCTACTATATCCAGAGTTGAAACTTTTAATTGCAAACTCAATGGTGTGATGAAGTCTCGGGTATTATTTTTATCAAGGCTTGCTCCAGCTACTACCCCGACAATGTGAAAAACTATATCATTGACATTCTACACCACACTAAAAAATTTTTACTTTCTGAATGCATTTCGGTTGCGAAAATTGGTCGACATCCTCGGGTGTCATCGTTTCAGGTCATCGTTTCCGATTGCTGCTATAATACCACCACACAGTCCAGTATCTAGCCATTGAACGCAATCGTCCGTGAATTTGTTTCACTGTTCGCTTGTGTGCGAAATTTATGTTTGACAAACATGGCACCGGCATCTCTAGTTGAATGGTATCTGGCATTGCTCTCTTCGACTACCTTGATTTTTAAGATTTCAATATTTGCAAGAGAGCCCTTGTTTCGATGGCACATCCAAAGTTTTCGAAACTACTTGGTAAGCTATACAGCAGCAAAATCGAAAGCAAATTGCCATTGATTTCGACATCCATAGATTGCAGTTTGTCCACTACGTCCAAAAATTTATTTAGATGATCCTGCACGTTTTCATGCTCCGCCATTTAGTGCTGAATTAATTGTTTCAGCAAATGCACTTTTCTTGCGGGGCCTTCGATGCATATATTTGGACTCTGATTTAATTCACACGTCTCGCGAGTATTCACGATTTCGAGAGTCAAGAATCGAGAGTATAATGTCCGCGCGAACTTTTCTGTCACTCACGAACCACAAATCAAATTCTTTTGTAGACGCGGTAAGAGTTTCGCCTTTGCCATGCACTGCTGGTTTTGGAATTTCACCACTGACGTAACCTCAAGCATAATTTTTTATCAAAACTGCTTCCAGTTGAATGCTCCACGTATGGTTATTGTCTTTTCGAAGAGTTTCTAGTTGAATCGCACTGTTAGATGCCATTTTTAACACACTATCCCGTCGCAAACGAAATTACTCAAATTTGATTATTTTCGGCAATGGTTATGGGCCCAACCATTGTAGGGCAGAGAAAAGAAAAGCACGTATGGTTGTACCGACTGAGTGAGTATGAAAGTATTTGTGAGTGAGTATGAAAGTATAAAGTAGTAGAAAGTATTGTAGTACTAAATCGAAGTAAATATATATTATAGCATGGAATAGAAGAAAAGAATTGTAGTAGATTCAACAGGAACTTTAGTGATTGCAGTACTGAGCAATATAACTATACTTTTTGCTCCTGTTGTTTCTGTCGAGAGTGTCACGGTAGCTGATGCGTTGGTCGTAGAGGCCTCAATATGTTTCGCTGATGCTGGTCTTAACTTCCCATTCTTGGAGATCGATCTTGCAGCCGTTTAAAACAATTTTTGCTGTGCACTGACTTGTTTGATGTCCTTCGCGCACGCAGTTGCCTCATCTTATGGATTCGCTCAGCTATGGAAAACTAAAGAAACTCTGGGCTCCTATGTATACGATGTGCTTCAAAACATATCTTGCACTGCAATGTTGGGCTGCTGCTGGTTGACACGAGCATCGAAGTTCTCCTCGCTGCTGATTTAAACTGTGGTGCTGTTTGCCTGTCCGGCCCCAACGATTCAAGTGCTTGGAACTGATGCTCGATGAACGTCGAAAATTGGCAAGTCACATGGTGACTTCAAGGTCTGTTCGTAAAGTAATGCGACGTTTTATTCAGTTTCTTGAGGAGTGTATAGAGCAAGATAGGATACCATGTTGACGTATTGATCAGCAGAAGACCCAACAGGCTTTCTTTCATCACGTCGTACAATATTTGCAGTCATCTGGCTGTTTCGTTCATGTTGGCCGGTTAGGATATCAATTTTTCCAATAGCGTGAAAACCATAAGTCGCTTATTTTGGTATCGCTGCTTCAGAATTTCCCAGGCTGTATTATAATTATCATATGTGATGGCTAGATGACGTATCAGATGACGACAAGTAAAGATACCACCGCTTTATAGCGTTGTCTAAAGGCTGTTCGTGAATCATTTGATGAAATAGGTCGCGGAATGACTGCCATTGTGAATAATCACCACCAAAGACGGGAGCTGAGATGTGTGGCAAATTAACGTGTGATTGCACACTTGAGTTCGCGAAGCCATTGGACGTTAATTTTACCAGCTATGAGGCTGATTTGAATGTTTTCTTCCGCTTCGAAGTATTCGCTCTCCCTACAGCCGTATTGCACTGGATCTATTGATGATCGCCAAATTTCACCCTTGGCGGATCTCATCCCAATACCTAGTAACTGCTTGTGTCTTGAAATCATAAAATTGCCTTGATTGCATGTTGCTGGTATCAATGCCTTCTATGATTCGATGAGCCGGACGAATTGTAGCCTTCTTTTGACTTAGTAACGATTGAAGTCGTTTAGTTTTTCAGTAGTTGAGATTTCACCTGGTGGTAAGCCTGTTGGCGATTCACCTACCAATTCGGAATGTCTCCTCTATATGTCATCCTTTACTTTTTCGTATTCCCGTTTGAGTACGTCAAAATACTTCTTGGTGAAATACGGAGTATCTGGAAAATGTTCCACTAGGGGCTTGAGTTTCAAATCCGTAGCCGGCGAAATTGGACCACAATTTCTACAGCAACTCAAGTCGAGAATGGAGGTATTCGTTAGTCTTACGACTACTGGAATCCTTCCTTTAGTTGGAGATTACATGTTGAATCTCTTACCCAGCTGCACTTTGGCACACTGTTAGATCCTCCAGACTCGTTTTTAACTCCGCCATGTCCCTTGTTTATTGAAGTCGATGATTCGAAAAAGCTCCAGTAAATACGTAAATCAAAAACCACGTGTTCTCTAGTGTGTAGATCACGGCGATGTCACCAAAATATATTTAAATAGCGAGCAAGATCTTGTTCTTGCCCGTTGGTATGGCTGTCGACCGAATTCAATATCCGGTCTGTCGCCTTATAAAGTTCTTTGGTGGAACACTAACGAATCCTAACGGAGAAAATGCACATGCGTCAGGTTTCCCCTTGGACTCCGATCAAGCCATACTCATGACCACTCGCTTTGTTTTTTTCCGGTTGCTGGTCTTCAAAGTGGCCTAGTCACCACTTTTCTTCCGGTGGCTAGAGAAAGTTTCAGTTCGCTTCCTCCATTCCGATTCGCCTCCATTCCGCCCCCAACAACCTACTGAGGGTTCCGTAGGCTTTCACAGTACGCTGAACCTGTTAACCAATGCTGCCGAAGAATTCAAGGTGTCTCCTCTTGACTAGTAGGTCGCTAGTCTGTAGACCAAAGGTCGATAGGCTCCAGAACTGGGCAAAGTGAATTATTGAATCAAAACCCTGCAGGTGAATATTCACCTCAACCACCAGCCCATACCCCCCACCAAGCCTCCGGGTCACCCCTGAAGAGAAAAAAGTAACGGTGTTCCATAGTACGGGCGAGGTTTCCGTTTACACAGCCCATACAATTGGCGACTGTGCAGGTATGCGGCAGATTGAAATACCCTTTACGGGAGAGGTTTAAGACCTCTCACCGGACTAGCGACATGGACATCGGACTAGGCTAAAGATATTAGTTAATCATCTTCATTTTCAGCAAAATCGATTCCAGCAGCCACTGTGAGGAGGTTACGATCACACATACGGCAGTCGGAAATGATACGTCACGTGTATATTATGATATAATATATATCATTCCTCCTATTCGGCTGACGACTAGCCGCCACCTTAATATTTCTGTATAAAATCTGTTGAATTGATTGCGCCAGCGGGGATAGTACGAACTCATTCGAGAATACGGTACACGGCAGTTGCCTTGATTATATATTCAAGACTTTTTGAAAATACTGTTTAAAATCTCTAAAAATTTCTGATGATTCCAAAAGTAAGGAAGGGTTTCGTGAAAAATAAGGAATATTGTTGATTCGATGTTATTCTTTGACCAGCTTGCTATAATTTTTCTTACATATGGATGTAACAGTTATGTTTTGCATAGAGAAGATACGGACTGATAAGAGAAGTAAGCGAAATAGGCAGCGATGAAGTACTGCAAAGTCTGAAAGGAGAATCTGAGACAAATTTGAAACTGGGATCAGTGTTCATATCACTAGAGGTTCACACGTAGACCACGGAATGCCTGCAGAAGTGATAGAAATAAATGGTAGCATTTTGAAATTGTGGCCAAATTATTTACTGATATGTTGACAAAAAAGATAAATACGTAGGGGAGACCGAGGTGGGTTGTGACAGAGAAGAGTTGTGACATAATCGATTTCTCGGAGCCTATGACAGCTAGAGAGCTAGCAAAATTGCGCATTTATTACTTTTTTGACGAGTTATTGCATGTTATTTCGCGCAGGCCGGCACTGCAAGTGGTAGTGTCAACACTGTTGTAAAAAAAATGCCAAAAGTAAGCTTTTGGTCAATAATTTAGTGTTCTATTATTTTATATACGTATTGCTAGTGCTGTTGTGATATTTTTACTGATATTCAGTGTCAATTCTAGTTTCATACCTTGATATAGCTTTCCTGGTTTGCTTCATATTTGTTAGGTTATGAGCCATTATTCTGATCGACGGATGTTTTTTTGCTCCTAGGAGAGTTGTGACAGCTTGTCACAACTCTCCTAATTTGAAGCAAATCTATTTTCGACAACATGCTTTGTGGTGGGGGTCTGCATGCTTTACCCACCTACTTTAATTTTTATATATTGTTTGAGAATGCCAAATAAATATACAAGAAAAAATAATAGAGCTATGTCTAGTATCGAAATATATAAATTAGTTTGTGAGGAGGTTACATTAAGTGGAAACAATCTTCAAAATAATGCCAAGATATATTAAGAAGAAAAAAGCTTACAAGGCCAATGAAACGATAAAACCACCATCTATTGGGCATGCTTTTCCAACAGTCTTCATCAAAGATGAAGAAAATATGCTATGCGAGTATTTGTTGACTTGGGTGTCTTCAGATTATGGCTTTACTACTAAAGAAACGAAAAGTTTGGCGTACAGATTAGCACATAAGCATAATAAGAACTTTCCGGCGTCTTGGAAAGAGAAAAACATGGCTGGAGAGGTATGGCTTAAGCTATTTATGGAGTGAGATCCAAATTTATCACTAAGATTGGCTCAAGCAACAAGTATGGCTTGAGCAACGAGCTTCAATCAAACAAATGTGGCGATATTTTTCTCCAATTATACATGTGTCTTTAACATACATAAAGTTTCCGGAAAAAGATAATTAGCTAACTTTAGCTAACTTAACAGCTAACTTAACAGCTAACGGCTCAGAGTGGATGCAAGAGAATGATTTTCATACGTTTCTGGAACACTTCAAGAACCATGTCAGACCGTCAAAAGAACAAAAAGCTTTCTTATTACTAGAAAACCATTTGTCACACGTGGCTTTAAAAAATATCGAGTTTTGCAGAGAAAATGGCATAATCTTACTCACGTTTCCCCCTTGCTGTAGTAACAAACTACAACCAATGGATCGTGCTATTTAAAGTCCTCTGAAAAAATAATAGAACCTTTGAATTGATTGACTTTGACTCAGCTGCATTGTGCATGGTTTTGTTTTATTTTATATTAATTCTCTTCTTCTAAAGAAGTAAAAACTTGATAGAAATCTATTTATTGTTTATAAACGAAAAAGATTTATCTTGTCTCGGCTGGTTTATCAAATAATAGCAGATTTAGTTGCTGCTGTAGTAATTTTTTTGGCAGGAAAATAGTAGTATATCCACTACTATAGCAGCAAAGGGGGCAGCGCTGCTCATAAGTGCCTCTTCTTTCAAGCCATCCAGACATTGCTCTGTGGCTCGACCACTTGTTCAAAATCCAATTCTATGATAGGGTTCAGACAAAACATTTGTGGCTCATAGTTCTCTTTCTTATCAACTAAATTTGAATTCTACCGAAAATTCAGAAATCAAATCCAGCTTTTGGTACTGAACCATAGAGCTGACGTAAGAGACACCGGGTGGCTCTTGAGTGGCAATGGTCGTTAGTAGCTTGAATTTCAGGCCACATTTACATATAAGAACGATCAGCCAATCGAGTGCTGGACTCCGCCGGAAAATGTCCCGAAGATGAATCAAGTCCACATCAAACTTGTGTGGAATAAACAAAGGCACGGATATGTATATGTGGTCTCAGCGGCCATACACTCGTGTCTCGTGTGAAACAAGCCAAACGATCACAATAAGAGGTAAAGCGTATATATAACAGTCATATGGAACAGGTATTTTTTTCGGAACAGCCAGTAGGTAGATACTTAGTATGAAATTCAAGAATACTAGGTAAAAATACTAGGTGCACATGTGATCAAGAAATTACCCAATAAATTTCCTCCATTTGATTCATTTCATCAAGGTGTGGTGTCCCCACTCAGTCATTTTATTCGCCAGCATGGAGTGGTCTGTGCAACAGCGTACGTTTTGTGTAAAAGTATTTTGAAAAGGCCCATTCAATCATCCGCGTACAGCGTGCTTTTTGTTCGAGGCTCAATATTGCCTCCCGCGGCCGTATTCCCGATCGAAATCGAATTGTTTCGTAGATGAATGCAT
Organism: Nemotelus nigrinus; assembly: GCA_947369275.1. Lineage (NCBI taxonomy): Eukaryota > Metazoa > Arthropoda > Insecta > Diptera > Stratiomyidae > Nemotelus > Nemotelus nigrinus. Next base: position 102,273,680 of record OX376373.1, on the reverse strand, counting down.
TCAAAACTACTGGAAATGTGTCGTCAATCAGAAGGGTGTATCAGAACAATGTCACTACCCCAGGAAAACATTGAGAGGATTCGACCGCTATTGAACAGTCTCCCCGGCGTTCAATATGGAGACAGTCAAGCATTCTTGGCATTTCGAGGCATTCCATCCATCGAATAATTAATAAACATCTTCATATGCATCCTTACTAAAAGGTAGTCGTCCAGAAATTGCTGCCACGTGATTATGAAGCCAGATAGCTTGCTTGTGAAAACATGCTTGCGACGCTCCCGGGAGACGTCATCATTTTCTTTTCGGACGAGGCACATTTCCACCTCAGTGGATGTACTGATAAACAAAACATGCGCTATTGGAGTGTGGCAAACCCCAAGGAGCTCCGCCAGAGACCTCTGCACTCCAACAGGCTTACAATGTGGCGTTCCCTTTCAAGAAATAGGATCATCGGCCCTTATTTTTTTGAAGAATTAGCTTGTTACATGACCATGATCCAGGATTTTTTCTTGCCTGAATTGGATGAGTTTGAACTGGAAGACATCTGGTTTCAGCAGGATGGAGCCACAGCCCATACAGCAAGGGTTGTTATGGACTTTTTGAGAGCAAGGTTCCCCGGACGCCTCATTTCTTTAAGAAGAGATTTGAACTGGCCAGTGTGCTCTTCTGATAAGGTCCCTTGCGATTTTTTTCTGGTGGGATACCTCAAATCTAAAGTCTACAATGACTGCCTTAGGAGCTTGGAAGCCTCTAAGAACAATAGCCGGACGAATATTGTCGAAATTCTTGTCAGAATGCTTCAAAGAGTGCACGAAACCCTGTACTTAACGAAAAAAGAGAGGTTAAGGAGCACGTGGAATTGTGGCAACTGGTACCGGCAAATAATAAGACAGTGAAAAGCTGCACCCAATTGCTTTTGATGTTGTTCACATCTCCTTATCTGTACAAATCATCATGTTCTTAAATCAAGTATGCAAAAAATGTTTGTAAAAAAAGGCTTACTGATTTCCACGAAAACGATATCTTAAGAATCACAATAGCAATTTTCAGCCTGGTTTAGCTAAAATTGTCAAAACTTTGTCACACTGTCAGAGGTCGTACTAAATTTTCACTAAATATAGTTTTCACCATGATGTCTCTTGTTTATTTGTCTTGCTTATTCGCCTTTGTTTTCGCAGCTATCACTAGACTACGGCCCACGTAGCTAAGTACACATTTCTTAGTGGCCCTGAAATAAACAAGGTTGAGTATGACTGCTCTATACGATAGCTTTGCACCAGTTGCTTCCACATCTTAGCATCCATAGCACGTAAACGCTGACTCCGTTCTGACTCCAGATCTCTCATCTGTAATGCGCAGCCTCCAGAAATAGAACATGTTGCCCCCACATCCCAAGCTTATATTCCACCACCAACAAACTTGGAACCAATTGCGTCCACAACTAAATCTCTTAATCTAAGCCACATTAAATCTAATTTATTTTCACCGGAAGTGCTCAAGCCACTGCCAAAAGTACCTCCAAGAAAAGGCAACCAACCAAATAGAAGTAAGATCAAATCCGCTGTTCTTACTGACTCGCCCATCAAAAAAAACTTACCTCGAGCCCTGTCACAACTTACCTCGAACCTTGTCACAACTTACCTTGGTACTAGGAGCTTTGTGACATTGAGGACTACTTCATTTAATGTCAATTTTCTCATGGATCTTACTTTTTTTGTTTCCTTTTATATTTAATTTAAATAGTGTATTAAATTAGCTTTCTTCCATAAAAGAGCTCATAGACGTACCAGTAATATTAGATGACTTGTGTTAGTTAACGTAAAAATTGTCACAACCTTCCTCGGTCTCCCCTATGTGTTCCCTATTTTCAAAAATATACACCTCTTTATTCGATTACTATACTTTTAGTGTTGGAATTCAACTCTGCTAGCTGATCTTAACCTAATTGAGCGCAATGTTTACGTTAATTCCCATAACAGTTGTGCCCACCAAACTAAACTCACTATTCGTAATTTCTTGGTCTTGAAATGCTAACATCCCCCATTATTTAGCTGTGTATTTATTGAATTTCCTTCTTTTTCTGGGTGTTTTTATGCTAAAAATTTATGTTTTAAGACTTTAAATATTATATACATATGTAAGAGTTCTAATTGATTATTTAAAATTTTATTATTAAAACTGTTAATATTAATAAGGTAAGCAATTTGATTCCTTTGCAATTAACTGGAATAACTCGATTTTTTTTCGCAAGTTTTGTAAAATATGAAATGAGTATTTATTTACAACTCCTCACTCCTAATACAAGGTACTGTACCTTAAAAGAAGGAATAGTGTGTTAATATTGAATTGTTAATCTGTAATAAACTGTCAAAATACAGAAACAAAACGATTAGGTGAAAGCGCAAAAGACAATCAATAATTTCTGCAGATAAAAAAGCATACGACTCTGTACTGGTCTATAACTGTAAAAAACATTCTCGGAATCGGGAGGAACGATCATTAATTCTTCAGTTCATTGGGTGAAAAAACTGTATTAGAATATCAAATATTTATTGGGCTCGATATATTCGACAACATACCTTACAAACTTTATTTAAATCTCCCTAAGACGGTCGGATAAAAATTTGGTCGGCAAATTCATAGCTTACAGACAACTTTTCAGAGTCACATATACCAGCACACCAAGAGCTCCCTCAAACAACTAGTCCCCACAATATAATCAGTTTGTTATGTACTTACACAGGACCCAGACATGAACCACTGCATGGACCGGTTACTATAGGCCTGTCTTCTTCTTAGCAAGCGGGTGGCTACGATTATTTTCGGATTTATTTATCTTCAGTATTGAAGAATAGTATGTTTGTGTGCGGGCGTGCAACAGCACACGACACGACTCACAGTGGTTCCAAATGCCGAAAAGCTGGCCAAAACTCGGAATCATCGAAAAAACGGAAGGTGGGGCGTACATATAGGTTTTCGAGGTCGCTGAATCCGAATCTGATGTTAGTTTTTCAAAAAAATGAGTCAAAAAGTCAAAAACAAGATGGCGGAACAAAAAAAAATTTTATATTAATTTTAAACAATAAAAAATGCTGTTATAAGGGGTTTTCGAGGTTGCTGAATCGAAATTTGACATCAGTTTGACAAGAAAATGCAAAATAAATTCAAAAACAAGATGGCGGACCAAAACAAAAGGATTTTTATTTTAAAAGATAAAAAATGCTGAGTAAGGGGTTTTCGAGGTCGCTGAATCAGAATTTGACATTAATTTTTCAAAAAAATGTCAATTAAAGTCAAAAACAAGATGGCGCGGATCAGTTGTGTGTGTCTTAAAAAATGAAACAACATGTCAATCAAAGATAAATATTTTTATTCACAGTTTACAAACTTCTTATAAGTAATTCATCTTCAGTATTCATCATCATCAGAGTGAAATGATTCATCAGAGCTACTATCACATGCTACCCCACTAGAGGGTTGGGACTCAATGTGCTCACAAACAATCAGTTCTCTCGCTTCAGGATCCAGTGATCTTAGAGGCTTACTTGGTAGGTTGCGGACACTTGATATCAATGGATCTGATGCAACCAAAAGTCGTAAATAAACATCTTGCATGTTTCCGGTGCGACTGGTTTTTCGAGCGAAATTCATGCGGTATTGCTTTATAAATTTGTTGCACGACTCTTGAGCTTCTTCAGACATTTGTCCGATTGGCAGCAACGATGACTGAATTATTTTCGCACCGTGAATTAACAACTTGTGCACAGTTGTTGGCATGTAAAACCAGGGATATAACTCTTCAAACTTTGGAACGTTTATTTTAAATCCAGAACCCAGTGCTTGCAAAATTACGTGAAACCGTTTCAACAAATTTTCGTCAATACCCGTGATCGCAGCACTGACTTTTGCATTTTCAAAGAAACGACGAGCTGTGTTTCCATCATTCGAACTTCCGAATCCTTGTTTTGGTTGATCTATCAATAATCCTAACTGTTGACGGAACCCTTTCTGGATGTTTTCTTTTCGAATTTTAAGTGCTGCTTTTTGTTCTTCAGTACCGCGTTTTGTCCATTTTTTGTTGTCTAATTTATACGAAATGTGCAGAAGACATTCAAAAAAACGAATTTTCGCATGCAAAACAGAGATTCCAAACTTCAAATGATTGTCGTTGATTGGCTTGCTCAAAACGAGATCTAAATCGTTAAACTGTTTGGAAGTACAATTGCAAAGATAGCACCTCATGGATGATGTTGTGTTTGTCAGTGAGTTATGCCGGGTTTCCACCAAAGAGACAAAACAAAAAACACGGACAAAACATGTTTTTCTGAACAAAAACACGAATGTTTTGTAAAAACTGAACAGTTTCGCGAGCATTTTTGTCTCTGAAAACTGTTTTAGTAAACAAAACACCTTTTTTGTCCGTGTTTCTTGTTTTGTCTCTTTGGTGGAAACCCGGCATTACATACTTTTCCATCAATCATAGTTAAGGACAATTTAATAGATACACTGATTTCTTTTCCGTCAACAATTGTTTCATAAGAATCTAGATTTTTCTCCTGCTCCTCTATTTTGGCAACTTCAGTTTTAGTTGACTCAACAGTTTCGCGCATGAATGCAACTTTAATTGGTCGACAAAATCGTGGAGAAGAAGGACGAGGATTGTTCCAAATAATTGTTTCTTTTTCAACTGAATCATTGACGGAAATGAGGCGAAGCGGAACAAGTGAAATGAAAAAAATATTTGAGTCTGTCATAACACCTTCATCGTCATTATCAAATCTTTGTTTAAAAGTGTTCTAACCGGAAGTTCCGTCACATCCCCATTTACAAATTAATTGCATGTGACGCACATCATCAGCACCAAGGTTTTGAATCACTTCATTTTGAACTCTTAATATTCGCTTTGCAGTGAGATCTAATAACGCTTGCAATTTCATCTCACTGTAAGTTTCAGTTATTGTGTATTCAGTTGTAGGAGGATAACATTCTTTTTTTGCTGTAAGGATTTGTTTATAAGACGGATACAATTTACAATTTTTCCGTATACTTGAAGCCCTAAGATTATTGTATACACCTTTGGAAATTTTGTTTTCAATGAGAATTGATAAAGCTTCTTCTTTCGAGTAAGGCGTTTCGCGTACTTCAGTAATAGACAGTCTGTACTTTGAAGCAGTTGCCGGCTCACCTATGTCCTTGAGGATTTTGGCTGCATCTGTTTGACCGCTAGCTCGGAGACTCATTTGCGTAGCATACGCTAGTTCATTCGGAGTAAACTGGTCTCGTAACGGTTGTGTTCGTCTACGCTTAGTACGGTCGCTGGATTCTTCAAACGATGACGAAGGGCGCCCTCGTACTTGCGAACTCGTTGGTGGAAACGCGGCTTGTGATGGGTCAGAGGACGGTACAGGCGCAGGCCCAGAATGCGCGGGGGCAGCAGGTGCGGGCTCAGCAGGTGATACCTCAGTGAATTGGAAATCTTCGCCCAACCAAGATTGATTCTCTTTCACGAATCTGTCCAGTGTCCTGTTGCATGCTTCCCATTTTGTTCTCATTTTATAAAATAATTTTCTCAACGACACTTTACATTCGTTAGAAAATATAAACGGCCGTTCGTTTTGATTAGTCAAATGTTCTTGTAATAGATTTAAAAGAACATTATTGTCCTTTTTTAGATTTTCTTTTATGAGATTGAAAATGTTTTGTTTTGTAAAAGACATTTTTTGGGTTATCTGAAAAAACACAACTTTTTTAAATTAACAATTAATATATAAGCAAAAATTACATAAAAAACATCGTTTTCATTGATATACAAACATTCAATCAACTCAAAAAAATGTTTAATTACGTTTTTTAAAAAAAATAATTTATTATTCATAACAAATTCATTATTCACAATGTTTAAAATCATTGCTATTATGTATACTCAACATTCACAAACTTAAACAATTATTTTTGTCGATATTGGACTTCATGTAACGTAAAAAACATATTTTTTGTCATTTTTTAAACAATTTTTCAAATTACATTTTCTCAATTTCGGGTAAATTCGGGCAAAAGTAATTAGCGTCATAATTTAGTGCTACAATGTCCCTACCATATGCAATTTATTTCAGCCCGGGATCTAGTGGGACTTCCGAGAAAATGGGAATATAATAGTGACATAAAAATGACGAAATTTTGTCAATTAAAAACAATGTCATATAAACAATGTTCAAGCACTTAAAATTTTAAACAATACGTATTTTACTAACCTTAGAAACTCCTCTCTACGAAACAATTCACTTCACCATAAATATTTAATACCAATTTGTCGAAATTAAGTGTTAAAGTCGAAAAACACATGACATTCATTAATTTTAACCTTAACTCCACGACGCCACGCTGCTAACAAGTGTGTATTATTGGCATTGGTGATGCTGCGTTCTTAAAGTACAGGTACCAACCTAACAAATGGGACACAAAAAAGTCCTACATTTAGTAACTGGATTTTCCCTATTTTTGGCCAGTTTTTCGGCATTTGGAACCACTGTGCGACTGCCACAATATATGAAGTTTCGGACAGAAAACGATGTGAACTTTTCAAGGTCAGTGGTGTGCAAACCTCTAGTATTCGTTTTATTCCATCGAAATCTCGCCCGCCTCCGATCACTGCGCACGGGCTCCATGCATCGTTTTTTGAAACAACTGAACAAGTCTCGACAAAATCTTGAAGATATTTGGAGTGTGCTCAAGATTCTTGCTGTAGCTGATATTTTAACTGCATTGGCTGTCCGAAGGCTCGAAATAGCCGCTCTCTTATGCTTGCTATTTGACAGCTGAGATGTACAAGATTTCAGAATAGCTGCTAGAATAGAAACTATTTGCTGCTCGCAGTCTGCAGAAAAGCGAGAAATTAACTACGGCAAAATGCATGTGTGCAAGTGGCTAACATATTGTTCAATCTTGATTTTTGATTACAACTGAAAAGCAGTATTCCCGCTTGGGCGGCAATGGAGATGAAGAATTAATTTCAAATTAGTGCTATCATAAGCTATGGAGACTTTTAAACACGTCAGTTCAACTCGATTTTTAAGTAAGATTTTACACAGTTCAACTCATCTCGAGCGAAAGTAAAGCACAAGGGGCCAAGTACGCTGATTGCAACTGTGCAATTTGACACTTGCTAAAGTGTTGCTATGCTATTCTTCGAACCTTATTGTGCACCTTGAATAGGCCGCTGATAAATTTTCGATTATCCCAACTGCAACTAAATTTTCAGGATCCTAATCTTGATTTTCGTTTTTTTTAAATGTTTCAGTTCGGCGCAAGATATGAAACCTACTAAATGATATTACCTGTTTGGTTTTGAGCTACACGAAACATATTTGCTGGAGGTCGTCAGCCAGAGTATATTATTTTAGTTCTTTTGATTTCTTTCTAGTGAAACGGTTATGAACTAAGAAAAAAGGTAGACACCAATTTTTTTATTTGTTTTTCATCCCCTCATTGCTCCACTTGGAGCATCTAATCAGATACTTTGAGGTCCAAGGCAGGTATTCTAGGCTTGGAGAATGTGGAAAATGTAAGCTTACGACGATTGTTTGGATATCTTAAGCTTGAATGACACGATCATTTCGTGATTGTAACATTATTAAATTGCTTGTTATTAAATCAACTTACATGTTGTAGTAAGAATTGGACGCTTTACAATGCAGTGCACTGATTTATGATATCTGAGAGGAAGCTTGGGATGAAATTCAATGGAATAACAACATTCAGCGACGAGATGCTTTCATTCGATTCAAGACTCGAGGAGGCTTGTGCTTGAATAATAAAGTAGAATGCAAATTTATGAGTTCTTATTTAGAATCAACAAGCAGTTCTTGTATTTTTTCGACTGAGGTATATATGTACATATTGGAACATGCGACAGGAACTTGCATGTTTTTATAGATTTCGAGACTATGGTGCAGCACAGCTGAAAGAATCGGTTTGAAAGGCAGCCCAGATTTTGATAATTTAATACGATTTTGGTAAATTTTTGAAGATCAGCGTATTAGTAATATGATGATATTGGATTCAAAGTTGTGCGATGCATTTAATTTAGCCTTGAGGTTTAAGATGAATAATTTAAATAGGTGAAAAGTAGCATTTTGATTTGAATATGTTGCATTTTTTTTAAATATACAAATGCTTGCCACTGATTGAGCTTTTATTTGCATGCTTATGCGAATGATTCAGAATAGATTAAATATTTACATACAAACATGCCTTATGAGAACTGTCATTGTACTTCCATGTCGCTCCACTTCAAAAATTCTGCTAGTTAATAACTACATAGAAATTAATCCCCGGCATTTATACATGCACATATTTGCACATATATGCCATAAGATAAGCCATACCTTTAAAAATTTTTAATGAATTTCATTAACTCAGAGCAAGGAATTAGTGTTATTCAATAATATGTTTTTGGTAAATTGAAATGAAATCACTTCCGGATCGCTAGGAGCGACTTTCATAGCCAAATAACATAATTAATTGCTATTAAGACAAAGACACGCTCAAACGAAATCTTCTGTGAGACATCTTGAACATCTTCAGTCTACTCTTGCTTAATTCGTACAACATGGCGATGTCTTCTAAAGAATTTACCAGGAGACCTTGTGGAAAGACTAAGAAGCTCCTATCAAAGATAATTTAACACTCGCGTTGAGAGTTTACAACCAGAACGTCTGCGGTCTGAGGACCAAAACAGATGAGATCAGTTTCAACTCTACTCTAGCCTCTGATGACATTGTTTGCTTAACACAAACTTGGATGACTGAAGATATCCATAATAATGATCTGCTTCCTTACATAATATCTTCCGTAAAGACTGCGACCGCACTGCCTGTGGCAAATCAGATGGCGTTGGCGTCCTAATCGGTGCAAATAAAGCTCTCGATGGAAATACTCTGCAGTGACTTTTCCTCTCCTGTTGAATGTGTTCTTGTTCGTAGTTTCTTAGCTCAATCCAAAACTACAAACGAAATTTCAACCTATTCGATGCCTAAATCCTTTTTGTCGTACATTCACTCTCTAAAAAGCTTCTCTGGTATTCCCAAATATATGGAGTACAACAATGTAACAGCTTCCGCCTCACAAGATATTTGCGAGCTTTTTACTCGTTACTTTTTTCCCTTCCAATCGCAACAAATTCCACTATTTCGCCGATTCTCAGCAACATTCCTTCGTCCACTATTTCGCCGATTCTCTGCAACATTATCCTTTTTTCGTACAAACCCTATTGAAGAGGAATTCTCAATGTGCTCCCTTGATACTAGCTTTGGCTGTGGTCCTGATGGAACTACGAATTTCATAACTAAGTCTTTATCTTCTTCTTTGTGTGCTTCTTCTTCAATGATGTTCAACCTAAGCATTATTTCGAGTGAAGTCCCTTCTCTCTGAAATACGGCAAATGATTTTATCGTAACCAAAGCTGGTGCTCTAATTATCGCCCCCTTTTCCTTCCTTTTCTACTTCAATAAACTGATTGAAAATTGTTTGTCCATTTTTACCTACTCCAGAGCAGCCAGGGCTCATAAAAAGCAAATCTATATTGACCAATTTGCTTTTTTTCTCCAATGCCGTCGCATCTACATTGGGTCAGCAAAGACAGGTTGATGTAATATATACAATTTTTTCTAATGCTTCTGACATTGTGAATCATTACCTTCTTCTTCTGAAGCTTGAAAATCATGGCATCTCTTGTCATCTAATCTCCTGGCTCACTTCCTCTGCTGTTGACCGTACTTGTGTCGTAACTGTCAAATCCGGCACCTCTGTTCTACTTTTTTGCTACTTCAGGAGTTTTGCAAGATTCAATTCTTAGCACTCTGTTGTTCCTATTTACGTTCTCCTTGTCTTTTCGATGCAGATGACTTGAGCATGTTCATAGTAATTGAGACATTTAATGATTATTATCAGTTACAAAATGATCTCCCTGCGTTGAATAACTGGTATATTGCTTACGAACTTACTCTAAATGTCGCAAAGTTTGTAACGTACTCCTAATGTCGTGGCACTCTATCCACTGACATCATTTCCTAGTCGAGTGTGCCACAAGATAACCGCCGTGGTCCGATTATTTCTGCTATTTATATTAACGATCTTATCACCTTTGCTCCTAGTTCGTCCATTTGATTCTACGCTGATGATGCAAAAATTGTCAATAAAATATCACGAATGTATGATCCTGCAACGCAATGTGTCAAATTTTTCCAATTGGTGCGCTTTAAACCGTCTTTCACTATAACCGTCTTTCACTCCCACAAATAATGTCCCATTAATTTCAAATTAACCCGTTTCAATGAATTTCATGACTTATGTGTACTATTAAACTCTGTTTTTACTTTTAATGACCACATTGACTCAACAATAATAAAAGTCAACTGTGCATTTGGCTTCTTAAAAAGACGATCTAAAGAATTCAAAAACATTTGAATGACAAAAACCCTGTTCTACTCTGCTTTCGATCCTAGAATATGGGTGATTTATGTGCTCTCCATATTATAAGGAGCATATAAATTGCATTGATTCTGTCCAAAATAGATTCTTAATTTTGGTTCTTAGTTTTTTCCGCTGGTCTGATCCTTTTTGCTTACCGCGTTATGAAAGATGCTTGCAACTATTGATCATGGACACACTTGAAACTTGTTGGCAAAATTTCAAAGCTCAAGTGACTGCGAAGCTACTCACTGGAAACGTGATCTCAGAGTTTTTGTTGTCAAAACTGAATTTTTGTGTTTGCCACAGTGAGCGTAGACCAGTGGCGACTCGTGTCTTTAAGACTCGGGGCAGCAGATATATTTTTGCATAATTTTTCAGAATAAACAAGTAGGTATTTCAGCGCAGCAAATATATTAAAAGAGACATTCGATTTCCTAATATTTGATTCAGTGATTTTTCTACTCACTATTCTGCCCTACTAAAAAAAATCGAAAAATTGATTTTTATAAAATTAGAAAGCTTAAAACAATACGCATCTAATGAACTAAGCCTTTTAATAGTATCTTATTTAAAACATATGGAAAACACCTTAAGAAAGTGTTCTAAATCTAAGCACCCGATGTATCCAAGACTCATAGCTGAGCGGAGGATCGCTCGTCGAGAAAAGTGAAGTTAGAAGAAACCTCCACCAGCTCCAAACCAACCCAGTTCTTCGTCGCCTATCTCAGTTTTACCTTAAATCACTAAGGAAATTAGAGGTATATCAATATTACAACTTTTACAAAACTTCAATTATCTCGAAACTCGCTTTCATTGAGATGCCGCTTTTGCACTTAGTAGGTCAGTATTATCATTATCAATCTCATTAATGTTTAAATGGTGCAAGATATTTCAAAGTAGAAAAAAACATATTTTAAATAAAAAATGAAATTATTGGTACTGGTCACCACGAATCTATAATGTACCGGTTTCTCTTCAAATAGTCTAACTGCAAAATACTACTGCAGTACATTTTCTATGGTAAAATCTCATCAATTTCCACGACAAAAGGAATACAACGTGAAAATAATTCCTCACCCATATAAGGTAGGGTTAGATTTATTCCATAAGGCATTGTATCTATTCTGTATATGTATTATATAGAACGTGCTCAAATATTTTTTTTCTTCAATGTATTAACTAACTAATAATAAAACACAAGAATATACTATTATTAAGCATTTGTTAAAAAAACATAAAACTTTTATTCCTCTTCTATGAACGCTAATATTCTTGTACTATTTACGTGAAAAAGCAGCTATTTTTCTTGAATCATACTTACTAACGCACTGTAAGCACAATCAAGCAAACTGGCAAATCAAAGAATTTAAATCTACAGCAAACATTAAACTCTAGAGCTCAGTAATAAATCCATTACAGAGACGAAACATAAAAATAACATCCTATGATGATGATGATGGCCTGGAGTGGGTCCAGAGGGACCCTAGCACTGCGACCTCCTGGGTCTATTGTGCTTCCTTTGCGTTATGTCCTATAGGATATCCAGGCTTCTAATGAACCTGGATATGTTCCTTGACGGGACATTTGTGATATCCCTGATGGAAGGAAGAGCAGAGCCAAGTAGCTCGAATCTTCTTCTCGCTAGTGCTGGACAGACTGTGAGCAAATGTTCTACACACTCTGTCGTTTCCCCACAGTATTTGCAGCGGTCGTCCTGCTCCTCACCTATCCTGTGGAGGTACTTTTTGCATGGAAGGTGTCCTGTCAATGCTCCGCATAGGGCTCTTATACCACTTTTGCAGAGAGCCACTGCTTCTTTTGCTCTTTTATTATCGAGGCCAAGGTATTTTTTTGAGTGTTTTAAACCCTCAATATTAAGCCAATAGTCTTCGATCTTCTTCTTGGTCCATGTTTTAATTTCCTTTTCCGCATCTGCTTTTGTAAAACCCCAGTACGGAGAAGGACCTATGAAGGGCATTTTTGCTCCTTTTTTGGCTCTGGTATCAGCTTCCTCGTTTCCTCGGTGCCCCTCATGGCCGGGGATCCATATCAACTCGAGGCTGTTCTGTGCCCCTATTTCATTTAGGGCCTTTCTCACCTCTAGGAGAATAGCCGAATTTATTTGATCGCGAATTATAGCCATGAGAGCCGCTTGACTATCCGATAGGATCTTAATTCTGACCCTTTTAGTATTCCTTATTTTTATTGTTTGTGAGGCTCTTAGTATGGCAGATAGTTCTGCTTGATAGATCGTGGCTTCCTTTGGGAGAGGGAAATGCATTTTGCACTTGGGACCTACGATCCCTGCTCCTACTCCACAATCCATCTTTGAACCATCCGTATACCACATTTGCGCTCCTTTGTACGAGGGAGGTGGTCCATTCTTCCATTTGTCCCTTGATGGAATTGTGACCTTGAACCTCTTCTCGAATGCTGCCTCAGTTTTTATTTGGTCGCTGAGGTTTAACATTTCCATTATGGGCCTGACATCCTCCAGAATTTCTAGATGGCCTTTCAGGTCCCTCTAATTTATACCTGTAGGCCTGTTCTAGGCTAATTCCTTCTGAATTTTGAGGTGCAGTGGTTCAAGGTTTAGAAGGGTCTCCATTCCTGCTGTTGGAGTGGAGCTCATTGCTCCTGTAATCAGCAGGCAGGCCATCCTTTGAAGCTTGTTGAGCCTATTTATAGTAGTTTTTTGTATGGTTTTCTTCCACCACACTGCAGCTCCATATAGGAGGATAGATCTCACCATATGCTTGTATGCCCTTAGGGTCTGCCTTGGAGATAGTCCCCAATTGCGTCCAAGCATTTGTTTTGTCACCCAGAGTACCTTAGTGGCCTTCATTGTCGTTTTGTTTTGTGTATTCCTAGATATTTTACCTCTTCCTGCAAACATACGACTGTACCCTTAATATTTAGGGCTCCTATTTCGATTTTTCTTTTTCTGGTGAATGGTATTATGCTAGTTTTCTGAGGATTAATGGATAGACCCTCTTTTTCGCACCATTGGGTTGTTTCATTTAAGGCTTTTTGCGTTCTGGACCTCACGGTATCCATGTGTGAGCCTCTTATTATTACCGTGATGTCGTCCGCGTTGCCGAGAGCTGTTAGGCCCTTACTTTTGAGGGTCACGAGAAGGTCATTAACTAGTAGGGACCATAACAGGGGGGATAATACCCATCCCTGTGGACATCCCCTCCTAGTGTCCGCCCTTAACTTCGCCTCCCCCAGCTCCGCAACCACAATTCGATTCCTTAATATTTTGCTCGCCCATTTCACTACTTCTTGAGGAATACCCCTCCTCTCGAGAGCGACGTATAGCGAGTCATGTCCTGCATTGTCAAAGGCTCCCTCTATGTCCATGAAAGCACATAGTGCGACTTCCTTGCATTCCAATGCCTTTTCTATTATTTGTGTCAGCTTATGTGTAGCTGATATAGTTGATTTGCCTTTTTGGTAGGCAAATTGAAATTTGTAAAGTGGCATCTTTGTCAAAAGATCATTCCTTATGTATAGGTCAATCAGTTTTTCCATGGACTTCAGTATAAAAGATGTGAGGCTAATTGGCCTGTATGATTTTGGCAGGTCGGCCGGTTTGTTGCCCCCTCTAAGGATGAACACAACCCGCGCCAATCTCCACAATTTTGGTATATAGCTGAGTTGCAAGCTCGCTCTAAATATGTGTACCAGAATGGTTTTTAGTTTCGCTGTCGCTCTTTGTAGCAGAGCTGGGTAAATTCCGTCTAGTCCTGGCGATTAAAAGGGTTTGAAGGAGTTTATTGCATACTCAACCTTTTCATACGTGATGATATGTTTGAGCAGAGGAGGTGAGTGACGTATACGATCAAAACTGTTCTCTTCTTCCTCAGCCTCATTGCTTATTTCGCACCCTGGAAAGTGTGTTCTAAGCAGCACTTCCAGTGTGCCGTCAAAGGTGGTCGTCATCCCTCCATCTGGAGTTTTTAGTAGTCCTATCTGGCCTTGTTAGCCTTTAGATAGAGCTTTCTGGATCCTGGCAGTCTCTGGAATACTATTAAGACTTTCGCAGAAGGCACTCCAGGCCTTCCTTTTAGATTTCCTTAGCTCTTTGTTGTATTCTGAGAGTTTCTTTTTATAGGCCTCCCAGTTTGATGTGGTTTTAGCTCGGTTGAACTCCGTTCTTGCGGCTCTTCTAAGTTTTTCTAACTCCCTATTCCACCACGGCACCCTTGTCTTGGAAGCACTGGTTTTCTCAGGGCAGTTATCGTGGTATGACTCGAGGATTATTCTGGTGACCTTGTCCACAGTGTCCTCCAGCTCCGTCCTCGTACTGAAATTCGGGTGCAGGCCGTAAAGCCCCGCTGTAAGGCTATTTTGATAGCCTTCCCAGTTCGTAGACTTTGGTTGCCTGTACGTTACTCCTTCTACAGTATTTTTTCCTAGCTCGAAGTTTATATGCCTATGATCAGAGAAAGAAGTGACTCTTAGGACATTCCACTTCTTCACTAAATGCGCTGCATTGTTTGACACCAACGTAAGGTCTAGTACCTCTTGCCTGTTAGCTGTCACGAAAGTTGGCGTTTTGCCCTTATTTGCTACAGACAAATTGCTGTTCAGGAGGAAGTCTAAAAGTAACTCACCTCTAGTACTGACGTCACTACTCCCCCATGCTGTGTGATGAGCGTTGGCGTCGCATCCAATGATCAGCATTTTGTTCTGCCTTCTGCAGTGGCTAACGAGTCTGTTGATATTGTTACTTGGGACTTGATCTTCGTCCCCTGGGAAGTATGCTGAGGCAAATACCACCTCCATTAATCCTCCTTCGATTGAGACCTGTACTTGGACCGCCACTGTGTCCCTATTTGTGTATTCTGGAATCAGAAGAAAGTTAATATTTGTGTTAAATATTATCGCCGCCCTCGGGTTTTCTTCCCCTGCGGCCCAAATTGACTTAATATTTTTTGTGCTCAGGCCATTTATTCTGCCTTTATTTACCCAGGGCTCTTGTATTAGCCCCAATTTATAGGTGCCCGAAGCTAACCTGCTGCTTACTTCCGCCGAGGCAGCTTTGGCATGATGCAGTTTCACCTGTAGACACCTCATTCCCTTTTTTGGCTTAGTTGAGAGCCGCTGGGACCTGGTGTTGCCTCCATGCCGGTTCCACTGCCCTCCGTATTGGTAGTTGGAGTGACCACAGGCTCCGGTGTTTTCCCGCCTGACTTTTTGACGTTCAACTTAACTTGCCCAAAGCGGAAGCTAATGTTGCCGTCTCTGTTTGCTATTTTGGTAGCAGAGGCCTGGTCCGCCGCTACTACAAGCATGGCGCACTTGCCTTTATTTTCCCTGAAGAGAACTCTCCAGGACTTAAGGTTGAGGTCCTCATTTTGGCGTTCTACGAAGGCCAGGATCCTATCCGTAGGCAAATCCGCTGCATTTGGGAAATAGCCAACAAGGGTCTTAGGATTAGGAATCAGGGATTCCTCCGTGGCCCATAGGTTGACCCCTTCCCACGGCCTTATATTCTGGGCTTCCGCCCTTATCCACTCCGCCGTTGGTTTGTCCTTGCAGTGGAGGGACACGTAACCTACTTTATAGGAGATGCTGAGGAAGTGAGGGGCAACGCCTCTTTCTATCTCGGCCAGTATCCGCTCCTTCAGGGCATTTTATATTTTATCCATTTGGTCGGTCATGAGAAGTCCCTGGGGAAAATCTTTCATCAAGACCGCCATTTTCACACCCTGCAAGGCTTCGCTGTAGGTTACTTGTCGTTGCCTTTTGCTGGGTTCAGAATGTTTTGGGGCCACGTCGGTGCCCTTTATCTTCTTTGGCTGCCTGTCTTCAGGAGTGCCATCCTTGGGTCTAGGCCTTTTCCTGTTGGCCTCTGGTGCCTTTGTTAGGAGGGCCTTTCCCCTAGCCTCTTCTGGAGACATATCTTTTCGTATGAAAAACTTCATGCGCTTTCTGGCTGCACCGCTCATGTTCTTCTTTTTTGGAGTATCTTTCGATGCCTCCTGCGAAGTCATGTTAAGTGCTTCTATACTGCGCGAGAGCTCCTCCACGATTTGCATCGAGGATCCGCCGTCAGAGGTAGAGGGAGAGGCTGCAGGAGCCTCTGCTGCCTTTACGTCTTCCGGTTCGCCTCTCAACTTTTGTGAAGCTGGCTGGGATATTTGGTCCCAAATTTATTTTAAACCACGTTTGGTAGAAATTTAGTCGAAAAATTCGGTTGGAGCTGCCAGCTATGATAATTTTGGTGTCTTAAATTTGAAAAAAGAAAAATTTGGAAGTGAAAACATTCAAATCATCGAATATCCTAAAAATGTCCGTTTCTTACAATAAAACCAATCTGTATACAAATCTTATGCTTTACCTACACGTTCAAAGCAAAACTTTGGAAATTTCATGTCGGACAAGAACGGTAACAATTTCCCAGTTAACCTATATTTTTAGCATCAAAAACTTCTGTTCACGGGAATTCACGAACCAATAATCAGATACCAGTGAAATTTACATAATGCATTGGACTTAAGTAGAACCAGGTCTGATAGAAGCGATTTTGAGAATTGTGGGCAACTCTGTGCCAGTGGTGCTATCTTGAAAAATTACAAAGAAAAAAAAACTGCTTTTTGCCCTATGAAATGTGAATTAGTAACCAGACTTTCATGAAATTGACACAGTAGCTGCACCTTACTTTAAACTCTGTGTGATAGAAATTTGGTTGAAAAATTCGATTGGTGCTGCCAGCTATGGTAATATTGGTGTCTTTGGTTTTAAAAATTCTCTCAGGAAAATAAAACTTTTTGCCCTATAACTTCCAGTACGAATTTCATACAATTAATGGAACCTATTATAAGCATTATTCAGGCCAAATTTAGTTGAAAAGCCTCGATAGCGTTGCCAGCTATTGTTGATTTTGTGTTTGTTTGCAATATCTTTATTAAGCAGTTTTATCGTAGAATTTTCAATTGGTAATGATATTGTAGTGACAATAAACAGCAAATATTAAGCTTTCGATTATTTGAAAAAACTTGCTGCAGGTAACCCTAAATTTCTTTATACTCCTATAAATTCGAATGTAATATAACAACGTGAAGCAGATGTGATATATTCTTGGCTTTGATACTGGCGAAAGGTTGCCAGCACGAGTCGGTTGTGCTACTTTTGTATCAATAAATGCTTACAGTTAGTATTCATACCGGAAACATTAACAATGAAAATAAATAACCGATGTTTCAATTCCCTAAGTTCTGCAAATTTTTCGGATCGCAGCCCCAAACACCAACTTCAGTTACAGTGCTGCAGGCACTGAGCATTTTCTTCATTGATGTTATATGAGATGCTGCTTTCAAAGTTTGGTGAAATAAGCAACTGATAACGAATATAATTAACAAGTGTTTTTCTTTCATTAACTTTGAAACCCATGCCAGTGGTAATATCTGAAACCTTCTACGATATGAGTTATAATGCATTCTTGAGACCAAAGTAAAACGTGGCATTTGAAACAGTTTGGCCGTAATAAGCAGCTCATGTGGTGGAATATGCACTCAAAACCTGCACGATTCTTCTACTGTTCTTCGAACATTAGTGTTTCTAGCGGTTCAGGTGCGCTAGAGTATTTTTTGTGTGTTTCTCTTTAGTTTCTTGAGCAAGTTGAAAGGCCGTTAGCCGGGGATTTTTTCCACAGAATTAATAATTTTTTGACGTTCACGTGCAGTTAGTTTAGGTGGACGTCCTGATCGATGCCGAGAAATAAAAACACCGGTTGTATTATAATTATTAATAACCTTTTGTATTGAGGAATGCGTTTTCCAACTAAAGTCGCAACTTCACGAAAACTTTTTCCATTTTCACTTATTTCCTTATTTCGAGCTTCCATTGGAAAATATAGTCTTTAATTCACACAATATTGTCACAAACTTTACCAATCAAACCACTACGTGTATAGATACAAAAATTTTCGCACTGCAACTGTAAATTCTAACTGTAAATCACCAAACAGTGTGATGTGTACGCATACTTTTTTGGGGCGAATCAGAGACTTCTAAAGATTAAAACCACCATATCTTCTTTAATTCTAGGAAGTTTTGTTATCAAAGCTGCATTTATGCATATCTAGCAGTGGGCACTTTATTGATTCATCGGCTTTTAGATATTACAAGTATGATTTAGATATTACAAGTAAAGTGTACGCAGACTTTTTTGAGTACCTGTACATCTACGTCCTCCGAAAATTTCAGCTCAATCGAATTGGCCACTCCAGAGATAATGTCTATTAATCATTTTGCTTATATAGATATATATAAATATATATATATATATATATATATATATATATATATATATATATATATATATATATATATATATATATATATATATATGTATATATATATATATATAAATATATATTTATATATATATATATATATATATATATATATATATATATATATATATATATATATATATATATATATATATATATATATATATATATATATATATATATATATATATATATATATATATATATATATATATATATAAGAAATATAAATTTTCGGCGAAACGAGTTTAATACAAATTTTCTTCGGAAATTAGTAAAAAGCATCAGCACTAGTAAAGTTAAACAAAGCAAATTTATTTCAAAAATATTTAATTGGTTGCATAAATCATTTCGAAAATATTTGTAGGTACACGTTAAATGGTTTGCATTCAACAGCATGCAGTTTCTGTGGGACAAAATAAGCCCAGAACTTTACTTAGTACAGTAAGTGAATCTTTTAAAACAATCTTAACAGGTTCGCAATAATTTTGACGCATCGAACGATTTGCATGTCCAACTTTTTAGCCGCGTCTTTGTTTATTATATTTTATGCCAATGAGACTGAATGTTGTACACATTAAATAATTAAGCCACGACTTGGGATGAGTTAAACCTCTAATGCCAGTTTCAATCCTAGTAGCGACTTAATTAGTTCAAGTGCATTTCACCCAATATCATTGGTAAAACAAAAAATTGAAAAAGCAAAGCCGCGGCTAAAGTCACTGGCGTGAAAATTTACATTGTCATATATTTTAAAAAGTCTTTGACTAAGCATAATCGTTTTGCCATGATAATGTTCCTTCAATCAAAAAATAGTCAGCCATTTCGTCTCTGATATTGGACACTGTGGACTTGGTTCTACGTGCAACTGGTTTCAATGCGCGCAATGAATTTATATCATTAGTCACTTCTTCCCAAGCCCCGTTTTGTACGATGCCTGCTTCTTCGGAGTCGAATGTTCCACGTGGAGTGTAAAGCTGAACTGACTTTGGTTGCTGGCTCAAAAAATTATGTGACAAAGTTACTGTTAATACCACAAGCGAGGCCTTTTCTGGCTGTAACAACAAGGGTTTCCTCAACACACGAAAAACAGATGAAGCTATGCCGAAGACGTTTTCAACAACTCTACGAGCTCTACTAAGTCGATAGTTGAAAATTCTTTGTTTTGATCCCTTCGGATGGTACCCTGGATAAATTTTAAGTAAATTTTCCGTCATAGCGAATTCTACATCTCAGATGAAAAAAAATGGCAGCTTTTCTGCTTTTCCGTCCAGATGAATTGGCTAAGGGATATTCAAGCGTTTTTGGTTCATTTGATTATATAGCTCTGTGTCACCAAAAACTCCTCCGTCAGATATCCTTCCTTGACAGCCCACGTCTACAAACAGAAAGTTATAATTCGCATCTATTAAAGTAAAAAGAACAATGCTAAAAAAAGCCTTTGTTATTTATAAATTCATTGCCACTTTTCATGGGACATTGTAGAGGAACGTGTTTTTCATCGAGGGCTCCCAGGCAATGTGGGAAGTTCCATTTAATATTCAATTCGTCAGCTACTTTCACCCACTCTTCTTGTGTTTTTAGAATCTGAAACAAAATAACCTATAAACTATCTCAGATTAGATAAATACATCGATTTATGATGCATTTTTTTCTGTTGTAGATGCCAAAAGCATTGAGTAGCCGGTTTGAGGCACTAATGGAAACGACACAATGTAAGGAACTTAGCGTAACGTTGGATACGTTTTTAGAAGACAATTTGGAGTTTGATCGAAATGTTCGAAAGCACCTTACTCGGCCTTCATTTAACTTTCCTTGAGAGAGGAAACAAAGAAAGACAGCAGAAGAGCAGCGCCTTGATAAAGCTTTTGAAATGCGCCAGTCCACTGTTAACGTAGGGGATGATTCATCTCATTTCGGTAATTTGGTGGCTTCTAAATTGCGGAATCAAGATGAAAATACTCGCTGTGCCATTCAGGCTGACCTTTTAAATATATTTGTCCGTGCAAGTACAGCACGGGCAGATATAATAGAGCTACCGTTCTGAAATTGTTCACCGTATTGTTAATCTAACATCACCTACAATTAATTTCAAATAAAATAATGTTTCACTTACCACAATGTAGTCTTTCAATGTTCTCCACATATTTCCGGTATGATCTTGCTGATCGCTTGCTTCGAAATATTAAAAAATATTGTAGACTGACGTACAAATCGCCGGTGGCCAAAAAACCTAGGGTTAATGCTAACCTTTCCTGAGCAGGAATAGCTTTTCGAAACGTAATGTCCCGTTTTGAAATTCGTGGTCCAATTAATAACATTAAGTATTCAAAATCACTTGGATGCATCCTTGTAATTTTTTTATATAGCCTACTGGCTGAAACTGTATGTCGGCTAATAAACTTGAAACATTATAATGTTCCATACTAGCAAATAATTTTGACATCCTAACACGGGGTGATTTACTTTTTTTTTCTTCAGCGACCAATGAATAAAATGTACGCGACTGCTGCTATTTGCTGCGGTGTATTCATTTTCGTAGTTGAACGGAAATGGAACTGAGACACACATCTCATTGTTACCGCGTATCGTGCGCTTTGCAACGCAACACACTTATGATAAGTAACAAATCGAGTAGTCTGTACACCGAATCCGTTCAGCTAAATGATACGCAACGGCAATACGATACGCGAAAATGCAACATATGGATACCTACCTTTATTTTTTTCTTATATGTATTTTATGTATTGTCTTCCATATATGTATTTTATGTATTGTATCGTAAACATTCGTTGTTAGTACTAAGCGCTTCCAAACTGAATTGATACTTGTACTCATTGATATAAAAGTTTAGAGGATATGCGAATAGCATATACGTATACTGTACGTGACTGTTGCCAGAAACAATTGTATGAATATGGGTGAGAACGCAGTGTTCTGACATTCCCAGGTGTTCCAGCATCGTTCCAGTACCTGGGACTGTCAATTTGAGTTTCAAAAAATCGAGCGTCTTCAAGCCGCGCATTCAGAAAACGTTTTATAATTCGTGATCGGGAGCTGCGTTCAAAGAATTTTTGCATTTAGTGGCTTGTGCATATGAGTGGCAGTGTCCAGTGATTATTTCATTAAGTTCATGTGAATACATAATTAAAGGAGGTTTTAAGCTGTGCGGTTTGGTTGTGGTGAAATAAAACATAGTTTATGAGTGAACGGTCTAACATTACTAAAATATAACTATTGTTAGAGAATGCGTGAAGTGTTTAAATTCCAAATACGCCTGTTTATTTCGTTTGCGTGAATAGTAGCTTGGCAATCGTCGCGAGAACGAAAACATCACCCGGTTTGTTTACATTTTAGGCAGTGTGACATATTGAATTTTGAAGTAGGTCAAAGCGGGTACTAAACTTAGTACTGAAAGGGGTCATTTTCAGCATATGCCCAGGTATATGCAAATGGAAAATGAAATATTAAAATGGTAATTAAATAAAAATTACAGTTTATTATGTAACGTGCACTGTAAATCTGCCATATCCGGTCCCAAGCCCGGTTGAGAAAAGAGGAGGGATGTGCGAAGCTTTGACAATCGTTGAGTTTTTGCGCCTCTATCGCAAATGTGTACAAATATATATATATATATATATATATATATATATATATATATATATATATATATATATATATATATATATATATATATATATATATATATATATATATATATATATATATATATATATATATATATATAAATATATATATGTATATATATATATACAGGGTGTTTGGTACTAAATGAACACTATTTTAAGGAGGCGTTCTTTGACATATTTTGAGTAAAAAATCGTTCTACAGGATGGTCCGGATTTCAAAACCTACGGAGTTACAGGGTGTTCAAAAAAACTTGTTCGGACCGGTACCCTGACTCACTTGAATCGTTATATCTTGAAAACTAATTATCACATTTGAAAGTTTTATACCGCGTTTATTAGACAATTAAATTACCTTTTATTTAATGTATTGCACTTGATTGCAGTTGTGCCGAGTTTTGAGATATTTTCTTCGAAACACAAAATTTTTTAATTTTAACCCCGAAAATTCTGTGTTCCAGGTCGTTTTCCTTAGAAAACCTCATTATAATGTGCCACTTTCATTTAAATATTTTGATAAGCCATATTACTGGCTACAAAAGTTGCATACATTTTAATGACTTAGATTCTACCGTTTCGCAAGTATTGAGCGAAAATAAATATCGCTTAAAAACTAAATATGTCATAAAACGGTCCTCCATGAAAAAACAAAGTTTAATATGCTAGTCGTACTAAAGTAATTTAGTACCCATTTATTGCTATTTAAAGTATCAATAAACTTAACTATATTTTAATTAGTTTCAACATAATTGATGCACCTACCTAGATGTGACAGGTAAAAGCATGTCCAGTTCTTCGCCTTTATTAGTGGGATACTTAAAAAATTGAAAACGCATAAAAACAGAACCACTTTCAAATTCTTGTAAGTTTCAGTGCATTACTCGAACAACAAGATCTAAATAAAATTTGCGAAAATACATGGAAAATGCCTCGCCACACTAACGAAGAATATGGATATATTTTGTACGTCTATGGGGAGTGCCGGGGAAATTCAGCAGCGGCGCAATCTTTGTATCATCAGAGATACCCCCATCGACGGATTCCTGGAAGGAGAGTGTTTCAACAACTTTACGCAAGGATTCGGGAAACGGGTAACGTCAGAAAGAGCCGAGTAAACGCAAATTCTACAACTGAAACCGCTGTACGGACCGAAGAAGAAATATTGCATGCAGTGGAATCTGACCCATCAACCAGTATTCGACGCTTAGCGTTACGGTTTAACGTGTCTAGCTGGAAAGTTTGGAGTATTTTGAAAGCAGCCTGTCTACATCCTTACCATCACACACCATTTCAGGAGCTCCTACCCATCGATTTTGGAAAGGATGGAATTCTGCAATTGGCTCCTTGAGAGACAATTAGACGACGAAAATTTTGTCAACAGCATTCTTTGGACGGATGAGTCTTTATTTACGAGGCACGGTATCACAAACTTCCACAATTTACACACGTGGGCTGAGAACAATCCAAACACTGCAAGAACGTCATCATTTCAGCATAGATTCAGCGTAAATTTAGGGGCAGGAGTGATTGGCAATAATTTGATTGGGCCTTTTAGGCTCCCGCCTACCCTAAATAGTACCAGCTACTTGCATTTTTTAACACATGATCTGCAGGACTTGTTGGAAGATATTCCTCTGCAACGATTGGTTTCCATGTTTTACCAACACGATGGTGCTCCAGCTCATTACGGCCCACCAGTCATAGATTGGTCGAATTCCAACTATCCCAATCGCTGGATCGGTAGAAATGGACCAGTACACTGGCCTGCGAGGTCTCCTGATCTGACTGTAATGAATTTTTTTGTATGGGGACGGATGAAGGACCTTGTGTACGCAATGGAAGTATCCACTTTAGAAGAACTAAATACCAGGATCGATGATGCTGCAACAGAAGTGAGGCAACAGCTGAGAGACATGAATATGAAAAGAACGCTTGCCAAAGGAGCTTTGGCATGTATTCAAAATGAAGGTGGCAATTTTGAACACTTACTGTAGATTAAAAATTTTGAAATAAAGCATAAAAACCATTATTAAATACTTTCAGTTCAAGAAAAAAGTGTAGATAGACAACGAGGGCCACTTTATGGCATATTTAGTTTTTCAGCAATATTCATTTTCGCTTAATACTTGTGAAATGGTAGAATCTAAGTCATTGGAACGTATGCAACTTTTGTAGTCAGTAATATGGCTTATCAAAATATTTAAATGAAAGTGGCACATTATAATGAGGTTTTCTAAGGAAAACGACCTGGAACACAGAATTTTCGGGGCTAAAATTAAAAAATTTTGTGTTTCGAAGAAAATATCTCAAAACTCAGTACAACTGCAATCAAGTGCAATACATTAAATAAAAGGTAATTTAATTGTCTAATAAACGCGGTATAAAACTTTGAGTTGTGATAATTAGTTTTCAAGATATAACGATTCAAGTGAGTCAGAGTACCGGTCCGAACAAGTTTTTTTGAACACCCTGTAACTCCGTAGGTTTTGAAATCCGGACCATCCTGTAAAACGATTTTTTACTCAAAATATGTCAAAGAACGCCTCCTTAAAATAGTGTTCATTTAGTACCAAACACCCTGTATATATATATATATATATATATATATATATATATATATATATATATATATATATATATATATATATATATATATATATATATATATATATATATATATATATATATATATATATATATATATATATATATATATATATATATATATATATATAAATATAAATATATGAATGTTTTGCAATTCTTGTGTGCAGAATCTGTAGGTTATTTCAAAATCGTAGCCTTAACTGTCTTGAATCCCGCAATTGAATCATTATAAAATCTTTTACGGTCGTGGATACATCACTGAAACCGCGAATTATTCATCCGCACTCAAATAAAAAATGCATCTTCAAGAGTAGTAACATCAAATATTTAGTGTCCTTCGGGTTGCCATTTGTATGCATAAATTGAATTTGGAAAATAATCTTTTAAATATGGTTTTAAGGATATATTTATGATTTCAATTTGGAAATACACCGGAATGTTACTTTTGCAACCTAGCTATCACCCTCCAACTCGTAAATACAATAATTACGACGCCTTTGTGTTTTTCAGTTGTGTGCGGTTTTTTACAAACACAAATAAAGAATCCAAAAAATGGCAACAATAATTTCTCTATCGCCATATCCTCTATATTTTTATATCAATGCTTGTACTGTCCCAATTTTCCAATATAATATCTACTTGATCAACCGTTTAAGCCGGTGCCAAACGATGCTACCAACACCCTCCAACGTTGGGCACTTGATTGTTGGACGCATCGTGTGGCCGATGCGCCAGCTACCAGTTCCCAATGTCCAGCGTCCAACATTGGCGCTGAAACAAAGGGTTTTTTGGCTTTGGAAGGTATGATTTTCTAACAAAAGTAAGAATTAATAAAAGTAATATAATTTATTATCCAAAATAAATGTACACGAAAAATTGAACCAACACTGAAATCAAATGTATTGGATCAAGAATTCGTTCCAACGTGACCCGAACTTTGGAGGCAAAAGTTGAATCAAACGTTCACCACATCGTTTGGCGCCGGCTTTAGTCATACATCAATCAGTACACATGGTCGTAAAGAATGAACATACATGGTCGAATGCCATCTAAAGCTGGTTCTGGTAAGCAGCATTAACAAAACAGCAACTTTTGTTGTTTTCTATGCTACCTACCCTAACAAGATACAAAAATACGCTCCTAATAAGCTTGACAGCCTCGTATTATATAGGGCTATTCATTTCATGCTTTGCCTCTGAACATCAATTATCTAAACAGTTTTCCATAGCCAAACAGTTTGTCATTAAAAACCAGTCTGCCGATGTTTTCCATTGCCAAACAGTTCATTTGAACAAACGAAAAACGGTTCATTTAAAAAAAAACGAAAAACGATTCGTTTTATACAAACAGTTCGTTCTAGAAAAACGATTCGTTTCATAAAAACAGTTAGTTTAATAAAAACGGTTCGTTTAAGAAAAACGAAAAACGATTCGTATTAGAAAAATGATTCATTTTATAAAAACGGTTCGTTTTAGAAAAATTAATAATGATTCGTTTAAGAAAAACCCACAAAAGATTCATTTTAGAAAAATCATTCGTTTGATATAAACAGTTTGTTTTATAAAAACGGTTCATTTTAGATTCGTTTTGTAAAAACGGTTCGTTTTAAAAAAAAAACCATAACGATTGGTTTTTAGAATAACGATTCGTTTTAGAAAAACGATTCCTTTTAGAAAAGAGGGTCGTTTTAGGAAAACGATTGGTTATAGAAAAACTATTCATTGTAGAAAAACGGTTCGTTTTAGATAAACGATTGGTTTCAGAAAAGCTATTCATTTAAGAAAAATTGTTCGTTATAGAAAAACGGTTCGTTTTAGAAATGTTGTTCGTTTTAGAAAAATGATCGTTTTAGAAAAACTGTTTGTCGTTATTTGAAAAAAAATGTTCGTTCGTTTTTTGCAGCCAAACGTTTTTTGCAAACTGAGCCCATCACTACTGCAAACTGAATAGCGTCCACGATGCTATTTGAGTACATTGATTGCAAAATTTTTGTGGGTATCATTTAGGTAAAGCGTCTAAGTAAAGTTCTGCGAAAGTCACGAGTTTGAGCATTGAAGCAAGATCACTTCTGTGTAGTATAACTCAATGAACAGTATGTTTTAATTTGAATGGTATGCAGTGCTTGTAGTTTGTAAAATGTTTGAGTATTCGTTGCGTCGCTGTAAATTTACCTTGGAAGCTCTGCAGTTGGACTGTTATAAAATAAAACCATTTGATCCATTGTAGCAATGAAGTTTTGTCTTTTGTAAGAAAATAAATGTTATTATATTGATTGTTAAATATTAATTCTAAATCTTTTGATCAATAAATCATTTTTTTCTTTGTACTAAGAGGTTTAGCAAGGGAAGGACTGCTTTCTTTGCGTACATTGAAGTGCCGCTTCTGGGTGATAATTTGATTTGTTAGGAATAGACGTGGAAGACATTATCATCGCATGTCCGGACAAATCAGAGTTGCTGAGGTTGAGCGCAAAAATATCTAAATGGTTCAACGTTGTTGATAAAGACAAATGGCAACATTTTCTTGGGATTAAGGGCAGACGAGATGGGGAGATTGGAACCACCATACCTTTTCAAAAGCAGTACATCAATATGATATTGTGCATTTTTTTCCCAAATTGGCACCAAGAAACACAAATTCCTTTATTGAACATAGGGCCGCATATTTTGAGGTGTTTATCGGGTACTCTCTTAAAATATTGTATCGCGCAGATGGGAATCGAGTTGAAGGCTATGTACACGTTGACTAGGCAAGTAATGTTCAGGATAGAAAATCTT
This sequence comes from Nemotelus nigrinus, assembly GCA_947369275.1. Lineage (NCBI taxonomy): Eukaryota > Metazoa > Arthropoda > Insecta > Diptera > Stratiomyidae > Nemotelus > Nemotelus nigrinus. The sequence continues at coordinate 102,245,874 of OX376373.1, read as the reverse complement.
ACGCTGGCTTTGTATTTCTATTTATAAATTCTGCGATTTCCTGGGTATCAAAGAAATAATGAACGATCGTATGGGGTATTTTTCCCCCTAGTACAGATGGCCAAAAAAAATCTGCTTACCAGATCCGCGGGTGGCCTATCACCTCGGGGTATGTGATGTTTGACTCACTAAAAAAAAGGATCATCCACAAGCCCACGAAGTTCCGAGTTGGGACCCGCCTAAGCACAGCTTCGACCCGATCGTGCTAGTTCACCCATCGGTAACCACGGACTTCAGAAACTACGACAGCTCATGGGTCGGTAAGGCAACCTTCCTCACGCTTTATGCACAGAACTTTCTCGGCTGCACGCCAGTTCTCCTCGTTTCGCAGCATTGCATCCACGATCGTGTCAGGCGCTACCAGGCCGATCGTGGACTCAGTAGTGCGCCTCAAACCCACGAAACAGCTGCACGCAAAGAATGTGTGCTGAGCATCATCAAGCTCAGCTACACAGTACCGGCAGTACGGTGTGATCACCTTACCTATTCTGTTCAGGTATTTTCTGAAGTAACCATGCCTTGTCAAGAATTGACAAAGGTTAAAGTTTACCTCTCCGTAGCTCCGACTAAGCCAAGGCTCAATAAGACCAATTAGCTTAGCCGTTCAGCGTCCTTTAGCACTTTCACTCCAACGTTGTTGCCCAGTTCTGCCCAGTTCTGAGCGAAATAGGTACCCTTCTTTGCGTTCTCGCGCCAGTAGGTCGGTTGGGATTATTCTCGATATCACCATCATAGGCTCTTCTGAGACCATGCGGTAGCTACAGGCAGTACGCAGGGCACCCCCGCACTGGGCACTAACAATGTGCTTCCGGAACTAGCAAGATGGAATCGGTCGTTACCATTAGTAGCCTCCCTTGCGCCTCACTGGGTCCACCGACGTTGGGCATTAGCCTACTCAGCACCATGGGGTTTTACGGTGGCCGAATATATGGTGGTACCTAATGTGCGAAGGGGGCAATATACTTGCGTCGACTTTCGGAAGAAATTGGTTTTTGGATTGATGACCCAATTGTTGAAAATGAAATTTGCATACCACCATCCACGTGCCCTTAATGCTCTCTTAACTTGGAAATAGAAGCAAGTGGTTTTAATCAAGAAACACGTACATATACATATGTTTACTCAATATAAAGCACCATTTTAGGTTTCTTAATGAAGCTAACTCAGAATTAAACCCCAGTTTCCTAGCCGTGGTGCCTTAAATATACCAACAAAATATGGCAGATATCTTTGATATCTGTTTATTCGGGTACACCTATAAAATCAAAAGGATTTAAAAATATCGACAAAAATCGTCCATAAAACCACGACTATCCAAAATTCGATAATGAATTTGTGGCAACACATAACACAACCCACAATCACATACCCACATAACACTATACAATACACCAAAATTCATTTATATAGTAGGCTAAGAAAAATGTAAATTAAAATATTGAAAAATAAAATCAATGTTTTATTTTGTAAAAAGCTGTCAAGGCGTGTTTTCTTTATAAGATTAAAATTAAATTTTTATTGGAAGTTTTTAATTCCACATTGCTTAGCTGCTCCTTAGAACTATTCATCGTTCTCGAAGACGTTACAGCAACAGCAGTAGCACCACCAGCAACAAGTCAATCAATAAATGAAAATGTCATACCCGTGGTCTAATTTAAATCCAGGCAATTCCAACGTGATGAATGTGATGCAAAACACTTCTTTCCGCAAACAATTCGAATGTCATAACAAGGAACTGTTTGCTATCCTAACGAAATTCCGCGATGAGGAGCAAGAACTTAACTACACTGTCATAGACCATGTTGCTGAACAGGCGCCGTTCTAAAAGTCACTGACAGAAGTAATATAACTTGTATACAACACAACGATAGTGATATCAAAGAAAAATTCAATTAATTTTTTTTCATATTCTATTGGTGTAAATTCGGTGAAACAGTCCCAACAGGAGAAACAGTCCCAACATTTTTTAAATCACACACATCACATACCCACCATCGGTAGCGGTAGCCATCAGCTCCGAGACTTGGCCAGCGACCATCTCGGCAGCGCTGCTGGTGACCACTGTTGCCAGATTGGGCGATTTCTCGCCAATTGGGCTATCTTTCCGCTGCATTTGGCGACGAAATTTAATTTTGGGCTACTGGCGACTTTTTGGGCTCCACTGACCAGCCCCGGTTTCAACTGCTAAAAATATGTAAAGTTGAATTCGCAAAAGATTTCCTCAATCTTGAACGGAAATCTCTTTACTTCATATTTTAGATTTCGGTTGAACCTAAACTTTATTTTTAGTCTATTATTTGACCGTCTGCCTCAAGTGGTCAGCAAGAAAAAATTAAATTTAAATCTGTGCGTGTAAAACTCAAAGTATGAGCAAATGATCAAAATACACTGAGCACGGAAACAATTTGGGCAAAAGCCAATGAAGTAAAATCTGCTACTGGATAACAAATTTTCAAAGAAATATGCGAGCTCGATTTTTTACTACTATATCTTCCTGCATCTAATAAAATAGTCGATATATGTTTTAGTATGATGAATAACATAAAGACTAAAATTTGAAATAAAATGCAAATACGAATTCTAGTTCTTTTGAATTTCAACAAAATATGTTGTAACGACTGTAAAATACCACCAGATATGATACAAATACTGGATTCTTCAATTTACACGTTTACTATATCAGAAAATGAAATTGTTAATATAATTTTCGTCTGTGTAAGAGTATATAGATAAACAAAAAATAATAACCGATGTGAAGTGGATAAACATTTTTTTTTGCATCTAATAAAAAAAACTGTTGGCATAATTTTGGCCTCGACCTATTTTGTGGGAAGAGTTGGGCGCTTTTGGGCTATTTCAAAAGTCAAATTGGGCTCCATGAACGAAAATTTTCTGGCAACACTGCTGGTGACTGCCTCAGCCCCGAGAGCTGGCCATTGTCCATCTCGGTATGCGCTGAATACGGGTTCCGGGAGCTGGCCATTGACTATCTCGGTCCCGTACAGGCAGTCGCCATGGCCATTTTATTAGCCGCGACCGATGCCGGCAGCCACTAGCACCGAGATCTGGTCATCGACCATCTCGACAGCACTGCTGGCGACTGCCTCAGCCTTGTTAGTTCGGGGATATTTAACATCGTGCTTCGGAAAACATAGGTGAAAGCTGAATTTTGGTGTGAACTTTGGTACTGGAGCGTTGAACAAGATGTCAAAAGTTCCTATCGATCCGAGTGCTCCGTTACTTTTTATACGGGGTCAAAGGTCACAAAAAGTGACCATTCCTAAATATCTCAGTAACGTTCACGTCTTCAGAAAAACAATGTATGACGAATTTGTAGCTTAGAAAATTTCCAACAAAAAAAAATGGTATAACTTTTTCTTGTAACCATAACTGTTTTTGAGATATATTGATTTACACATTCGCTACTAACAGCATCCTCTTTCTCAACGGCATGTTGATATTATCCGATTTTGATTACGGCTTGGACTGTTTGTGAGTTTGTTTTTCTATGTTTAAGAGGTGCATAAAAATGAACATGTAAACAAACTTATCTTCCACACTCCAGGGTTGATGGAATAGTGTGCTTCGAAAAGTTATCCCCCCCCCCCCTTTCCATCCCAGCTTCCATCCCAGATCTTCAGAAATGAGCTCGTTGCCTACTCTTTGCCCACTGTTAAACAAGATAAGATCACTTTTTATCCTGTTAATTGCCTATTCTTGACATCGCAGGACCGGCCCTACACTCACACCCTACCCACCCCCGCTAACGAACCACCCCGAAATACCCGGTGTTTTAATGTTTTCCATACCGCCTTCTCCCATGACTGATTAGGACAAGATCACGTAATTTCAGGTGCAAATTGGTTTCGGGACGTGTCATGTCCCTTTGGCACTCTGCAGTCATCAAATGATTGGTAAAAAAACTGATTATTCAGGGATAGTCTGCAGCGGGTTGAGCTCCTATAATGTCAAGAATGAGCCTTTACAGAATTATGCCATGATATTATCTTGCTTTTTCATACTCCTAGGGCCATGATATATTACAAAACCTATTTCCACCTGCAATGTTGCTGTTTTGTCCTGCTCCTTCGTGGAATATCCCATACATGATGCAGCAATACAGCTTATTTCCGAAAAGAGAGTAGCAAGCAGATGTCCCTACAAGTTTTATGGCAAAAACGGCCGGTGGTGGTGGTAACTTTTCGGAGCACACTTTTCCATCTACCCTGGAGTGTGGTAGATAAGTTTGTTTACATGTTTTTTTTTTCATGCGCCTCTTAAAGACAGAAAAACAAACTCATAAACATTCCAAGTCGTAATCAAAATCGGATAATATCAAAATGCCGTTGAGAAACAGGATGCTGTTAGTAGCAAATATTTAGATCAATATATCTCAAAAACGGTTATGGTTACAAGAACAAGTTATACAATTTTTTTTGTTGGAAATTTTTTAAGCTAAAAATTCGTCATACATTGTTTTTCTGAAGACGTGACCGTTACTGAGTTATTTTGGAAAGGTCACTTTTGGTGACCTTTGACCCCTTATAAAAAGTAACGGAGCACTCAGATCGATGGGAACTTTTGACATTTTGTTCAACAAGCCAGTATCAAGGTTCACACCAAAATTAAGCTTTCCCCGAATTTTTCCAAACTTTGGAACATACAATACACCGAACGTACAATACACCGAAGTTCATTTATATAGTAGGATAAGACAAATGTAAACAAAAATATTGAAAAATACAAACAATGATATATTTTGTAAAAAGCTGTCATGACGTGTTTTCTTTATAATATTAAAATGAAATTTTCATTGGAAGTATTTAATTCCGAAAATGTTTAAAAACCCTCATAGTAAAAAATAATATATTATATTCCATTCACAAAGCACCCCCATAATCAACACCCACCACCTATTTCCATCCCAACCCACACTGGGCGCATTAATGTTACACCGTCGAAAATGAAAACCAAACAATATACTTTCTCCAAAATACAAACACAAAACCCAGCATATCCTCGCAGAAGCAGAAATAACACCGAAAATAAAATATATTTCCAAATCCATCGTTTTTGTTTTCAATCCCGATTCGCCAAACCATCACCATTCACATGATATAAACGCAAAAAAAGTATAAAAGCTTTTCCCTCTAAAAAAAAAACAACTCTTTGTGCAATGCATTTTGTAGTTCACATCATTTGTAGTTAACCATCGGCGACAGGTTGTATGAATGATAAAGATTTGCTTGTCAGTGCGCAAGTAGAAGTGATACCAATGCACAGTTTTCTCATAGACATGTGGCAGTAAAAAAAAGTTCTGGGTGACGTGCAGAAAACTCTCCAAAGAAAATTGACAAAAAATAGTCATTTTAGCAGTGTGGATGTATCTACATATATATCGGAACGGTATGAATACGATGATGTTGCTCGTAGTGGTGATGGTAGCCAATTTAGGTTTTTACCATAAAATAACACGGGACTAAAATCGAAGTCGAAAGAGAGTAGGAGCGGGAATGAGAGCAAAAGAAAAACAAAAATGAACTGAAATACTTTGGAAAATTGAAAAATAACACTGCAAGCAGTGGCATCGAAATTGAAGGATATATAATAGAAGTAAAAATTGAAATGAATTTTCCATGAGATTTATATTTTTTCCGAAAGAGAGACACACGTATTGTATGGCTCCGAAGAGGAAATGAGATTATAGTTCAGAATTGAAGTGGGAAGACTGAGCATTCATTGGTGGGGATGAAATTGATTTAGAAAGTAAAGTGATGGGACATTTTGTGGTCTAGCAGCTCCATGATTGAAAAAAGAGTTTTTTTATAAAAACAAAAACAACTTTTACAAAAACTTGTTTTGGATGTCCTGAATTTAGTTTTTAGTGCATGATTCAAACAAAGTTTATCGGGAAATTCTAAAAAACTACATATCTATGTACATACTCCAATGGATAATTTATAAAATCTATAAATAATACAGTATTCTCACCAGACTAGCTTCTTGGTCCTCGTCTCCTACAAAACTAGATTAGATTTCAGACACAATTGCAGCAGCCTAAAATTTCTATGTGAACTCCAGAAAATCGAACTTCTCTACTTCAAACAATATACTCGTAATCCAGTCATTTTAAACTTTCTCTAAGTATTATACAATGATATAAGTGAAGTATAATGATATAGATAAAGAAAGAAGTAAAGTTTTTTCAGCGGAATTATGTTTATTGTAATGCCGATTTACACTTTCTTCGACATATGGCAAATGTTGCCAAGCACGAGAGTGTAGATAGTTACCTCGTCTATTCTCGCCTCTTTTTTTCCATTCACATGCCAAGCCATGGCAACCACGAGAGTGTGAATGGAGTTTTCGCTTGCATGTTTTACGAAGGATTTATGAGGGTCTCATCTTAGCTCGCAGCCGCTCGAAATGTTGTCGGTTTTACGTATGTAATGATGATAGTAATGATATTTACAAATCGATTTGGTTTGCCTACGAAATCATGGATAAAATGTATAGTACCGGACAAGATGCATGAGTACGGAAGGGTACGAGACACACTGTTCGAATATTTGTAAACAAATTTATGACCAGAGAAAATGCTACCTACCTACACCACATGCATATTCGCGCACTTAAACTTCACACCCTTCAAATCTTCGCAATGCGGACAGGACGAGTTTTATGGCGTACTGACATTAAAAAAGAGTCTATGAGTACGCGTCAAATATTTTGGGAAGTAGTTTCCCAAGTACCTCGACAACCCATTTGCCATATGCGTAAACGAGGCATAAGATGTGAAGCACAATATGAAAAGTTTATTATGAAATCGTAGGAGCAAAGAAATCTACTAAAGATCACATGTCAGGAAAACCAGTTTTATTAAATATCTCATAAACTATTGGTTTAACGTGGATTTTGTACATCAAATTTGATCAGCATCAAAATCTGCGCAAACGTTTCATACAAAGAATGCACGTGAGACCAATAGTACTTGAAATATGAACCTGAGAAAACTTTGACTTCTTGCATCATTGATAATTTGTATTTCGTCAAAGTGTTTTTTCTGACATATCTCACGAACTATAAGTACCACGTAAATTTTGTTCAGAAAAATTTTGTCCACATTTGTACGCTGAATATTTTTTTGCTACAAATGTTTTCGTAATACCAGTATTTAATGAGTTTTTTCAAAAAAATACCATTCGGGACCTTTGAGCTTAAAAATTTTTATAGCATTGTTGCTGTAGCGTTACATGACTTTGTAATCAACTTTCTACACTATGTTTTTCATCTTATTTAAACATAATTCCGTTGAAAAATCTTATATATATATATATATATATATATATATATATATATATATATATATATATATATATATATATATATATATATATATATATATATATACTAGCTGACCCGGAAAACTTCGTACCGCCTCAGAATCAATAAATGTTGTTTTAACCTATTGACTAAATTAAATTCAGTTTTTTATTAAGATCAAAATAAATTTTTTATTAAGATAAAAATAAATTCAATAAATGCAATGTTGTTACATTGAAATGAATGTAATTCACTTGGCAGCAAGGCATTTGCTTTATTGAAGGGAATCGATATGATTCTCGATATGATGCTTTATTGAAGGGAATCGATATGATAAATGGATTTTTTTTAGATGGGGGTTTTTTCATTATTGATTTTAACATACTTCCAATACAGAAATTCCACAAAATTACAAAAGTGGTAATAGCTGGCAGCCCTTTCATGGTTTTTGTACGAAATTCCTACGAAATTTATTTCACATTAAGGTCCATTTACTGCATGAACTTGGTTTTGATTTCTACACTGGACCGGCAGTTACAGGGAAAAAAAGCTTAATTTTGCTGAGCAAATTTGCAAGACTTATGGAACAAAAATCAACACAGCTGCCAGCCCTATACTAATTTTTCAACCGAATTTTCACGAAATGTTACATAAAGTAACATCCAAGTACTGTGTGAATTTTGTTACAATTTAATGGCTGCATCGGAAGTTATAGGCCAAAAAGCTGTTTTTTTCTCAGTTATTTTTCAAGATGGTACCACTGCCACAAAGTTGCCCGCGTTTCAAAATCACTTCTATCAGACTTGGTCCTAGCTAATAGCAACATGTCCTGTAACTTTCATTATGATCGGATAATCCGGTCGTCAGTTCTCGTGAACAGAACTTTCGAGTGCTGAAAATAGAGGTAATTTGGTGATTGGTTCTTGTGCAAATCGGAATTTTGAAAATTTCAGTTTGACATGATGGAAAAAGGTTGAAATTTATCAATGATTTGAATTTTTTGTCGAAAATCAAAAATTACAGGATTACCTGCACTATCTTGAAAATCCATGTGTATTAAATCTTAGCCATTGTCAATACGCTCTACGAATTTCACGGTGATCCAATGTTTTTGTCAGAAGTAATGACAAATCATAATTTGAAAAAAAATCCTTGCCTACTTTTAGGCACTTAGCACCCACACACGGCTCAAAATGTTCAATTTTTCATCATGGACAAGCTAAGAACATAATTAATTTTCATTCGTAATACTTTTCTTTAACAAAAATGTACACTGCTTGGAAATATAGGAGTACCTCAAAATTCACTAAAACGCTCGCCGCCGCCAAAAGGTTTAGGATATCTGAGTTTGAGTCATGGACCTACCTACTATACACATCTACGTTCTCCGAAAATTTCCGCTCAATCGGATTGGCCACTCCAAAGATTATCTCCCTTAATCATTTTGCTGATATGTATATCGATTATCACGATATATATATATATATATATATATATATATATATATATATATGTATATATATATATATATATATATATATATATATATATATATATATATATATATATATATATATATATATATATATACATATATATACGATAACGAGTTTAATACTAATGTTCTTCGATTATTAGTAAAAAACACTTTCATATTTTTCAAAAAAAAAATATCACGCGTCTTGCTCGATTTTTCTCATTCCAAACACTTCGAGTGAGACGAGTGCCTTTCGAGTCGCAATCTAACCGAGTACGAATCGACCATAAGTCGACCCGTGTGCGGGTCTCTATTCATTTGCATTGGAAATCGAAAAGAGGGAGACTCGCTTCCAGTACGAGTCGACCCGTGTGCGGACGCTCTAGGAGAGATAATCTCTACAGTGGCCATGAAAAAATTGAAAAATCACTGCGAAAAAACACTGCCTTTTAGCTTATAAGTTTCGATTAGGCCAACAAATTTTAATGAAATTCGCACAGTATTTGAACCTTAGTCAAAACCAGAGCTGGTAGGAATCTGTTTGAAAAATTAAAATAGGGTTGCCAGCTATGGGAACTTTAGGCACCTAATTCATATAATTTTATTCAACAAAATAAAGCTTTTTCCCCCATTACTTCCGATCCAGTCATGAAATCAAAACATTGTGATAAATGAACCTTATTGTAACCCAAAAGTCGTAGGAATTTCGTTAAAAAAACCAAGAAAGGGCTGCCAGCTATGACCATTTTAGGCCATACCTTGTACTCATCTGCACTCATGCATCTTTTCCGATATGATGCATCTTGTCCATGATTTCGTAAGCAAAACCGAATTGGTTTGTAAATATCATCTGAGCCAGCACCAGACCTTTTTTCAAATACCTTTGACTCGATACTTAAAACCGTCATCATTTCGAGCGACCTCGAGCCGAGGCGAGGCCCTCATAAAACAGGTAGGCGCTGGCGAGAAAATCATACATCCTCTTGTTCTCGTCAGGTCTTGGCATGTGTGGATAGAGAAAAACAGGCGAGAATCGACGAAGAGACCATACACACTCTCGTACTCAACTATAGTTATAAGGTCAAGAGATCCGCCTTTAGACTAAATGCCATTCGACTTCACAGTGTTCGTGTCAAAGCAAGAAATACGTCACTATTTTTGGCAGACGCTTGCACATTTTTTAGACGTAGATGGAAAGATGGAGTGCATTCAATGAACAAAAAAATGTCTTGCAGCTGAGATAAAATTTCCAAGCTAATTTCCAAGCTAATTTCTGATTTGTTTGCTAGAAAAAGTATCTTATGTATTTTACGTGAAAGATTCTCGAAGGAAAATTTTTTCTATGAACGATTTTCGTTCTGATTTTTTTCCTTTTGGCTATTTTAAAATAATTGGCCTCTGACATTTTTTTTCTCGAATTTTTTCATTCCAACTAAAAGTTCAACCAAAATTCCCATGCTAAAGCTTTTTTAAAAGTGCATCCAACAATAAAATATGCATTCACAAACGGCAATACATAGATTCACTGATACTTGCTCGGTTAATCACCTCGGCTGTCGTTGAAGTATGAAAATTTATTTTTGGTGTTGCAAAATTAAACGCACATTTTCGTTGTCGAGTCTAAATGTGATAAAAATAATGTTGCATCGTCACTGCGACTAAAACTTGGAGTCAACGAGTATGCAAGCAAACCAGCCAACGAGTTAGCTGGGGTGATTGAAACTTAATTGGATTTATTGGAGTAATGGCAACTGTGTCTTCGAATGCACTTTCTGAATTGCAAAAATTAATGGTTTTGCCATTTGGTTTTACTGACTTTGACAAGGGATAAAATTCTAACTTGGAAACGTTTGGTGTGTTAAAGCGAATAGTAGCAGCCAAGTTAATTTTTCCCACTCCATTCTGCTAACCAAACCCTGCACTTATCAACGATTTTAATTTCAAATCCCATTTCAGGGCCTTATCAAAGCTCCCCAATTCATTCCATCTTGAGAAAAACCGTATTCTTCCTACTCGAAATCATATCCACCCACGATAAAGGTTAATGCTCCTTCGCCTCAGTCTGCGTGAAAATCATTTCGCTTTAAAGCAACTCTATCACTTCGTCAAGTCCGTTGACAAGACAAGTGAACCAACCGAATTTTCCCTCCTCAGACTCGAACCGCTCATAAATAAAGATACGAATTAAAACTCTTTTAAAGCTCAAGTAAACTAGCTGTTCAAGTTGTGCCAGGTCAGTCGAAAAATAGTCCTTTGAAGCAAGATGAAATTGTGTTTTAGTATTTGAACTTGCCTGCATCTATATATGGAGGTGTTTACATTTTCAAGGATAAAATTTGTAGAGAGCTCTTTATTTGAACTTGCCTGCAGCTATATATGGAGGTATTTACATTTTCAATGATAAAATTTGTAGAGAGCTCTTTTATAAACAACTTAAAAAAACAAGTTCACAAATAGGATACTTCCTTCAGAATAACTCTTACTCCAATAGGAACCATATATAACACCATATCAATGATTTTCTCATCTACGAAAACACCAGTTTTCATTGTGTTTCACACATGGCTTCTCCTCCTATATCATCAATGTCCTACTCACAAGAGCCAAAGTGTAATGCACTCGACAAACATCTTTGCAAAAAAAAAAGTATTACTGACTCGACTCAGTTTGAGTTCAAAGTTTGCAGCTTTGCAGTTTACACTTTCTCCATGCTACACGAGATCTTACTTCGTATACTATATATCCTTAACAGTCAGTCGTTTTCTGTTTTTCCAAGAATCAACGAAACTGCCCCAGCACGGATACAATTTGATGAACAGGAGAGAAAAAAGGAGAGGTTTGAGGAGGAGAAAAAACGTCTGGTATTATCCAGATGCAGGAGCACAAAGCAGAAATCCGAAAGATGTGGAGTAGGGTGTAGATGTTTTGTTTGGGTCTTGTCATCAAATAGCTTCAAGGACGAACAGCAATAAGCGATGTAGTTATTTTGTAGATTTGTATGTATTTACTCGTATATCTAGTCCAGTGGGAAAATGTCTGCCGACAAGAAGAAGTTTGTTGAACTCTCAAGCAATGAAGCAACTTAGTTTTGATACAAGTGCAAAGTGATTGTACCCGCATATTTTTGGGAAGGTGGAAGAAGGATTAGATTGAACTTCTGCAGGGAGAAAAGATAAAGTTAATGAATATGAAAAGCTTACTAATTTCACAAAATAGTTTATGCTGAGGAAATTATTTAAAAATACTATTATAGAATGCGTATTTTTGCGTGCTGCATCTTCTAGATAACAGCTCGGTATTGCCAGAGATCCAACCTTTACCGACAAAGGTTGTTTTCAAGCGAGCTCAACCTGTGCCTGAACCAATTTTACTTCAGGTCTTTGCTCCTTCAGTATCAAGTACTAGTAGATATTCCGATTCTGGGTGGCACTGTATGATTTCTAGCAACCAGAAAGTTTATTTAAGAATCTCACCAAAGTTCCTGGCAGAAACAGTCGATTCACACTAACGTCAAGTGGAATTTCTTTGACTTAATCTTGGTTTCTTTCCTTTTTTTCTTTCCGAATCAAACTCTGTGTCTAATGTTAATAAAAAAACATATATCGTATTTTTTGCTAATCTTCCTTAGTCTTCAAATTCTTCAAATCATTCTCCTCAATCTTATATGCTCTCCGATCTTCATCACCATCTAGTGGTTTTAGAATTTCATTTCAACGTAATATGTGTCGATCGGCAGGCCTCTCTAGATCGGCAGCCACTTCAACCTACCTACCTACCTTCAACCCTACTCTTGGAGCCGAAAACTCCTTTTCCTTATGTTTCAATTTTCGTGTGAATATAATCTCCGGAAAAGTGACCGAAATTTTGGTTTGACAGTTGACAAAACGTTTGGCAGGCTTCTCATGACTAAAATAGGGGTTGAAGCTGGTAGAGTGCCTCACCACTAATTTGCAATCAATGTAAATACGTGTGGAATGATCAATTCCACGACACACTTCACCCCTGATTTAAACCAGGTACCAAATCAGAGCTAGATGAACTCTGAGCTAGGTAAACTCAAAGTTTGGTGCGCTGACCCTCGTCCGAACCTAGATTCGAACCAGCGATCCCACAAACAAGAGACTAGTGCTCTATCCACTAAGCAACTTACGCTTACAATATACAAATATGTATAAATATATTCATACGAGAGTATATATATATATATATATATATATATATATATATATATATATATATATATATATATATATATATATATATATATATATATATATATATATATATATATATATATATATATATATATATATATATATATATATATATATATATATATATATATATATATATATATATATATATATATATATATATATATATATATTAGGTTGCTGCAGATGAAATGGCTGATTTAGTCATACATTTTTAAACAGCTGTAACTTCTTTTTATAAAGACAATTTATTTACAACACACTTTTCGCAACGAGATACAAGTACATTTATTCCAGTTTTGCAGAAGTCCGAGTTTCTGGTTCGAAGAAACTCCTTGAAAGCATTTTTGACAGCAGCTTCATTATTAAATCTATTTCCTGTCAAAAAGTGATCCAAATGTTTAAAGAAATGGTAATCTGCTGGTGAATATGGAGGATGAGGAAGAGTCTCATAGCACAACTCGTTTAATTTTTGGACCGTTGTTCTCGATGTATGAGGTCGTGCGTTATCATGAAGCAGTATCACTCCATCCCTGTTGATCAGCCTAGGTCGCTGGACTATCAATTTCTGATGCATTTCATCCAGCTGACCATAGTTTTTCTCATCATTGATGGTTTCGCCAGGTTGCAAGAATGAATAGTGGATAACTCCAGCTACAGACCACCAAACAGTTACCATTATTTTCTTTGGATGAAAGCTTGGTTTCGGCATGTGCCTTGGCGCTTCATCGGCATCCAGCCATTGGGCGGATCGGCGACGATTATCGTATAAAATCCACTTTTTATCGCAGGTCACAATTCGGTGTAAGAACGGTTCCTTTTTGTTGCGGGAGAGAAGAGAACTTGAAATATCCATTCGACACGTCATTTTTTGCTCGGTAAGATCATGCGGAACCCATTTGTCAAGCTTTTTCACTTTTCCAAGTTGTTGCAAGTGGCGGCGAACTGTCGAATTGAGAGCATCTAATTTCTCGGCAAGATCCCTTATGATTTGGCGGGGGTCAGACTCCACTAATGCACGCAGCTCGTCGTTATCGATCAATGGTCCTGGGTGTTCACGTGGCTCACTTCAAAGGTTCATATCTCCGGATCAAAATTTTTCGAACCACCACCGAGTGGTTGGTTCGCTAACTGTATCAGGCCCAAATGCGCTGTTGATATTCCTCGTTGCTTCCGTTGCGTTGTGCTCTAATTTAAATTCGTATAGTAAAAGTAGCCGTTTTTGATTCACTTTCATGTTCAATTTCTCTTTTTATTTTTACGATAACTATGAAGTGCAAAACAGAAATGAATCCATAAACCAATGTAGCAGTATTTATACTTCAATATGTCATATCATTTGCGCCGCCTTGTGCCAACATAATACACTAAAATTGCAGCCATATATATACATATATATATATATATATATATATATATATATATATATATATATATATATATATATATATATATATATATATATATATACATAAAAATATATTTATATATATATATATATATATGTATATAAATATATTTATATATATATATATATATATATATATATATATATATATATATATATATATAAATATATATAAATATATTTATATATATATATAAATATGTTAATATATATATATATATATATATATATATATATATATATATATATATATATATATATATATATATATATATATATATATATATATATATATATATATATATATATATATACTCGGCCTAGTTTCGACACAATAAGAAGATTCGAGAGTATTAGTTGTTGGCGTTGTAGTGTCTGCCTTTCGTTAAACACCCTTGGGTACCTTCGCAGGCTACAAGAGTTCGTCGAGTTTATGACCAATGTTGATATGGCTGCAGCAGCAGCGATACTGGTACGTAATCCAGATGTTGCTATTTCAGCCTGTACGTAAATTTCGTTGGCTTCGCCAAGGAAACTCCATCGAGCTGCATCACGTCAGGGTCACCAATTTAGCTTTTTAGTATGTCTCAAAAGGTTTCCTGTCTCTCATTAAATAGCACAACAATGCTAACAGCAACTATTTTTGAACATTTGAACAAATCAATTGATTGACAACCCAAATTATTTTTCACAAAACTTTAAACAATTTCTACTTAGCCTACTTGATTTTATAAATTTTCATGTGGTGTGTTAAATGTCAAGTAGTGTGGTGAGTAGTGAATGTGTGAATGATATGTGTATGTGTTTGTGCATCCACAACCTAACTGTTGTTTCTAAATGTAAAAATTGAAATATTGTTTTAGGTTCGCGGTCACGCTGTCATCGTTTTGAGTGCGGTATTGATGAATGCGTGCGAAAAATTTGAAGTTCATCTGAACAGGCAATACACACAAGAAGAAGAAGAGTGCGAAAATCACTACACGGCGGCACACAAACGAGACAGCATTGGCAAATCCATTGTTCAACTACCTCTCAAATTGGAACCAAGCGTCCTTGGTGACTCTCACAGACAGGCGGAGGAACGATATAGATGTAAAGAACGGAATTTTCAACATAATCCACAGCTGAAAGAAGATTATACGGCAGTTCTCATGGAATACTTAACGGAAGTTCACATGGAGTTGGCCCCAACATCAAAAAGGAACACGTTGGCTTATTACATGCCCCATTATGCGTTCATCAAGGAAAGACACACTAGAACAAAGCTCAGGATAATATTCAATGCTTCAGCAAAAAGCTCATTTGGGCATTCCTTAAACTCCATCATGAAATATGGACCAGTGGTGCAAAAAGATTTATTCGCACTATTGCTGAAGTGGAGACAATACCACTATGGGATGACGGCTGACATAAAGGCTATGCATCGTCAAATATGGGTCGATGAACAACAAAGAGGCTCTCAACGTATATTATGGTGACGAAATCCAGAAGAAATGATTCAAGAGCATAGAATGAAATTATTAACATTCGGAACAGCAGCGGCTCCATACCTAGCAACAAAAACCTTGCAGCATCTAGCAATCGATGAAGGAGAAACGTTTTTGATTGGGAACGAGACTTTAAAGAATCACTTCTATGTCGACGATATACTTACAGGCGCAGCTTCAATAGAAGAAGTTTGTAAGATTTGAGATGAAGTCATCCAATTACTTGCTTCTGGAGGATTTTACATTCGTAAGTGGGCATCCAATGATCTCAAGATTCTGGAAGAACTGCCTACCGAATCTCTTGAGCTAAATATCAAAGAGCTGTGGCTCGGATCAAAAGAACTCTGCGTTAAAGCTCTCGACAAAGAATGGGATCCTAATGGAGATAATTTTAGATTCAAGCCTATAAAGTTTCGACCAATGGAGCGAGTCACAAAACGGGGAAAAAATTAGCCAAGCTATTTGATCCCATGAGGTGGATTTCTCCAGTTGTGGTGCTTCAAAAGGCACTATTTCAATGGATTGGGCACCTTCAGAATGATTGGGATGAAGAAGTTCCTGACAACATTCAAATAGAATGGAATTAATATCAGGATGCATTGCAGTATAAACATACAATACAAGTACCCAGTTGGCTTAGTTTGCCTATTAACACGGCTGACGTTCAAATACATAGGTTTTAAATACATGTTTCGTTGGGAACGTGTTACGGGTTGGGAACTATGTTATTTAACGTGTTACATTAAATGACGCCCAACGATACCTGGATCCAACAGTCTCCACACAATTGAAGGTGTATGTGGCAAACCGGGTGTCAGAGATTCATGATCGTCAATACATCACCCAGTGGCGTTATATTTCAATGAAAGAAAACCCGGCAGACATAGCCACTCCATGTATGTGTGCTAAAAACCTGGCTGGTTGCGGAGTTTCATGACATGGGCTTTTTTGGCTGCAACAATCACATGCCAATTGGCCAAAACTGAAAGGAGTTGTAGAGACAACGTTAGAGTCGAGTCCCAAGAGTTTAATTGCATCAACATTAAGACCTCCTAACGAAATATTGCAAAGACGGTCAATTGTAGGTCGACTAGTGCGAACAACCGCCTGGTGCCGCAGATAGCGCAGATGGGCCAAAGGACCCTTCATCACAGTTGAGGAAATGAAAACCGCAGAGTGTGAAGATAGTGCAAGCTGATTCGTTGGAGCAGGAGATACATCGACTGAAAAGTACCCACGCAAGCAGCAAAATTACGGAACTAACGCCATTCATTGACTCAGCGGGAATTTTGAATATGAAGGGCCATTTGAGAAACTCTGCTCTCAACTTTAACGAAAAACATCCAATCATATTACCGTCTGTGGGACATCTGACCGATTTGATCGTGCGTCGAGTACATCTAGAAACGTTGCATGGGGGAGTCCAACAGACCTTGTCGCACCTCCGCCGGAAATACTGGATATGTCGAGGCAGACAGTCCGTAGAGCGGACAGTTCACGCTTGTCAGACATGCGCTCGATACAGGCAAGCAGCTTGTCAGCAGCTCATGGGAGACTTGCCATCTACTAGAGTCAGTCCAAACAAGCCGTTCTAAGTAAAAGGATTAGACTACACTGGCCGATTGATGTACGCCGACATAAAGGCAGAGGATACCCAACGATAAAAGCATATGTAGCGGTTTTCGTATGTTTCACTACGAAGGCTGTACATCTAGAGCTGGTAACTGATATGACATCGTCAGCTCTTATAGCGACCATCCGCAGATTTGTTCCAAGGCGCGGAAGGTGTGACCACATATACAGCGACAACAGTGGAAATATGGTGGAATCTACAAATTCGCTAAAGGAGCTTCGAAAGTCTGGCGATCTACAGCATCAAGGTATAGGACGCCAAACTGCTTCTTTATCAATTGTTTGGCATTTCATCCCACCGGGTGCACCCCACTTCGTAGGCCTTTGGGAGGCTGCAGTGAAGTCCATCAAAACACACCTGAAGAAGATCCTGGGCTCAACAACGTTCACCGTTAAAGAGATGTTCACAGCTCTATGTCAAATAGAGGTCTGTTTGAACTCGCGGCCATTGTGCAAGATTAGTGATGATCCAGAGGATGACTTGATTTTAACACCGAGCCATTTCCTGAAAGAATTTATCTCAGTGACAATTAGTGATGGTGCATTCAAGTTCAGATGGCATGGTACTGAACAGATGGCATGCCGTAGAATATCGTGTCCAACAATTTTTTCGGCAACGGTCACGCGAGCATTTGAGCACTCTTATGACACAGTCGATGTGGCGAACTCTAACGACCCAGCAAACAATTTAGTGAGCGTTCACTAAAAACGATAGTTTCTCGACAATCAACGAAACCTAGCCTGTTTGTAAAACGATACGCAGCAATAATTTTGCTTAAGGTGACCGACGTAATAAATAATGCAAGCCATTTGTGTGTGCCCTATGGCTTATGCGGCTCAGTAGCAGATTTTACATAGACTTTTCCCCTAGTTTGCTGGTCGCGATATCCCAAACATAATTTCAGTTTAATTCAACTGTGCTGTAAATTCGTCTGCGCTGAACAGTGTTCTTATATAACGATGTTTTATGCTCGTCTTTTGCAGCCATTCTTCCAGTCTTTCAAATGCACTCTACTATGAGTAAATAATTTTAACTCATTTTCAATTCATAAAAGTTAATATATTTGAAATCGTCAAAACTATCGCCAATAATTCATAAAAGTATAACTTTTAACGAGTATTTAGGTGATATATACTCGCTAAAACCACATTTTTTCTAACTCATTTACGAATCGTTGAATGATTTTTCTCGGATGGCCATTTTAGTAGGACCAATGAATCGTTTTCGATTCATTTGCAAGCTCGTTAACGACAAAAACATTCGTAAAATAAGACTCTCTTATGAATTAATTACGATGCACATGGTTTGCTGGGGAGCGACGGTATTGTTGGACAATTGGTGCTTTTATGAAATGATAACCTTCCTCCATCGCGACAAATGACACTAAAAACGATCTATTGATTGTTCCAGTGTCCAATCACAAAGGTATGTTTGCTGCCAATGGAAATGGAAAATACTGCGCAGAAAGACTAAACTCCTCCAAACAAGGAACTAGTTCACGCAGTAGTAGAGTCAAAACCTAAGGCGCAGTCTTACCGGGCTACTACTGGACCTAGATGGAAATGGTGGTAGATCTTGGTAACAATCATTTCTTGTAATTACAACTTGGGACAAACCCAAGTCGAGCACAAGTCCAATTTGAAATGGGTGACCAGTCATTGAACGCTGTTAGCACACTGCGATTTCACAACATACAAATTAAAAATTGTACAGATCGAGACTTCAGTCGACAATTTGAAACAATGGTGGCACAAAAACGTAGCGGACAACCAATACTATACCGCAATCGAAGTCCAATTTCGGAAGTTATTCGAACAGATTATAAACAATGACTCACTCTTGAGGAATCATTACGGAGTCAGGCACCAAAAGATAAAACGTGGACTGCTTAACGTCGTGGGTGGGATACCAAACAAACTCTTTGGTGTGCTTGATGAAGAATTTGCAGAAAATTATCGAAAGGAGATAGCGGCAATCAAGAACAATCAGTTGCATCTAGCAAATCTAAGCAGAACACAAATATTGGTGCTGGATCTAACACAGAGATTGTTGAAGCAACATTACGAAGAAACGCAAAATTTAACTCAAAGTCTGAATAATAACCTTGCTAGCATCGTAAACGCGATCAATTGTGCGGAAATATTTGAGGAGACACAGTGGGGATTCGAGAAACTCATCACATTATTTTCATGGGACGTTCTTCTTCATCACACAGTCGATGTGGCGAACTTCTTCACTATCATCCTCGAATGCCGAAGTTCTTCACTATCATCCTCGAAGTGCGATTGCCCATCGTATATAGTGAGGAGTTTGTGTTTTACAAAATACACTCGCTGCCTACTCGTTTGAACCATACCTACATATACGTGGTACCCGACATTGATAATTTAGTTTTTAATAGTCGCCGAGACAGATACTTCACGTTAACTGATGAAGAAGTCAAAAAATGCGAATCCTCGACCGACATAGTTCTCTGCGAATTCAGAGGACCCATTTGCAACTTAAAGTCACACGAAAATGCATGTGAGCTGAACATTTTTTTCCACAGAGCCATCGACAGGGAAAATTGTGACGTGGCAATGACTCCAAGGCCTGTCTAGATCACATTGCAAAACAGCCTGTGGATTTTCATTTTGAACCAATCATATGTATATAAATTAAATTGTCAAATTAACACATTTCACTTACAGTTATCAAGAGAGGGTACTTTGACGATGGCTCCAAATTCGACAAATTTGTCACAACTAGCGTAAATAAAAAAAAAAACTCTAGCGCACCTGAACCGCTAGAAACACTAATGTTCGAAGAACAGTAGAAGAATCGTGCAGGTTTTGAGTGCATACTCCACCACATGAGCTGGCTATTACGGCCAAACTGTTTCAAATGCCACGTTTTACTTTGGTCTCAAGAATGCATTATAACTCATATGGTAGAAGGTTTCAGATATTACCACTGGCATGGGTTTCAAAATTTATGAAAGAAAAACACTTGTTAATTATATTCGTTATCAGTTGCTTATTTCACCAAACTTTGAAAGCAAAACTGTAACTGAAGTTGTTGTTTGGGGCTGCGATCCGAAAAATTTGCAGAACTTAGGGAATTGAAACATCGGTTATTTATTTTCATTGTAAATGTTTCCGGTATGAATACTAACTGTAAGCATTTATTGATACAAAAGTAGCACAACCGACTCGTGCTGGCAAACTTTCGCCAGTATCAAAGCCAAGAGTATATCACATCTGCTTCACGTTGTCATATTACATTCGAAGTTATAGGAGTATAAAGAAATTTAGGGCTACCTCCAGCGAGTTTTTTCAAATAATCGAAAGCTTAATATTTGCTGTTTATTGTCACTACAATACCATTACGAATTGAAAATTCTACAATAAAATGCTTAATAAATATATTGCAATTAAACATAATACCAACAA
>OX376373.1:102172362-102219862 GCA_947369275.1 Nemotelus nigrinus | reverse complement strand
AAGCCTCTATGTAATCTATAAGTGCTATGGCAATGCGATAAACTTGACCAAACAACAGCTTGCGTCAGCGGATATCAGCAAAATTTCAATAATAATCCCATTATAAACAGCCGTGCCTTTATTATAACTGGAAAAAAAATTATGCTCCCTATAATTTTCTCGGTGAAATTAAATGGCCACTTTAATGCATGCATACACAAAATTGATTCTACGCATTAAAAGCGTTATGATGTGTTTAATACGTTCCGTAAATGAACGTGTAAACACGATATGAAGAAAACGGTCTGAAAGGCATCCTCTTACCGAATTTTCTTATCTTAGCGGCAGATCTACAGCATATAAGATAGCAACGTCTCCATCAAATTATTGAAAGGTAATTTTTAGTGGCCTTTAATTCAAGAAAAAATTACCTAGAGTCTGAGCAACACCCTGTTGTCGTTAATACATCGTTGCAGTAGCATCATGTTTCTTTGTCGCCTAATTTCATAAAGATTGCAAAAATAAAAATTCATCGAAAATTTTGAACGGCGCACGATGATGATTCCAACCAAGATCATCATGCGCCAGGCTCAGAGGATGCGACCGCAATGAAAAGACTCGGGACGACCGAGACCAATTAAAGATCAATGTTACAGAGGCGGACAATTTCGTATTCGGTATCAAATGAAGCTATAAATTATGTTCGAGTCAGGAAAATCATGTTCAAGTGAATCAACACTTGAAAGGCAACATAAAAATCACGTGTTTTATGCAAATTTCCGAGCATCACCGTTTCTATCATCTCAACAGTTTGAGCTTCTTTGACGTAGTTTTTATAAAATGATTTGAAGTAGACGGTTCAAGCGATGGATGAATCAAACCTTTTTCAACTAGATTTTTCATGTAAGCTCCCATAGAAGATTATTTAATCTAAATCAAAAATAATCTACATTCAAAAGGATTTTTTTCACTCTGCTTGCTTATCAACTTAAAAAATAACTGAGTTTCAAAAATTTCACATTTTTAGATTTAAAACAAACAATACATGGTTAAAAACTGCGTTATGAGTTAGGCTAAGTGTACTTGGAACCAAAACAAAAATCACAACACAGCCCAAAGGTCATTAACACTTTCCAACGAGCCTAATTCCGCTTTCATCGCTATCTATTACTAATGTTTTCACGACTTATTAGCGAAAACGCAACTTTCTTCGCCATCGATGTTGTACATACCATATTGTCCACCAAACTAGCCCCTTCTTACCAACCGTCGCTAGAACCGACGAACCCTTGCATTGATATCATTCCAGTCCACCCAAAGTTTCCTTATATCACATATATTTCCTAGCAACGCCAGGCCAATCTACCCATTTATTTCGATTCTTCGTCGTCAAACTGCATTAGGCCAATGACAGACAGTTCGGTTTCACCGAAGCGTTTAACACTTCGGTTTGGCGCGTCGGCTGACAAACACAGCGTTTTTCAGAAGCGTTTATTGAATCGGTTCAGTTACAAATTATGATAAAAAGAGTCGTGTATACATACATATGTATATATATGTATATACATATATATGTAAGTATGTATATGCATATGAAATTTGGGCAAAATGATTCTAATACTAATTTTCTTTGAAAATCTGTAATTGCCTACTTTTAGAAACAAAGTGCCCACAAATGTTTCATTTTCCAATACTGTATCCTAACTAGTGATGGGCGTTTCTGTTGTTTTCAGAAAACGAAAACGAACTGTTTTTTTCCAAAAACAACTGTTTTTTGAAACTTTTTGAAAACTTTTTTCACTCGACCAGCAGCAGATTGATACTGGGTGTTACCATTAGTGATGGGCGTTTCTGATTTTTTCAGAAAACGAAAACTATTTGAAAAAAAAACAGTTTGAAAAAAACAGTTTTTTTCAAACTGTTTTTTTCCAAATAGCTTTCGTTTTCTGAAAACAACAGAAACGCCCATCACTAATGGTAACACCCAGTATCAATCTGCTGCTGGTCGAGTGAAAAAAGTTTTCAAAAAGTTTCAAAAAACAGTTGTTTTTGGAAAAAAACAGTTCGTTTTCATTTTCTAAAAACAACAGAAACGCCCATCACTAATCCTAACCATTCTTCAAAAATCAATTTTCTTCTCAGATTTTCCTTCTCCTATCCCATGCATTCATCAATGCATCCAGAAAATTTCAGCTCGATCGGACTACGCAGCAATGAACAAATCGAAAAACGCTCGAAAACCGAGTCGGTGGGTCATTTTTCTCGTCTACCGACTCGGTTCCGAAACCGAGAGGCGGTTCGCACCGCGGTGTGTGTCATCACAATGCTAAAGTAATGCACGACTATACTGACTCGGTTTTCCTCTCGGGAAACGCCTCCCAAGAACCGCTGTGTTTGTCATTGGCCTAATTTGTAGCTAAACCGACTCAATAAACGCTTCTGAAAAACGCTGTGTGTATCAGCCGACGCGCCAAACCGAATCGTTAAACGCTTCGGTGAAACCGAACTGTCTGTCATTGGCCTAAGTATCTGCATAGAAACCTACCCATCTAAACAACAAAAGCTTCTTTCCTAGCAGATGAACATTGCTAGGGTTTACAGCGGTTGAACCAAATCTGACCTGACCTATAGCTCGGACTAAGTGAATTAAGTCCTAAGGTGTTTACATCGACTTCACCTAAAATTTGGTCGGGTTTAATTTAGTCCTTGTTTGTACGTGACAGCTGCCATTTAGTTTAATTTTAGCTCATGCACTATAATTATCGTTTCATTTGTCTTTCAAACATGTTTAATATAATGATTTTGATCCAAACAGGAAGGTTGCCAGCTTATATTCAACATACATGTATATACAATTAATAGTCGCGCAAAAATCAGTACTTTGGTCGGGTGTGTTTACAGCAATATAGTCCAGGACCCGTTTTAGGTCAGGTCGCTTGAAATCATGGACTAACCTATCGCCAGTATGGTTCGGGTAGTGAATGTTTACAGTAGATGGACTAAATAGTTTAGGTGGAATTTTGTGTATAGTCCGCGGAATAAGCGTCTGCTGTAAACATACCCATTATCACTACCGTAGCAGTTTTCCGTGAAACGGCTTAACAGAAGGAGGAGTCGCAAAACCCCACGGGACGTTCAATTCATTAATGCTCTGTCCGTTGTTTGTATGGTGGTCACCTACTATCTCCCATGATACCCTAGTACCTACATAGCTCCATATTATATTTGGATTCTCAACTACCTGTTTGGCAAACATTTGTAGTCGTCACTTTAGAGAAACCATTTTTTGTAATGAATATTTCCGCGCCAAATTAAGAAGCTGCATGACAAATGGTTTGAATGGAAGAGAGAAGTAGTAGTAATAGATCCTCTTCCATGGGTTTATTCAATGCTTTCTAGAAGTACGGGCTGTAATGCAGAATGACGACGTCAGAGAAAGAAGTCAAAATTATGGGACGTCCGCGGGAAAACGTAAATTGTACGGGTCTTGTTAAAGTGAGTGAAATGAAAATAAAGTGAGATCTGCGGAACAGTGCTAGTGAACAGTGGAAACAAAAATTAATTCAGTACGTGCGATAGAATGTGAAAAACTCGCCACGAATTGAGTAGCAGTTGTTGTTAGGTTATGTGATGTTTCGTGTCGATTTACTGTCGACAGAATTGATGGTGGGTTTGCCGCATATGTTTAACTGGCTTTTTGATTTGAATAAGCCAGTTGAAATTAATGCGGCTATTTCCTGATCAGCACCAACTATAGTAAATCGAGCAAATTCGTGGAGGTTTTGTGTGCGTACTGTGTATGTGAAGTGTTGTTTACATGTTGTGCAACCCGCCAGTATGAGGGAAAACCTTAGTTAAAATGCAAGTTATGACCAAATATTATTATTACAACGCATCCACGCACAAAAAAAAATAACGTTTTATTTGTATTTTAACTAAAATTCCGCAAGTGAAATCTCCGTGTATATCGGCACTGGCTGGTGGATGTGTCAAAGTGACCAGCAACCATGACGTCAATGCAACAACGATTGCGAGCATGACGGCCCGTACTTCTAGAAGGCATTTGTATGTTAGACCGCGTACAAAGAATTGATAATATATGTAGTTAGATTTTTAATTTGATTTTTGCTCGTTTAAGTAGAACAAAGTTGTAAATGAATTGTATTCGAAATGAAAATTCAAGAGGTCTACATATTTAAGAAATATAGATTTGTAGATTTTTTGGCATTGGCAAGCCTAGCCAAGAATATTTTATTTTTTCATACCCTTGCCTAATAAAATCAAAATTTGGGAAATATGAACTTGAAATATAATTTTGCACCACCCCTAAAAATCATCAGATACAATACTCAGCAACGGCAGGTGCTGTTTGTAATTCTCCTTTGGATACCTTATTTTCATTATTTATTATTAAAATATATTTTTTAAGTAGGACTGAAAAAAATTTAATAAGCAAGTCTGTGATGCAATCGAAAGCCTTATTTTTTACACAATGTCTCT
This sequence comes from Nemotelus nigrinus, assembly GCA_947369275.1. NCBI lineage: Eukaryota > Metazoa > Arthropoda > Insecta > Diptera > Stratiomyidae > Nemotelus > Nemotelus nigrinus. The sequence goes on along the minus strand of OX376373.1, from coordinate 102,215,383 downwards.
ATAATTTTTTTCAATTTTGTCTGTTCTTCAATGATTTTTTTGTACATTTTTTACTTTATTAACTTTATACTTACCAATAAAAATTTACTTAAGGAGAAGCCTTCGATAGGATTGAACAATGGAAACGACCCTCCAAACAAAATATGGACTCTAATGTCAGATCAACAAGACCATCTGAACAAGACCATCTCAGATCAACAAGACCATTTGAACAAGACCATCTCTTTCTCAATCATATCGATGAATTCTACTCAACTATCGAGAAATTAATAACAGTATCCGATACAAATATTGATATTTTAACATCTTTTGCCATATTCAGGGAATATCTCGATATAATTGTGTCAAATAATGGTGTTGTATTTAACAAGACAAAGCCAACACGCATCACTATGACGTCCAAAACTCTACTCGATCGTGTGATCATAACGCATCCAAACATGAGTGAACGTATGTCTTACAATGATGATGACTGGCCTGGCTTAGACCATAAAGTTATCAATTTATCCATCAAAGATTTCGTCAAAACTAAAATACGACCTCAAAAAATTTCGATGAGCAGAACCAATCATAAACATTTCTTAAGGAACTTCATAGATAGTCTTCGAGGGTCTCCAACATCCGACTTTGATGAGCTGATTGAGAAGATAACTGAATTTAAGGCAAAAGCAGCAATAACGAAACAAGTTCGTGTACGAGTACAATCTTGGATCACTAAGAATGTAATTGATGCTTCAAATCGAAAGCGAATTGCTTACAAAAAACACAAAGCGGATCCAAACTCCACGTATAAAAAGCAGATCTATTACTATCTATATAAGAAGGAATCGAATCGAGCTATTATGAAGGCCAAAAAACATTTCTACAGGAATAAGTTTGAAGCTTCAGCCAGGAATACCTCCAGATATTGGCAACTAGTAAATGAGCTCTTGTCTAAACAACAAAACAAATCATCAACGTGCATAGAAGAACTGTTGATAAATGGAACATCCATTACAGATCTTGAAGAAGTCGCACAGCAGTTAAACAACTTCTTTGCTACCATTGGAGCACTAGTCACCGACAACTTTCATCACGCTCGAGTTTTTATATTGAGCCTAATATGTTCATTTCAATTCACTTACGTCCCACTGATCCTGCTCAAATATCTGAAATAATCGACAACCTTAAATCAAAGGTTTGTCCTGGTCTGGATAGTATAACATCGGAGGATATTAAATTGCTGAAAAATCATATTTTGGAGCTTCTAACTACAATAATAAATAAACACCTAGCAGCTGGCACATTCCCCGATTGCCTTAAACTAGCGAAAATCTCTCCAATTTTCAAAGGTGGTAATCCAGCAGAGCCATCAAATTATCGCCCAATAGCTGTCACAAGTGCCCTAAGTAAAATATTCGAAAGAGCCATTCAAAAACAATTGCTGCAATTTATTAAGACTAACTTAATTTTGACACCAGTTCAGTATAGATTTCAAGAAAACAGTAGTACACTAGCAACAACGTTAGATGCAGTACATTTTATCAGCAATGGATTGGATAGGGGCGACTATTTAGCGGCAATCTTCGTGGATCTGAAAAAAGCCTTTGACACCATTAACCATGACATCCTGCTTCAGAGGCTCGAATTATACGGAATCCACCACAGCTTCAAGCTGTTGATAAAGAATTATCTCTTCAACAGGCGTATTATTACAACCAACAATATGGATAAAAGTCAGGAATGCACTATAAACATCGGCGTTCCTCAAGGATCAATCCTTGGGCCATTACTGTTTCTACTGTACATTGACAGTGTACAGGATATTTATCTGATGGGAAAAATAGTTTTATTTGCTGATGACACACTACTGCTGTATTCCGGTAAAAATGAATCAATTCTTCAGCAAAATATAAATGATGATTTACGAAAATATTGGTATTGGCTCGAACAAAGTAAATTAATTATAAACATCCAAAAAACTAAATATTTAATATTCCAACAAAAAAACAAGCAGCAAATCAATCCGTCGGTACAAATAAATGGAATACAAATGGAAAAGGTCAACTCAATTAGATACTTAGGATTAACTTTAGACGAGAAAATGTCTTGGCTACAACATATCAATAACATCAGACATAAAGTAGCGCCTATGATAGGAATCCTGAAAAAATATGATTTTTTATCTCTCAACATCAAACTTGACATATTTGTTATGGCGGCGGCAGAAAAGGCTTAGGAATTTAAAACAGTATTTTTTTATGAATACATTTATTAATATTAACGTGCGTTTAATTCGTTGTTTTACATTTGTATCTTTTCACGTCGCGTTTCTTTTCTTTTTTGTGTCAATCTCAAAATCAAGTCCTTCGGCGAGATTCGATATATTCGCCAGGAAAACGAGTCTTGTCAGTCCCACAGTAATAACATTAACATCCCACCCTCCGTGAATCGGCCTCCGATTCACCACAAACAGTCAGTAGGGCTAATTTAGTAGCGGGTCGCCTCAGCACGCCTGACTTTGTCTTAAGGTCTGCAAACCTTACTTGCCCCTCTTTGGATGGAAATGTTTTGGTGACACGGCCCTTTAACCACTGACCTCGAGCTAAAGTAGTATCGCAAATAAGGACAACATCATCAACTTGGATTGGCTTCGACTTATCGTACCATTTCGGGCGAGTCAGTAGCTGTGGTAGATATTCGACAGTCCACTGCTTCCAGAAACGCTCTTTCAGGTTCCGGGCAATTTGCCATTGCTTTCGTGGACAAACAAATTCATCATCAGGTACTGGAGTTTGTATGGCGTTTGCGCATCCAATGAGGAAGTGGTGAGGAGTTAATGGTTCGTCTTCATCTGTAGTCAACGGTACGTCTGTCAGCGGACGGCTGTTCAAGATATTTTCGGCTTCAATCAACACAGATCGCAATGTTTCCACCCTAGGCGCTTCTTCGTGTAGAGTAGACGTAAGGATGCGCTTAACAATCCGGATCAAACGTTCTCAGCATCCACCAGAGCTTGGGTTAAGCGGGCAGTTAAAAATCCACTCTATGTTGCGTTTCACGGCTTCTGCTTCTAGCTGATCGGTATTCAACAGGCGTTGGTTTGCTTTTTTCTCCTTTTGAGCACCTACAAAGTTAGTGCCATTGTCGCTGCGAATGCGGATTGGGGTTCCTTGGCGATTAATGAAATTTCGTAAACAAAGTAAAAAGGCGTCTGTTGATAGGTTTTCTGCAAGTTCCAAATGGACAGCTCTTATCATCATACATGTAAAGATAACTGCCCAGCGCTTTTCACGTCGACGGCCAATTGTGACGTTAAACGGTCCAAAAAGATCTACGCCAGTATAGGTAAAAGGGCGAACCATTGGCGTAAGGCGGTCTATTGGCAGCTGGCCCATCTGTGGCGGCGATGGCTTGGGACGATTAAGCTGGCACTTTGCGCACTTAAAGCTAATAGACTTCAGTGTGGCTTTTACGCCTAATATCCAGAACTTTTGCCGAACTTCATTCAACACCACGGACACATTTTGATGATGAAAGATCTTATGGAAATAAATCACAATCAATTGGGAGACTTTGTGGTTTTTTGGTAAGAGTATTGGTCGTCTAACGTTGAATGGTAGATAAGATGCCTCATCAATACGACCACTAACTCTGATGATTCCCTCCTCATCTAGGTAAGGTGTAAATTTGTATAGGCGACTTCTTTTACTTACTTGACCTTTCAATGCTAAAGAACTTATCTCAGTAGAAAATACTTCTGTTTGCACCGTTTTGATGATAAGTTTTTCTGCCATATCTATCTCTGCGACCTATAGATGAGCTGAATATGTCACAGGCATGATGTGATCTGGTAGTTTATTCAAAAACTTTCGAATGCCTCTAAGCATCCAAGCAATTGACCTTTTTAGCCTGTAAAAGGAACTAAAACGGTTAAAATCGAGCCAATTGGTACTCGCCTCGTTAAGAAAGTGACACGATTTAATTTCTTCTACTATCTCGATGTAGTCAAAAAGTGGCAGCACTGGCCAATGGTCCTCAGGTTGACTCAAAAACGGTGGTCCCGTTAGCCACGGACTTCCGGGAATAAACCTTGGCGTTGTTGAAGTACGAGTTGCTGCATCTGCTGTGTTTTCCTTGGTAGGCACCCATCTCCACTGTGCTGGGCATGTAGAGTTTAAAATCTCCGCTATGCGGTGGCCTACGAACGGTTTGTACCTTCGTTTTGACGAGCAAATCCAGCCCAGAACAGTGCGCGAATCAGACCAAAATACAATGCGACTTATAGATACGTCAGGTTGGCTTGTAATGGCGACATGTAAACGGGTGGCTAGAACAGCAGCTTGTAGCTCGAGCCTAGGTATTGACATTAATTTCTGTGGGGCAGTACGTGTCTTTCCCGCAATAATCGCAACATCCAATCCATCTTGATGTATTATTCGCCAGTATCCAACTGCGGCAAACGCCACTTCACTAGCATCCAAAAACATGTGAAGCTCGATGGTCTCAGCTTTGGTGAAATATGGCAAATAACATCTACCTATCTTACAACTTTTCGCCCTTTCAAACTCTTTCCACCAAGCAAACCACTTTTTGGTCATGTCATTGGGCAATTGATCGTCCCAATCCAGTTTCGCCTTCCAGGTTTCTTGAAGCATGGTTTTTAAAAATAACAAAAAATCGGCTAACATGCCAAATGGGTCAAATACAGACATAGCCATCCCAAGGAACTCACGTTTTGTTGGAGGGCGCTGACACAAAACCACTTCTTTTGGCACTCGAACGAATTGAGTGTGAAATTGGAAAGTATCACTCACAGTATTCCAATACATGCCTAACACCTTTTCAGTGGTTGTTTGTCGGTCCATTGAAACTTCTGCGACATCAGATATATCACAGCCATTTAGTGCAAGCTGCACAGCTACAGAATTAGATTTAAATCCACGCAACTCAAATTCCGCCTCGGCATTTATGGTTACTACTTCTTGACAAACACGAATGGCATCTTGGACCTCATTAAAGCTGCAGACAAAATCATCAACATAAAAATTGTTGTGAATAGCGTAAACGGCATCCGAGAACTGGTGCTTGCAGTCGTCGGCATTACGATTTTTAATAAATTCGGCGATACATGGTGAACAAATAGCTCCAAATATTTGTGACGTCATAACATATTGTTGAAGCGGCTGGCTACAGTTGGCATCTCTCCAGATAAAACGTTGAAAAGGTTGATCTTCATGACGTACACGAATTTGTGAAAACATCTCACGAATGTCTGCTGCTACCGCGATGGCACCTTGGCGGAACTTAAAAAGCACACCCAACACCGGCTTGGCTTGTTCGGGTCCCTTAAGTAATTCTGAATTAAGCGATATATTGGCACTAGAAGCTGCAGCATCAAAAACTATACGCATTTTATTAGGTTTATGTGGGTTGTGGACAGCAAAATGGGGCAAATACCAAACTGGACCTTTATATTCGTTTATTTCTTCGGCTAACAATTTTCTAGCGTATCCTTTATCCACGTATTTTTGCAGCTCTTCGGCGTATCTAACTGCGAAATCTAAGCTTCGCTGACATCTTCGCTCTATTCCTGCGAGCCGAGTGATGGCCATATTCCAATTGTCGGGCAACATAGGTGGAAAATTTCTCCACAGCAGATCGACTTCAAAACCACCTTCCAAACGACGAGTTGTAGCTTCTAAAATTTGACGAGCTCTCATATTATCATCAGACTCCAGAACTGTAGGCGAAAATTCCATCCCAAATTTCTCTGTAGCAAAATATTCAACTACCATTTGGCTCAAATCATCCTGTCGAGATTTATCACCTACGAGCAATATTGGCCGTGGTACAGTAGATCTGCTACCAATTGGGCCATATGCTACCCATCCCAACTTGGTTTGGATGGCAATAGGCTCCAAATCATTGTTGGCAGCAACCGAAAGTGACATCGCAAGATGTGCATTGTCTAGTCCCAGCAATAGTGACGGCTTAATGTTATCGTAACTCCTTAACGGTAGCTTTTCTAAGTGTTTATATTTTGATGCATTAAATGACTGTTCAGGCAGATTCAAGTTTGTGATAGCACGAACATTTTTAATGACATACCTGATTCCGTTGTCACCTGCTATTTCGAAGCCGACACTTGATGCTGTTTCCGTTATGAACTTATCACCATACCATTGCATGGTTAATGATTGCGATCGACCTTTAAGTCCCAGCAGCTGTGCAACTCTAGTGTCCACAAGTGACACAGAGGCTCCTTCCTCTAACAATGCAAATATATCAATCTTTCCATTCGGACCAAACAGCGACACCGGTAAGATCTTGAAAAGGCACTCAGCCTGGTCATCCAAGCAGCTTAAAACTGGTCGAACCAACTCCGCGCTTGAATTTTGCTGCGTAGACGATGAATCTTTCAATTCAACATCATGTAAACACTTGTGGTGGAAACGCCGGCAGCCATCAGTTCCACAGTGTTGTCGAAAGCGGCAATTTTTTGTATTATGTCCTTTATACAGACACGAAAAGCACAATCGAAAGTCTTTGACTTTTTCCCAACGCTGTTTGACATTGAGTTTCTCGCAAAAGTTTTTACATTGTGGAAGCATATGGTATCCTCCACAGAAATAACACTTGCCTGACCTTTCATCGTTTCTTACGTGCATAACCCTTCGTGGCGGTGGCGGCGGTGGTAACGGCTTTTGGATAGAGACGTTAGCTTGAGGCATTAGGCATACTACCCTAGCTATGTTCCCAAGCCATTCGGAGAAATGCACCACTGTAGCGTATGGTGAAATATCAATCGAATTGCTTACTATTTGGCAATTTGGCAATTAAATGTTCCAAAAGCGTCATATTTATCAAATGTTGTTCCGCGCCAGAAGACTTCAGAAATGCCACAATATTACGTACTAACGTGGAAAATGCAACGATCTGCTCAATTTTGTTTTCAGTAATAGCTGGAAATTGTTGTAACTTGGCAAGTTGTGAACGTACTAGTAAATCCGCTCGTCCGAATCGGAATTCTAATTCTTTTATGGCGGCAGGTACATCGTCCGGATAAATTTGCATAGATGTTACGGCTTCCTTGGCTGGACCACTTAAACTTTTTTGTAGGCGCATCAAATTGTGACGATTATTATAATTGAAAGTTGCTGTTGTATCACGATAGTTGGCATAGAACAATGGCCAGTCCTCTGGTTTCCCGGAAAATATTGGAAAGTCATACAATTTCAATATAGCGCTCTCAGTTGGACGGGCCAGGCTCAAATGTCCACCAGTGTCATCTTTCAAAGACTACAATTTGCTGGCAGCAAATTGGTTAGCGGTGTTACTTAGGTGATCGTCTACTTCTCTCAATGAAATTTGCTGGCGTAACTCGACTATGTCTTTCTGTCTGGCTTCTGCAGCTACTTGAAGTTGAGCAATATAATTTTCTTTTGTATTCACCGTCATCTTTAATTACTCCATATCCCTGCGATTTGCATCTGCAGATTCCTGCAGACATTCGATAGCTCCTTGGAGAAGCTGAATGCTCGAGACAACGGCGTCCATCTCCTGTCCTTGACTCGATTGTTGTTTCGATGATTCTGTATCTTCTTCGAGCTCAAAAAACTCCTTTTCGTCTGGTGCAACGCGCTTTTGGCTTCGTGTTATAGGCATGTATTCGATTCTCAAAAGACTAGTGTCTCAACCGAAAACTGTTCAATTTCCGACAAGAAACAGGCACGTATATTTGTAGGCAAATTACACATTCGCGATAGTGAATAAAATGTAAAAACTAGGTTATGGCGGCGGCAGAAAAGGCTTAAGAATTTAAAACAGTATTTTTTTATGAATACATTTATTAATATTAACGTGCGTTTAATTCGTTGTTTTACATTTGTATCTTTTCACGTCGCGTTTCTTTTCTTTTTTGTGTCAATCTCAAAGTCAAGACCTACTTAGTCCTTCGGCGAGATTCGATATATTCGCCAGGAAAACGAGACTTGTATAGCATTAACAATATTCAATGCCTTTATTTTGTCAAATATCTCTTATGGAGCAGTTTTGTGGAAGCAAACATCGAAACAAAATATTGATCTGATCGGAAGACTAATCACTAAGGCTATCAAGACTATATACAAAATGCCAACTTTGACTCCAAGTTTACATGTGTATCGTGAAACAGGACTACTAAGCATACAACGAATAATGTGTCTTGAACAAGGGAAGCTAATATTCAAGATACTTAGCAAAAAACTCAAATGGTCATATGTTGTAAGAAATGTTGGAGAAATAACTCAGACAGCCACAAGATCGGCGAATAACCTTGCGATTAAAAAACCTAGGACAGATCGTTTGAAAATGGATGCAGGATGCAGTGCAACAGTCTTTGGCTTATTATAATACCTTACCTGAGGATATCAGAAAATCAGCAAATTTGGTTAAAGTTAAGGAAAATTTAAGATCATTCCTTACACAAAGATCACGAAGACGCCAACCAGAGTTTTTTCTAAACTTTTCTCTGGGCATAAGTCTTGACGACAAGAAATAGGCGATATCATCTGAAGACGATAGTGTATAATGAAGCGCTTTCCCTTATATCAATATTTTATTGTCTGGGAAGTACGAAAGAAATAGTATTGAGGAGATTTGATGCACACGGACCCTGCATTTTGATTGAGTGATGGAGAGATTGGAAGGAAGGAGGAACAAAAAAACAAGATCAATCACTAGTCCTATAGTATTGGGTAATTCCATAGAAAATCGACCAATTTTCAGAAAATTTTTGAACTCACATCAATGGAATTTGGAACTATTTTGTTGTGCAGAAGGGCTGGTAAACTTATTACCGAAAATGAAATATTTGTGGAAAATATGGTATATTTGCGGAAATATGGCCGCTTGAAGTTTTTGAGAAACGTCGGTTCGTGGTGCATTCAAATAATTGTATAAAATCTTTTACTTTACGTAGAGCCTTCAAATATGGCTTGTTGGAAAGGATAAGGTGTAGATACCCTAGGAAAAATAGTGCAAGAAACATCCTGACCAAAAAGGATAAAAAGGATCACTACAGTGTCCTATATCCTTGAATATTTCAAAATGCACAACTTTGATTTTCTTAATTTTTTCATATGCGGTAAAAAGTTAAATAAGCTACAAACGTGCTAAATTTCAAAGTGGAGCTCGTAAAAGTACAGTCGCAACAAATTTTTTAAGGAGTGGAATATTATAGCCGCCCAAGAAAATTTATAGAAAATGGTACCGAAACAAGGTAAAACTTTCAAAATATGGTACGAAAGAATTTTATGTTTTAAAAATGGATTTAAAAACTGGTTTGCAATGTTATTTAAAGCCTGCATAAGATTGTAATTTAATTTTTAACGTAGAAAGCTCTGTACAAGTCCATTGTTTATAGCTAACACCACTGACGCGACTTTCATCAAATTTTTTTCACATGTAATTAGAATAGCAGCTGACCCACGGCAATCCTGGTAGCTACCAAAATACCAATCTGTTTGTGGCGGAAAGCATATCATCAGAGATAAAAAGTCCTAATAATTAGCCAAGCTTATATCGGACCGCTTTGTTAGAAAATTTATTTTTGGTCCTTTAATCATTAATTTAACGTTTTGATGTATGTATATTGCATACGCAGACAGAATGTGTCCCCGATGTTTCCGCTAAATTGAAGTATTTAGGCAGTCTGCTGTTGGCATTGCTGCAGTAGAATGATTTTATGAGACCAGCGACATCTATATTTTTTCGCTTTTTCGGGGAATTATAACCTCGGCTAATTTGTTTAAATCATATATGGGGTTCCGTCAGGAAATTCGGACACTACTTTGGCACGTGATCAATTCGTCGGCAAAAGTGATAAAAGTAAACACTTTGTTTCCTGTTCTTTAGCTTGTGAATATTCTTCTTTGATATTATTTACTACAGATATGTAATTCATTATTGGGTACTTCCTGCTTTATTTTAAATACATTTTTGTACAGTACGCTAGTAAAATTTTTTAACTTTCTTCTTAGAATGTCCATCCTACAAAATTTTTTGTGTGTATGAACCCACGATTTTCTTTAACTTCAACTACCTCCGATCTATACCCTGAAAGCAACTTCTTGGAATCAATTGAAACTACAGGCATTGTAAATTGTTGCAAAAATATGCAAAATAGACAAACAAAGGAAGCAATTGAAAATATATGTACAGTATAATATGTGCGAGAAACGCTAGATGTAACGAAAACCCAAAATAATCCTAATTGTTCATGCCGCTAGTAAATGAAAAGAAATCTGCTTTCTTTATTTTTGTTTCATGATTAATTACAAATGAATTTTCTCAATTGTTGCAAACATTTTATATTCTAGTGTTAGGTCTGTTTAATAAAAATAATATAAAATAATAAAAAATTAAATAAAAATCATAAAAATAATTAGTCATAACTGAGGAATACAAGACCTTGATTTTGCGAAAAAAAAACGCAGAGCTACTATCAAGCTATTTAATATCAAACGTCTATTGTAAGTTTCACCTTGTGTCGGTACCATTTCCTTTGGCGGTTAAAGTATTTCGTACCTATAAAAATTTCCCACAAATGTACTTTTACGATCTCCACTTTCAAATTTTGCACATTTGTAGCCTACATAACTATTTACAATTTATAAAAAATTAAGATATACAAAATTAAGAAAATCGAAGGTTTGCGTTTTGAAATATTCAAGGATAAAGGACACTGTAATGATCCTTTTTATCCTTTTTGGCCACACAATTTTTTGAATGCAACACGAATCGACGTTTCTCAAAAATTTCAAGAGGCCATATTACCGCAAATATTATTTATTTTTCAAAAAAAAATGGTACGCATAACTCAACTACTTATATTCTCAGTGCAAATTTCATTGAAATCTGACGCTAGCGATCAAAGACCGTTGGTCGATTTTCCGTGGAATTACCCTATCGCCAAGTATTATTACAACAGGCCAGAAAATGATGAAAATATAATCAAATCTGGCTTCGCAAATCTCGTCGAGCTTTTACCCTAATGTAGCAAACAAAAAAATCAAAGATTCACGAAAGGGAATTCGACAGTTGTCTGTTTCTAGTTTAATACTGGAGGCAGGCTATAAGACAGAAAGACTACTAGAGGCAGTCTACAATGGAGTCTGGTGTCACGAATCTCTAAGGAGCTCTGAGCTTTTAAATCTCCATTGTTTGACACAATAGGGTAAAAGCTCAATGATATTCGTAAAACGAGGTTCAATTGTTAAGCCTGAATACATTGAAATGCAGTGCAGTGCAGTCCAGCGCGGTGCCGAAGCAGTGCACGCATTGCAAAGCACATTGAAAGCAGTGCAGTGTTCTGACAATGAAAGTCAAATTAATTTGTGGAGGTTTGATATTTAAATTTTTTGCATCTGTTTTTCGTCCATTTACAATTTAATGACTGGAACGGAATTTCCGCCTCAATTTAAATCGTTTTTGCCCGGTCAACTACTCTCAAACGAATATCAGCTGATGCAGTCTGCAGCGTTTTTAGAAATTAGCCTAAACGATGCAGTGCAGTCCGCTGCACTGCACTGCAGTTAATGTGAATTGCCACATGCAACTACATGAGTTCTAAATTTCAATGCACTGCACTGCAGTCCAATGTAATTCAGGCTTTAGCCCAGTGAAATCCGACATAAAAAAGGTAAAACTTTGGAAAAATTAGGGGAAAGGTGAATTTTGGTGTGAACCCTGGTACTGGCATGTTGAACAAAATATCAAATATCAAAAAAGATTTTATAGCTTTTTCTTGTAACTATAACTGTTTTTGAGATATATTGATCTAAACATTTGCTACTAACAGCATTCTCTTTCTCAACGGCATGTTGATATTATCCGATTTCGATTACGACTTGGAATGTTTGTGAGTTTATTTTTCTATGTTTAAGAGGCGCATAAAAAAAACATGTAAACCAACTTATCTACCACACTCCAGGGTAGATTGAAAAGTGTACTCCGCAAAGTTCCTACCACCCGCCGCCCCCCTTTGCCATAAAACTTGTAGGGACATCTGCTCGTTACTCTCTTCTCGGAAATAAACTGTATTGCTCCATCCTGTATGGGATATTCCACGAAGGAGCAGGATAAAAGAACAACATTGCAGGTGAAAATAGGTTTTGTAACATATTATGGCCCTAGGAGTATGAAAAAGCAAGATAATATAATGGCATAATTCTGTAAACGCTCATTCTTGACATTATAGGAACTCAACCCGCTGCAGACTATCCCCGAATAATTAGTTCTTTTACCAATCCTGTGATGACTGCATAGCGCCAAAGGGACATGAAGTTACGTGACCTGGCCTTAATCTGTTACGTGGGAACAATCTGGGCCACTTGACGCCCCACGCGACGCACAGAGGTAATAAAAAAATACAGCCCTCCCCGGGGAGAGCTGAAGACCCGCGATCGTTCCACCACTCTACTCAGCAGGGAATATGTATCCACCACTTATAGGGCGATAGAGCAGGGGTGGGCAAACGGTCGATCGCGATCGACCGGTCGATCACGAACAGTTCGACAGTCGATCACAGACATTTTTAATAACTTACTAGGTTAATTTAAAATGTGAACTAAACATTTAGTAGACGATTTATTCAGTACATTTTTCAATGGGCCTTGGCATAATAGATCCAATCGGACAGTCCACGCAGTTTCAGTTCACACAAAAGCTCGCAGAGCCTTGGGGGCGGAGAAGCCAAAGGGAAAATCCGAGATAGCTATGCTCTCGGTTCGTGCAATTTATAGATTTATATCATTTTAGTAAAACTGCTTCACTAAATCTCGTATACGTATACGGTTGTTTCATTTCATAAATCTCTCTGCTCTAAAGTACATACTTTATATTTTTGCTTCCCACTATACACCTTGCCTGAATTTGCATTCGTCAACCTGCTACCGAGATAGAAAATTGTTACACTCAGCGCAACAAAGGTTAATCTCAATTTTAGATAAAATAAAATTTTAAATTAAGATCTTTTCATGCCAATTTAGTTTGTGCAGTTCATTCTTTCGAGCTAAAAAGTGACATTTGGTGTTTGACTTTGAAAATTGAAGTGTGTAAATGTCTTTTTAATAACAAAATCGTTCACACTTTTCTACATTTTCAAAATGTTTGCTCGAAAGAATGACCAGATAATGGAGACATGTCAAAATTTAGCTTGACGATTAACTCAGTACTAGCCTAAAGAATGAACTGCACATACTAAATTGCCGTGAAATGTAATTTTTCACGCCGTAATTGCCGTAATTTTTCACGCTTAAAAGTGAGTACAACTCTTGCTTATTTTCAAGCTAAATTTTCGCCGATATAAATTTCACGTGAAAAATTGCATGAAAATTTAACGTGAAACCGAAAACAGTACTAAGCTTTAGATGGCTTAGCTGAGGAACCTTTTTGCAAAGATTTCTAAATCTTTTGCCTGAAATTATTGCATTTTTGGACACATTGGGAGAAAAACATGAGCAATTGGAAGATCCAGTATGGGTAAAGAAATTTGCATTTCTTACGGATTTTATGGGCCGTTACAGCTTGCTAAATTTACAATGACAAGACAAAGGAAAATATTGTTGACTTGTTGAGTTCGGTAAATGTTTTTTAAGTAAAATTAAAACCTTTTGCTTCACAATTAAATAGGCAAAATTTTTAAATATTTTCCATATTTAGAAAAGCATATTAAACTTACTGGTGAATCTAAAATGCAAAATCTGAAAGACATCCTTCAGTTCACAAAAAAGTCCGGGGCCTTCGATGGCCGCTTGGACTGATTTTTTTTTCTCCTGACCCATTTATCTGGCATGTATAATCATTATTATTTATTCCAATAACACTGGTATCACTATGGACCAATAGGTCTGCCAACCGGTACAACCTAACCTAACCTACTGGTGAATGTAATATTGAAATGTTTTGTCCTGAACTGGAACATTTTAATCAAGAATTCGAGAGACGATTTGCAAATCGCAATAACCTTCAATCGATGTTTGAATTTATTTCATTTCCTTTTGGAGAATTCGATAACGAGGATATTTCATCAAATCTAGCTCATACTTTACAATTGAATTCATCGGATCTAGAGCTAGAAATTTTAACAATAGCACGCGCAAATAAAAATAATTTTTGGATTTTATTATTATAAAAAATATCCATTATTGAGATTGGTGGCAATGAGGATATTTGCACTTTTTTGCTTCCATTTATCGATGTGAAGCAACGTTTTCTCAAATGAAAAACATCGAATCGCAACTTAGGAGTTCTCTGACTAATGACCACTTAATGGCATCTATTCGATTGTGCATCAGTGCTTACAAGCCTAAGTCTACAATACTTTTTGATGAAATAGAGTGTCACGCATAAACATCAAAAATTAATCCAAAATATTTATTAATAAAGTACATTGCACAAAGTAGTAAATACAATGTACTTAATATATTAATATCAATAAAGACCTTAATTAAATTTTTATTTGTTTTTAGTTTAACTCATTTTTCGAAGTCGATCGCGCATAAATTAAAAAAAATTATGTCGATCATACCAGTATTAGGTTTGCCCACCCCTGCGATAGAGCATCATCACACCCGGTTTGTGCAATATACTTACCAGGTGCCGATGAGGTAGCATAGTCAATTAGGCAGTTAAACTAGCTTTAAGGTTGATATGGCGCTAGTACGTAAGTGACAAGACGACAAAAGCCACCTACGCCCTCATGACAATCGGCTCACTTGTATGCGCCCGCTGCTCCAGAGTACTGCGCGGTCTCACACCGCCTCATCGCGTTAAATCAATATCGACCGCGAAACTTACGCCAGAGGAAATCGACTTGTTAAAAACACACGGAAATGAACTTTGCACAAGAACTGGGTTTGGTCTATAGAACCCGACACAAAGCATCCGTAGAGACTAACGCGAACTAATGATAGTGCGGCTGCCGAGGCACCATCGCCCACATTGAATGGCCGCATTGTAAAAGGAAAGAGTAATAGCATCGACGCTGCATCTCTCCAGTAAACTAATCAATACCAATTCACACCCGATGAAAATCGCTCCTGCGATTCAACCGCGACAGCAACGGCAACCAGGTTGCAGAACAATGACGATTAGACAATTCCCAGTACAGCTGCCTGACGGAATATCTTAGCTTCTCGGCATGGAAAAACAAAAAGAACGAAATTCGCACAAAGCACCGAATTCTCAGGTTATGATAAGCAAAAAATACGTATCTGATTACTATCGCTTCCACGTCAATGTGAGGTCCTGAATTCATCCCGTATCTGCATGGGACCGCATCGTCTGGAGCGGCAGCACGGCCACCTAACGCCTTTGCGAAGGATTCCCTCGCTGGAATAAGTGACGTCCAGACCACTAGTAGGGCCCAGAAGTAACAAAAACACACGATCTGATGGTCGACTACCACGGCGAATTGTCACTTTAACTACGACAGTTTGAAACGTCACAGGGAGTACTGTCTGAGTCAGCTGCTGGAACAACACCCACTCATTCCCAGCTGAAATGACGGAAAAAGGAAAATAAAACAGTAAATGAAAAAGTACGATAGCGCTGATGGAAAGCAGCGGTACGAGACAGAAGCACCGAGGCATTCTCGATATTGGCGTGGAAGAACCAAGACGAACTCGTGGTGTAACTGGAAATTTAAAACAGGTGAATTTCATCAATTCTCGATATTGGCGTGGAAGAACCAAGACGAACTCGTGGTATAACTGGAAATTTAAAACAGGTGAATTTCATCAATTCTCGATATTGGCATGGGAGAACCAAGACAAACTCGTGGTATAACTGGAAACTTAAAACAGACAGCAGTTCTTGATACTGGCGTGGAAGAACCTAGGCGAACTCGTGGTGACAGTAGACGTTGGTAGAAGCAGGAAAACACCACGGCGGAGTCGGAGTTACCATATTTCATGTGTTCTCGTCATCGGAAGGGATTTAGGTAATAAGGTCATATTAATGACATTTTAAATTGTATTCGAAACGAAATACTGAGCAGAACAGGATAATAGAAAATAGTGTGTAAGAACTGTAACTTTAGACTTGAACTTGCTTCTTTCTATTTAGAAAACAAATAGTAGCTGTGTCATGATTGTGAAAGAGTGGAGTGGTGGAGAACGGTAGGCGCGAAGTAAAGTAAATTTGTGATTGTAGTTGTCTCGAATACAAAGTTGTTAACCGCAAATTACGAATTGTTTCCTTTTCCGTGTCCAAGAATATCGGCTAGACCAGTGCGGATTGAGTAAAACGTGGTAGCATCGTAACGGGTACCTATATATATATATATATATATATATATATATATATATATATATATATATATATATATATATATATATATATATATATATATATATATATATATATATATATATATATATATATATATATATATATATATATATATATATATATATATATACATATACATATATATATATATATATATATATATATATATATATATATATACGAATATATATATATATATATATATATATATATATATATATACGTATATATATATATATATATATATATATATATATATATATAGTGGTCGTGAATCGCTTCCTTTTTGGACGGGACAAGGCAGACCCGACTATATGAGCGCGGGGCACTGGGCAGGGTAGGCTCGTGGTCCTCCCTTTGGGTGAGTGAGTGGCGCCCACGCCCAATCTTCATTGAGCAACCTGGGACCTAAGCGGACCAAGCCGTGTGTCGCTACCCCCCAAGTAGGCTGGACGGGTACCGAATCGTTCATGGGATAAGACGGTATAGGAAAAAAAACTCAAAAACCGGGTATTTCGGGGTGGTTCGTTTGGGTGGGTAGGGTGTGGATGTAGGGCTGGTCCTGCGATGTCAAGAATAGGCAATTAACAGGATAAAAAGTGATCTTATCTTGTTTCACAGTGGGCGAAAAGTAGCCAACGATCTCATTTTTGAAAATTTGGGATGGAAGCTCCGGGATACCATGGTATGGAACAGGGGGGGATAACTTTCCGGAACACACTTTTCCATCAACCCTGGAGTGTGGTAGATAAGTTTGTTTACATGTTTTTTTTTCATGCGACTCTTAAGGCCCCCACTCACGAGCAGTCCATCAGTCCAAATGGCCTGAGGCCAGGCCAAAATCTCACCGTGTGTGGGAGAACTTGGATGGACTCATGAACTGAAACAACCAATTTGGATTTCCAATCAATCCAAAGTCCATGGACTCAGGCCCTCGGGCCTTTTTTTTGGCTCGACCGTGTGTGGAAAACTAGTAGGGCGAATTTGAAAATCGATAAAATGGACTAATCGTGTGTGTTGAAGCCTCAGTCCAAACAACGTGGCAGTCTTGCTTTGCACGCTGGCCTGTGACAAGCTCATTGACTGTTTCTGCGATTATTTTATTTAATCGAAAAATTCAGCATAATGGATAGTGGTGGCCATGATTTGTTTTTGGAAGCTATCGAATAATATAGGTCACATGAATGTATATTATACACTCAAAAAAAATTTGGTATAATTTTACACTTATAATTAAATATATAAATTTATATTAAAGATGTAAATTTATTTAAGATGTAAATTTGTTAAAGATGTAAATTTACAAAGTGCGTACACAGAATATTATACGTCTTAAATGTGTAATTTTTTTTACGAGCGAATTGTGCAATTTTACCCTAAAAAGACGAAAACGCATGAAATTTATGTATCAAAGGCTACTTTTTACGAATCTTTTAGGATAATATACGCAATTTGCTCGTGAATGTCCATAAAAATGTTGAAAAAAAAACGATAATAAGAGGTGCGTTTTTTGCACTCTTGGGCAGGGTAAGTTAAGGTAAATTTAGGTAACTTACCCTGCTCAAGAATGCCAAAACGCACCTAAATAATGTTTTATCAAACAAATGACATCAGAAGGTGTCTATTGCGAACAATTTTAGGAAGTTTGCACTACTGAAGCAGGAATTTCAGCTAACCTCTAGATAAGTTTCATTTTCAATAAAATTGAAAAAATTTTATGATCCAAAAGTCAGCCCCTCAAGACAGGTAACTGCCATTACAAAAAATATTGCCCCAAAATTAAATATTACTAACAAAAGCCTGTAAATAGGCAACTTTAAATGTTAAAAAAGGCGAGAGTCCTATCAAATCAAGTAAGCAAAATATAAATATTTTTCTTGTCAAATACAAAAACTTTTTGCAATTCCTTTGAGTTCATAATTTATTTTAATTTGAAATATTCACTATGTACACATTATACACATTAACTTATAGCACTTATTGCTATACTTCTATTTAACTTATAGCTACACTTTTAATTAACTTATAGCTACACTTCTACACTTATTACACGAAAAGACTGACACTTAACTGCTGCTATTCAAAGCAACGATCACGAAATATCAGACTCGTTCAGTCTAGCCAAATCACCGTCTTTCGTCACAATGTTACATCAATAATAAGTCAAATTCGAGCAAATTTTACAGCTTTTTTACAATTTTACAGCTTTGGTGTAAATGAGAGTAGCGAAGTAGTAAATTTACACTCTTTTTGCTAAGGTTTACAAAACACTATTTATTATTCAGCTGATATGACATAAAAGCTGATATGACGACTACACATCCAATGTGTAAAAAAAATTGTGATTCGTTATTTTAAACAGAAAAATTAATATATTTACAGGTACTTTTATCAAAGAATTAATTTTAGACGCACTTAATAGTGTATTACTTGACCCAAAGCCTGCAACCTTTTGTTAAGTGCCGCAAAGTAGCGGTCAATCTTTCGTGAGGAGTAATAGTTTGACTCATATTTGTATCCTTTCGTTTGATAAATGGGGTGACCAACTACAGCAACGTGTTATGTGCCGTATCATGCATTCTTAAATAATTTTGCCAATCAGAAGACTCAAGTGTGAGTTCTTTTACCAAATTTTACAATTTTCACCACTTCCTTTTTGGCAATCGTTGCTTTATGTAGATGCTCCATATGCTTCTGATCCATTATTAGATTAAAAATAATGTTTTCTTCAAGTTTATCTTTATTTTTAGCTAAATTAATGACAGAAAATGAAATGGACTGACTGGATCGATGCTCTATCGTGAGTGGCGAGCTAAATTGGACTTAAGCCAAACGGACTCAAGCCAAATAGACTCAGGCCTTTTGGACTACTCGTGAGTGGGGGCCTTTAAACATAGAAAAACAAACTCACAAACATTCCGAGTCGTAATCAAAATCGGATAATATCAACATGCCGTTGAGAAAGAGGATGCTGTTAGTAGCAAATGATTAGATCAATATATCTCAAAAACGGATATGGTTACAAGAAAAAGTTATATAATATTTACAAACTCGTCATACATTGTTTTCTGAAGACGTGACCGTTACTGAGATATTTAGGAAAGGTCACCTTTGGTGACCTTTGACCCCGTATAAAAAGTAACGCAGCACTCGGATCGATGAGGACTTTTGACATTTTGTTCAACATGCCAATACCAAGGTTCACACCAGGCGGGCCGGGCCCACCCTGACGAGCCGCCACTGAGCTAAAGTAAAGTAGATATTTCTGGTTGGTATCCGCGTATACCTTATAATAGTGTTTTTGTGTCGAGCGGGGCCAGTGGCGGCTCGTCAGGGTGGGCCAGGCGGGCCGGGCCCACCCTGACGAGCCGCTACTGGTTCACACCAACATTCAGCTTTCCCCTAATTTTTCCGAAGCACCATGTAAAATTTCCCCGGACTATGTAGTGTGTCTCCAGAATTAATGAGTGATTGTGTGCGATTATTGATTGGGTGAAATGAACGCTAACACTCCCACAGGAAAGATTATTTGACTCATTGTCCTCAAATGAAACAAAGCTAAAAATAGCTAAAATGTCCCCATAGTAGCTAAAAAAGTGTAGCTAACATCAACAATAAAAAACTCAAGGTTCTGGAGAACTATTTTCTAAAACTAAGTAGCAGTTAATTAATTTAATGCTATGAACTATGACTAACACTAAATTCACCCATTCGTTGCTAACCGCAACTCATGCTTGCAATTGAAATATTTAATAATGGTGTCACAACAATATTTATAAACAAAATTTATAAACTCATCTTCATGCTCGACATATGCTTCTAAAGTGCCGATTTTCGTCAGTACTTCAACATCTTTGCGACCGTTTCAATTCATATTTAATAGTAAGGATTGAGTGCCTAGTTTTTGGGTTCAGTTAATTCCTATGATTGGTTTTCATAATCGAAAGTTGACTAAAAATACATTCAACTTCCGCATTGGACCAAGAAAGGACTAGTAACTTAACGGCAACCGAACTGAGATCGTTAAACGGGTTGATATTTGCTGCGTCTCTATAATTATAATCCTCCAGCCAAAATTTAATGTTATCAACTTTCTCTTTCCAGTTAACGATTGATAATTGTTTTGTTACCAGTAAATTTTGAATAGACGTTTGATCACACGTACACAACTTTTTAATTTTTATAAAATTCATCATTAACTAAATTTATATTTTCCACAGAAAATTGGAAAATATTTCGCAAAATTTCGACTTTATCAGGTATTCGATATTTCAAGTCTTCTGCTAATTTTTTCTATAAATGTTATACAAGTCTGTCTTATATTTTCCTCATTTGATTTTGAAATCGTATTATTACTTTGAAGTTCAATAATTTTTTGCTCAAAGTTATATCCGAAATAGGCATTATTATAAACGTAATAATTTAATTCCACATTTTCTGACAAAACGTTAATTGTACCATCTGGATACACAATTGTTTCAACCAAACCTTCAATAAATACACAAAAATGGCTAAGGAGCTTAGTGGGCTCAGCAAAATTGTTTCCAAATTTTTTATTCCTGATAGAAGCATCCTTAAAAATGGGCTAAAGAAATAGGAGATATAAAAAGGTTCTCATATTTAGACTAAACTGAAGATGGTTTTTTAGCTTTAATCATTGACTAAAGGCCCCCATTCACGAGCAGTTCATCAGTCCAAATGGCCTGAGGCCAGGCCAAAATCTCACCGTATGTGGGAGAACTTGGAAGGACTCATGGACTCAAGGACTCAAGTTGGATTTGCAATCAACTTAAAATCCATGGACTCAGACCATCGGGCCATTTTTTGGCCCGAACATGTGTGGGGAAATAGTAAGCCGAGTTTGGACAATCCAATAAATGGACTAGTCGTATGTGTTGAAACCTCAGTCCAAACAACGTGGCCGTCTTGCTTCATACGCTGAGCTGTGACAATTTCATTGACTGTTTCTATAATTATTACATAGTGGTGGCCATGATTTTGTTTTTACATTATTTGACCCAAAGCCTGCAACCGCTTGCGAAGTACCGCAAAATAGCGGTCAATCTTTTGTGAGGAGTGATAGTTTGCTTCATATTTGTATCCTTCCGTTTGATAAATGGGGTGACCAACTGTAGCAACGTGTTATATAGTATGTCGTTTCATCCATTCTTAAATAATTTTGCCAATCAGAAGACTCAAGTGTTAGTTCTTTTAGCAAATTCACGTGGCTTATTTATTTTCGTTTGGCAAGCCATCCTTTTTACCACAAACAGCTTCTCCATATGCTTCAGATCCATTAAGAGATTAAAAATATTTTTTTCTTCAAGTTTATCTTAATTTTTTATAAATTAATGGCAGAGAATGGAAAGGACTGCCCAGATCGAGGCTCTATCGTGAGTGGTGAGCTAAATTAGACTTAAGCCAAACGGACTTAAGCCAAACGGACTCAAGCCAAATGAGTCTTGATACTGATGCCTTTCTAGGCAACTACCATGTTTAGAAGTCCGTATCAGCTTCAAAGGAATTTGATCATAATATATGGGTTCAAATATCCCTTTGGAGCATTTCACGTGAACCAGACAATGAAAAAAAGTCGAGGTTCCGGATTTCGTTCATATTGCGCATAATGGTACTTCTAGAAGATAAGAACGTGGATACGCAATTTTTGGTTTCTATGAGGTTTAAATGCCGAGTTATGGGCTTCTGAAAAATGGATTAAATTGATGAGAGGTTTTTTTGGAAGCGGATTCTAGGATTCAAAATAAAATTTAAAAAACATTGAAAATACTGATTGGTGTAGAAAATTAACTGTTCTTTTTCATTTTGAAATTAGATTTGAAACCCGGAAGCAAAAATTTGTGTGAAACCGGATATAACAATTTCAACTCGTCTTTTGAATAATTAGGACCAGGTGATTTTTTTTTATTTTTATAACAAAACAAAGCTTAAAGTATTCTTATTTTATCATAAAAGTTTTAGAATGGGATGGCTAGTAGTTTAAGAGGTGGGTGAATTTCAATACACATAAGTCGTATGAAGCGTCGTACCGGGAGCTTGATTAGGACAAAAGATATTCTTTATTTTCTAATTCTAACGTTTGATATTGTTAAATGCTCACCTTGCTTGATCCAATATGCTTTTTCCTTTCCAGATGAGCCATTAAATTGCTTAGTTTTGCATTAAGAACCACTTTGCAAAAGTGGCAATAGGTTTTGCGATCGATTTCCGGCAGCAACTCTTATAAATTTTTGTCACTTTTGACATGTTTGTTATTGAGCCCAAACCGAACGGATATAAAAACAATGTTTTAAAAACGAACTTATCGCACAGTTACAAGATCAAACTTTATATTATTTTTCTTACAAAGTTTGATTTTTATACAATTTTAATCAAAAACACACCGAAAATATCTAACTGCCATAAAACGAGTAGTTTCACTTCTGAACAGTCTTAAATTTCTTTTCACTTATTAAACTTCCAGCGCAGTCACCCAATCGCAACGCAATTCACAGGGTGAGTTTAACTTAACGTTAAGCAGATTTGTTACATTTTTGGCTGTGGTTCTAGCGCAGGATTGACAGCATCAGACATTTTCGTAAATTTAGCACCAACAGATGCTTCCATTGTGTATTCATAAGCAAAGCATTTACAATAAAATAAGAAACCAATGTTTAAATTTTCCTAAATCGCTGAAACTTTCGATGATATCCTCGAATGAAAATTCAATTTAAAGGATAGGTTGATTTCAGCACGAGTTTGTAATGGTAGATTTGATTTATTGCTGCTGCGTTGGAAAAATGTTGCCAGCACTGAACATTTTCAAAATTTGTGCTGTAGGAGATTTTTGTTACTTTGGGTAAGAAATGGTTAATATGATACTAAAAAGAAGTTTATTACGTCTTTTAACATTTTTAAGTCACTTAACCCTAGAATGGTACCGATGAGTAAATTTTACTCACATAGGGTATACATTTCGTCGCGCACTAGCCAGTTGGCCACTCCGACTGCCATGAGGCTAGAAGCTATATTTTTTTACTAATTTTCGAAGAAAAGTAGTATTAAACTCGTTTCGCCGAAAATTCATATTTCTTTATATATATATATATATATATCATCAAAATGATTAAGGGAGATAATCTCTGGAGTGGCCAATCCGATTGAGCTGAAACTTTCGGAGAACGTAGATGTATATAGTAGGTAGGTCCACGACTTGCTTAAATTCAGATATCCTAAACCGTTTGGCGGCGGCGAGCGTTTTTGTGAATTTTGAGGTACTCCTATATTTCCAAGCTGCATGAATTTTTGTTCAAAAAAAGTATTGGGAATGAAAACTTATTATGTTCTGAGTTTGTTTATGGTAAAGAATTGGAAATTTTGAGCCGTGTGTGGGTGCAGCGTGCCTAAAAGTAGGCAAAGATTTTTTTTCAAATTTTGAT
Source organism: Nemotelus nigrinus (assembly GCA_947369275.1). NCBI lineage: Eukaryota > Metazoa > Arthropoda > Insecta > Diptera > Stratiomyidae > Nemotelus > Nemotelus nigrinus. The sequence goes on along the minus strand of OX376373.1, from coordinate 102,191,633 downwards.
TTGTCATTACTTCTAACAAAAACATTGGATCATCGTGAAATTTGCAGAGCGTATTGATGTTGACTAAAGTTTAATACACATGGATTTCCAAGGTAGTGCGCGTAACCCTGTAGCTGCGGCAGGCTCTTGAAAAAAAATCCTTCAAATCATTGAACCTCCTGAAAAATTTTTGATTTTTGACAAAAAATTCAAATCATTGATAAATTTTAACGTTTGTGCATCATGTCAATTTGAAATTTTTAAAATTCCGATTTGCACAAGAACGGCAACCCATCACTAAATTACCTCTATTTCCAGCACTCGAAAGTTCTGTTCACGAGAACTGAAGACCGGATTATCCGATCATGATGAAATTTACAAGACATGTTGGTATCAACTAGGACCAAGTCTGATAGAAATAATTTTGAAATCCGGGCAATCCTGTGGCAGTGGTGCCATCTTGAAAAATCAATGAGAAAAAAAACCGGTCTTTGGCCTATAACTTCCGATTCAGCCATCAGATGTAAACGAAATTCACACAATATTTGGATCTTACTTAAGATAACATTTGATGAAAATTTGGCTGAAAAATTAGAATAGGGTTGCCAGCTATGGTGATTTTTGTCTCCAAAATCTTGCAAATTTGCTCAGCAAAATAAAGCTTTTTTCCCTATAACTTCCGGTGCAGTCATGATATCAAAATGAAGTTAATGCAGTAAATAGATTTTGATGTGAGCCAAATGTCATAGGAATTTCGTACAAAAATCGTGAAAGTGCTGCCAGCGTTTTCCATTTTTGTAATTTTTTGGAATTTCTTTACTGCGCGATTATGTCATTAGATTTGCAAATGGGAACGATCCAGCAATGAAAATTAACAACAAATATTAACGCTTTAAAAATTTGAAAAGTTTTGAGGGTGGTAACCCTAAAATTTTTTTCACCCGTATAACTTCTAGCGCAGTGATTCAATCGAAACGAAATTTATTGGTTGGGTTTAGTTTAACGTGAAGCAGATTTGGTATATATTTTGCTTTGCTGCTGACACAGGGTAACGAGCTTTAGCCATTTTCGTAACTATTGCATCAACAGGTGCTTCAAATTACATATACATATGCAAAACATTTGCAATAAAACTAGGAAACCAATTATTAAATTTTCTGAGTTTTGAACATTTTTTGGATGGCAGCTTCAAACAACGTTAACCGCTAAAGCTTTCGACGAAATCCTCCGATGAGAACGAAATTCAAAGGATAAGTTGATTTAAGTATGAGCTTGTGAAGGTAAACTTATTGCTGCTTCGTTGGGAAAATGTTGCCAGCACTGAACATTTTCATCATTTGTGTTATAGTTGAGTTCTGTTGCTTTGAACGAGGAATGGTTGATATGATTCTACAAAAAAGTGTATAACGTCTTCCACATTGTCACTCAAAGACAATTTCTTCGAAAATTAGTTTTCTAGCGGTTCAGGTGCGCTAGAGTTTTTTTTTTTTTAACATTTTTAAGTCATTAAAGAAAATTTCTTCAAAAATCAGTTTACGAGCGGCTCTGATGCGCTAGACTTTTCACTAATGTTCGAAGTGATATTTGTAATATACCTATTATTCCGTCTACAAATAATTTTTGCAAAAATTAAGGTATCTGAATGAATTTCGAACGTGTTTTAAATGTGAACTGGATAATGTTTTAGAATTGTTTAGCCCCATGTGTGCGCTAGATGCCTAAAAAGAGAACGGAAAAAATGAAAATTTTTAAATTGCGATAACTTTTGACAGAGCTATTCAATCATTATGAAACTTTCAGAACATATTGGTATTACTTAATTGCAACACTGTAGCTAGGGCCGGCGCTGAAAGTGAAAACCTTCAAATCATCGACTCTCCTGAAAAAATATCGCTTCTTGGAAAAAAAGCCACTCATATATAAATCTTATGCTTTGTCTACATAGTCAAAGTAAAAAATTCGAAATTTTACTTTTAACGCTTTCTCAATTTACCTATATTTTTAGCATCAAAAACTTCTGTTCACGGAAACTCACGATCCGATAATCAGAATCAGTTGAAATTTACAGAATGTATTGGTTTTAAATAGAAGCATGTCTGATAGAAGTGGTTTTGAAATGCGGTTAATATTGTGCCAGTGGTGCCATTTTGAAAAATTACTAAGAAAAATAACTGTTTTTGGCCCTATAAATTCTTATTTAGTCATTCGATTTTGAAAAGTAAATTAGTTACGAGCTGGAAATTACTTTAAACCACGTTTGGCAGAAATTTGGCTGAAAAACTCGGTTGGAATTGCCAGCTATGGTAATTTTCGTGTCTTAAATTTTGATAATTCCCGAAGAAAATAAAGCTCTTTGCCCCACAGCTTCCAGTATAGTCATTGAATCATAACGAAATTCAAATGGCAAATTAAATCTATTGTAGGAAATATATATAATATAATTTCAAAACAATGATAGGGCTGCCAGCTATGGTTAGTTTTGTATTTTTTTGCATACCCTTAGTAAACGATTTTATCATTAAATTTTTAAATCGTAGTGATCTTCTAGTGAAAATAAACACCAAATATTAAGATCTAGAACATTTTTGAAAACTTTTGCGAATAGTAACCCTAAATTTCTTTGCATCTCTATAGCTTCCAATGCAGTCATCGGATCAATACGAAATTCGCAGAGCAGGTTAACTTCAACGTAAGGCAGATGCGACATATTTTTTGTTTCGGTGCTAGCAAAGGGCTGCCAGAACTAAGCCTTTTTGCTATTTTCGTTCCAATTAATGCTTGCATTGAGTATTTTCATCGCAAACATTTGCAATGAAAATAAGTAAACAATGTTTAAATTTTCTAAGATCTGCACATTTTTCGGATGACAGCCCCAAACACCTTTCTATCGCTGTAACTTTCGATGAAGTTACCGAAATTGAGATAAGCTTAGATTATATTATTACTTAGGGCGTATTAGTTTTAAGATGGAAAAGTAAGTAGGGGCAGAATAGACACTCAAAATCTGCACAAATCCTCTACTGTTCTTCGAACATTAGTGTTTCTAGCGATTTTGATGCGCTAGGGTTTTTATTTCTCTTAATTTTTTTTTTCTTATTTGTATTCCTTTTTTTTATTTTTTGCTTTATCTTAATGATTTTTTTTGTCTACTACCTCATTTTATAATGGAATTGTTCTGTTAGACAAGATTAGAATAAATATGCAAATATAAATAAATATAGTAGGCGTTATTGGATTTGGTCAGTAGCCCATGGATTTCTTCTTCTATATTGTTATCGGTTGTTACAATTAACCCAAGTTAGTAGAAGGATCACAATACTTCAAACGAATGCTACTGGATAATTTGACCAACTTTAGGTATTCTTCTTCTAAATGCTGACATTATGTACTTCATCTCTCTTTAATTTATGTGCCCTTCATAGCGAATCCGTTCAGCTGATATGGTGTCGAGTCCAGGGGCTTTCTTAACTCTCAGCCGATTCACGCGTGGTGGCGGTAGCATAAAGCTTGGGTCAGACATCGCTACTATTACTGCGCAGTTTTTAGGTTGCAGAAGCAAAAACTGCTAACTCTGTTCACACATAGTGGGTGCAACCCGCTACTTTTACTGCGCGCAACCGGGTAGCTGCAACTTCTTGCGAAGAAAACTGCAAAGGTGTTCACACATAACTCGCAGTTTTTGCTGCGCGCAACCTCTGTTGCAGTATTTTACTATTTAGTTTTTTATGAAGTTTCAACCAGTTGTGTTAGTATGTATTTCGATGATCCAGGAGTGTTGGCTGCGGCTTGTTTAGTTATAGTTTTAAATAAACGAAAAAAGAAAAGCAGAAGCAGAAGCTTCTGGGTGAGGACGTCTGCGGCTTGTTTAGTTATAGTTTTAAATAAACGAAAAAAGAAAAGCAAAAACAGAAGTTGCTGGGTGAGGACGTGGATCGCAAATAGAGAACACTGTGGAGCTGTGCATTGTTTGTTAAATGAATTGCGTTTAGGTGACGAAGCATTTTATAAAAACTTTTTGAGAATATCGGGTAGGGATTTTGATGGCCTTCTACAACTGGTGACTCCTTTAATAAAGAAAAAAGACACTTGGATGAGAAAATCAATAAGCCCAAGTGAACGATTCTCTTCCTTGAATTATCTAAACAAATTTAAACAAATTTGTTTTGAAACATTAGAATGGAATGATTTACGTAAATTTTATTTCTCAGTTTTTAATATTTAAGTTAGATTTTGCAAAATAGCTTTAACATAGACTTATAATTAGAATAAACCGTATCGCCCATAATTTCTCTTAATTAAAAATGCTCTTCCTTCAGTCAAAGGTAATGTGTCTTTCGTCCAATTGTATTTAGCCATATCCTATTTGGTTAAACAAAATTAATATTCTACCATTTACAAATTTTGAAATACATACCGTAAAAAATATTAAAATTGCGATCACTACCGTACACACAATGCTATCACTTTTCAAGGCACTAATTGAATCGGCAATAACAAAACGAAAAGCTGCAGACGCAGCCGCAGCCAAGATTCAACCAAATCAATATTTTTTTGCTGCACTTGCAACTCATTGAAAAGCTCTTCATACATCCGCAGTCTGGCTGCAGGCGCAGTTTTCAAGGTTTCTACCAGTGAGATAGTAGAAATGGAGTGGACATGCCCATAAGATTTACATTGAAGGGGATGGTAGTAATTTTTTGTCTGCTCATTGTCAAATCGGGTCAAATCCAAGTAGTTCCCCTCCAATTTGACAATGAGAGCGAAATGGCGTAAAGGCAGCTTTAACATGCTTTGTGCGCGAGAGGATTGAAGGGGCTAATGGTGGAAAGTTATACCGTCCGTGTCCAGGGGCTGGTTTCTACATTGATCACACATCGCTACTTTCTGTCAACGCAGTTTTTTGTGCTGCGCAGCGCAAAAAGTAGCGATGTCTGACCGTAGCTTAAGATTATCTTCTTGAATTGATGGAGCCTCCAATTCTTCAGCGAGCTGACAGATCGCTCCGAAATTCTTTTAAGACCGGTGATTAGATTGCCGTTTTTGTCCTTACGTACAATGTGTGTATGGTGTTATGTGTCGAACTTTTTGGTAGAAGTTACGCGCTTGGTGCGGACCTCGCTCTATACTTCTTTCTCTATCTCAGATGAGATCTTTCTCTCAGGGTACTTCCTTCCATCGGTGAAACCTCTTCGCTGTTCCTCTGAGCTCTTGATATTCCTCGTCACATGCAAGCGTTCTCTGATATCACTTCATTTCTCGGGATGCAACATTCTTCAGAAGCTAGTTTGCATTCATTATCAAACCAGCCACTTCGATATCTGCGACTACTGCCTAAGGTACTAATGACAGTATTTTTAAGATGCACCTAATTCTCATTTACACTTGCCATTCTGTACCCCCGGACTTACTCCCCCCTTCCATGAAGCTCTTCGAAGGCAAATCGAAGCGCAAGGCAAAAGGAGTTACTGGTGCATTCAATGTATAAAGCAGCTGTATTGCTTACCATAAGCCGTGTCCACACTGGTGACACGTTTGGCACGAATCGCGGGTGGATTTGTGATTTCAATTATTTTGGAAAATCTCGTTTAGTTTATTTTCATTTTTAATTTTATTTAAAATATTAAGGTGTTAATTGATTGAGTGTGCAACTGGCCGCGATGACGGTCGGTGGGACGGACACCACCGAGCTAGAGCAGGAGCGCGATTACTTCGCAAAGAAAACAAAGCAGAGACTGGGGAAGTTCTGCAACAAATTTAATTCTGACGTCTGAGAAGATTTTCTTTTGGAGCTTCTCGAACAATGCAAGCTGTCTCTGTGTGCCGGTAAACTTACTAGCGACGAAGAGATAGAAGATCTAGTGGCAGACCTCGAAACGGACGAGGGACAAACCACGATCGAGGAAAGTGAGAATGAAGAGAAAATGGATACAAGCGATGTCCATAATAATAGTGACCTAGGAGCACAGGTTGACGAAGAATTAGTTGACTGCCTTTTAAGGCATCAACTTCTATTCCTGGTGGAAGGAAAAGGGTAAGTCCCACTTCCCCACCCCTATCACTTTTTGGCCCAAAGCTTTCCCGAACTGTCTGAGGTAGTCAAAAGGGCTAGTTCTGCTGCCCCTAAACCAACTCTTCTAACTCCACGTCGAATGGCCCCGAAACCTGTAAGAAGAAAGGTTTCGATTCCTCAAGGTCAAGCCACCAAGGAGAAAAGTGGGAGAATCCCCCCCATAGTATGCCAGCGATTAGAGCTTAAAGGCTTCAGGAAAACTCTTGAAGCAATATGCGCAAGCAACGGAGAAAAAATTCCTGAATTTGAGGCGAGGGTTACAAACTTCAATAAAACGACTCTCTTCCCTGGGAGCCTAGAGTCGCACCAGCGGCTGTTTGACATTTTAAAAACCAAATCTGTACCTTGTTTTACGTACACGCCACAAAGCGTTAAGAGGACAACTATCCTCCTGAAGGGAGTACACACTTCCAACGACGAAAAAGATGTCTCCGTTGAGCTCAGACGGCTCCTAGGAGCACAAGTTTCTAACGTGAAACGGTTTTCTACTGTCCACTCACGGAAAGAGGCTAAAAAATTAGGGATATTTTTAGTCCAGCGTGCACCTGGAGTAGATACGAACGTAGTCCTAAACATTAAATTTCTGCTGCACCAGCGGGTTCACTGGGACCGCTTAGAAAAAAAGAATCTCATGCAGTTCTTCAACTGCCAACGTTTCGGGCACACTGGGTCCAACTGCGGACTGACACACGCTGTGTCAAGTGCGACAAAGAACACGCAACTAAGGAGTGCGATGTACCAAAGGGATCAAATACAGTTTACTGCGTAAATTGTAAAACAACTGGCCACCCAGCAAGCTACAGAGGCTGCCTTGAGGCCAAGAAAATCGAAGAGCGTCGCAAGGCTACTAAAGAAGCGAAAGCAATTAAGCAAGCACGCAAAAGCGACTTTGTGGCTGCAGCCATTCAAAATACTGTCCGACCTGGTGTTTCCTATGCCAGTCACTTTGCGGCAGAAAACAATAATAATAATAAAACTAAAAATATATCCTCAAAAAAACCCTCTGCTCCTACTACTCAACAAAATAGTACGGCTAAAAACAAGTCACAGCCAACCATCGACTCAGTAGTCTTTGGTGAATGCCAAAATCTTTTTGGATGTAATCTCTTCGCGTTGGTAAACCAGATTAAGGATTTCATCCAAACATTTGGTAAACTATCTGCTTAATCAGAGAAACGAGATGCCTTTATTTCACTCGCCCTTCGTTTAGTCCTCTTAAATTCACAGCTTCAAATATTGTTACCTTAGCTCCTATCTATAAAAGGAACTTCGTTCAGGAATTCCTGAACCATGAGAATCCTGACATTCTTTTTCATTCTGAAACAAAACTAAAAACCCGCCACCTTGTAGCCATGGATGGCTACGAAATCATACGAGAGGATATGTCTGAGGATCCAAATTCCTCTTAACTGGGTACCGCACTATTAGTAAAAGAACGATTCAAAACCCAACGGCATCTGATCCCAGGACTCACAACCATGGAAGTGATCTGTGTCAGTCTTCAACTAGGGAATGACCACATAGTGTTCGTAGGTATTTATGTCCATCATCATAACAGTGGTTCGATGCTAATTCAAGATCTCGACTACATTCTGGCAACTGCATCATCACTAGGGCTGGTCATCCTCGGAAGTGACTTTAATGCCAAGCCACAATCATGGGGCAATAGCACCAACAACCCATACGGCGAGGCAATAAGGAAATGGCTTACACAGACCCCAAGCCTTATCAAGCCCATCTTTCCACAGGAACCCACCTTTCGTCGATCTTCATCAATAATTGACTTCTTCCTTGTGTCCCCAAGTCTGGTCAGCTCTCTCCCACAATTTGGCAGTTACGAATGCCATGTCCACGATGCTGAATCTGATCATCAGTTGATCCAGTTATGCATCAAAAGGAAACGTAGCATAGACTTTTTAACCGTTGACCCCGAGTATTTCATCCCCTATAATAAAATCAACTTGACTGCTCCCGAAATCTTTGCTCAAAAGAAATCGACGAGGCTCTTGAAAAGCTCGACCATATCACCTCCTCGGGCATTAGCTATCCCTAAAAAATCAACAAACTTTGCCTTCCGTGATTTACCGAAAGATATCATTCAGCTCCATAATCGGTGGAAATCATTAAGAAGTCGTTTTACCAGAATCTACCACAGACATCTAAATACGGAAAAAAACCAATACAAGTATACCTCTGCCCCCATTAAATACCCAAACATTTTAATCATGGTCAAAACCAAATCCCATCTGAACGGAAAATTCAAAGAGCGTCTCCAAAAAATAGTACCTGGTAAAGACATGTTCCAGGAAGTTAATAAAATCACAGGTCGGAAGAGACTTAAATGTAACTTCACTTCTAATGGCAGCCCACTCCCTGATGATAGAGCCACTGCTGACGCTATTGCTGCTGCCTTTTCTCTCCTCTACCATGATGAGAAACAGAGCTCTAATCGTAACTTTGCTTCAGTCGACAAGACTTCTATCTCTAACTTTCGGCAAGAAAATCAATCGTTTACCCTTTCTAGGTTCAGTCCAATTTCATCTTAAAAAGGCTCCCTACCTGCTTTTTTGCTCACCTCTCCGTCCTATTCAACTCTTGTATTAATATTGGATATTTTCCCACTGCCTGGAAGCGTGCAAAAATATTTCCAATCCCAAAAGCGTCAGGAAGTTTGTAACTGCGATGTCTTTAACACCCGCCCAATTTCTCTCCTCTTAAACTTGGGAAAACTACTCGAGAGGATCATTAAAATTCATCCAAACCACTCCATAGAAGAGAATAACATCATACCCAGTAGACGATTCGGCTTCAAAGCCAAACACTCCACAGTGGATGCACTAATGGTTCTAAAAAGTGCCGTTGAGGAAAGTATCCAAAACAAAAGGGTTTGGGGTGCCTGTCTCATTGATCTGAAAAAGGCCTTCGACTTCGTTTGGATTGAAGGACTCCTGTACAAAATGATCAATTTTGGTTTCCCAACATGGTTAATTAAAATTGTTGATAACTTTCTTTGTGGCAGAAAGGCTTTCGTCACCATTAATGGGGCTCTTTCGGGCGAATTTTCAATTGACTCACGTGTACCTCAAGGCTCCGTTCTCGGAACTATCTTATTCAACATTTTCACAACAGATATCGCAGTAATTTCAAATAATTCTCCCATAGATGTTTCTGTCAATCTTTAAGCAGATGGCCTCCTCTTCTGGAATTCTCAGCATAACCCAAACTTCGTAACAGCAGTGTTACAAAGGTACGCTAATCAGCTCGTGGCATATTACTCAGAATGGGGCTTGAAAATAAATGCCAACAAAAGCGAACTGATATTTTTCAGAGGCACCCATACCGATTTCAAGAGAAGAATAAAAGTAATCAAAAATTCCAAAGTTGTTATTAATGGGCAGTCAATCACCCCTTCGAAAACCGTTAAATACCTTAGCATAAAGCTCGACCCTCGCTGGGGTTGTAGTCAACACGTTCAGACAAGCCTTAACAGGGCAGCCAGCGCATACCACCACATAGGCTGTACCTTCAAGCCGAACTCCATTATCTCAACTCGAGCAAAAGCAATCGCCTATCAACAACTGATTAGACCTATACTTACTTACGGTGCCCCTATCTGGTCCTCCGCTCCTCCTTACGTACTTGAGAAACTGGCAAAATTTGAACGCCGCATCCTCCGAGACATCACGTCACTCTACTTTAAGGCAAATGGCCACTACTATAGGATATAGTGACCTATACCACCAATCAAAAATAGCACCTCTTTCCTCTTACTTGGTTCACCTAAAAAACAACTCTATTCGACGCGCCATAGAGCACCCCAATCCTATCATTCAATCGCTCCATCCTAGACCTAGATCTTAACGACCAGAACATCATCTTAGGAATAGATCGTAGACAATGAGCTTTTCACTCACAAAAATTGAAGTTCCTAAGTGAACTTGTTTGTTTTGTTTTTTTGATCAAAATCCAATCATCTCTTAAAATTCCATATTTCTCTTGAAAGACACCTTAATTCCGGACACGAGCCGACTTTATCTCTCTATTTTCCTTAAAACACCCAAGGTAACTAAGTAGATGAGCTTAGCTACAAACATACATATACTGTATTTGAAAAAATTCCAAAAAGGCTAGAATTTCGAGCCACAAGCCACTTAAGGCAAAGCTCAAACGCCCATCTATCATGTTAAAGAAATAGTTTTAGGTCATCTATTTCAAATTCCTTACCACTTCACTACCACAAAAACCTACCTCCCTCAGTAGGTACATACATTCATTTGAGTACGAGCAGTCGAAGAGAGAACATCAAAATGGAGAAAAACGAAATTGGAGCTAGCATGAAGTACCTGTGTTTGAAAAAGTTGTCTACCAGAGACATACACGGCGACATAATGAAAACATAAGGGGACTCTGCTCCTCTATATTCCACCGTTGCACGCTGGACCAAGGAATTTAAACTGGGAAGAACTATCCACTGAAGATGAACACCCTGAAGGACGTCAATCCATATCCCTCACTGAAGACAACGTAAAAAAAAGTCGCAGATGTCTTGTAGGCAGATCGAAGAGTGGCATGTAGCTGAGGTCACAGAGATCTCACATGGTAGTGTTCGAAAAATCTTTGCCAACAAATTACATATGAAGAAGGTCTCTGCGCGTTGGATACGGAGAATGTTAACGGACCAGCATAAGAAGAAACGAGTCGACATTTCAAGGATGAATCTTGAAAAGTTTGAGGTAGATCAGGAGAATTTTTTGTCACGTTTCGTGACGATGGACGAGACCTGGATCCACCATTTTGATCCAGAAACCAAAATGCAATCGATGACTTAGAAGCGACTCTCTTCACCGATGCCGAAGAAATTCTAAGTGTCGAGTTTGGCAGGAAAGGTTATGGCAGCAGTTTTTTGGGCCGCTGAAGGAATTATTATGGTGGAATATTTGTAAAAAGGAGCCCCTATATCAGGCTCTAACTAGGCAAACAAAACAAGAAGATTGCGAGAGGCAATGAAGGAAAAAAGACGCGGTTAACTGCGAGCCGGAGCTCTGTTTCATTTCATAGGCTCACAAGGCTGCAGTCGCTATGGATGAAATGAAAGAAACAGGATTCGAATTGCTTGAACACCCGCCCTTTTCGCCAGATCTAACTCCCAGTGACTTCTACCTCTTTCCTCGGCCCAAATAAGGCCTTCGGGGTAAGAAATTTGAAGATGATAGCGAAGTTATGGCCACTGTTGAGGCATTTTGGGAGAGTCAAGATAAAGAATTTTTACCTAAGGGTATCTTGGGTTTGGAAAAAAGATGGACTAAATGTATTAACTTGTTAGGAGGCTATGTTAAAAAATAAATATATGGTTTAAATTGAACCACCTTGGTTTATATTCACTACCATTACTTATTGATCAACCCTCGTATTTGGGTTCAAGTAGTGATGGACGTTTATATTGTTTTCAAAAAAACAAACTGTTGGCTTAAAAACATAATTTTTTTTTAATTTGTGGAAAAATAAAACCGTTTGAATTAATGGGAAATTCATAACAAAACAAATTTTGCGATTTTTTAAAATCAGTTTCAATTAAAAAAATATAAGTTGAATTATTGCTAAACTTTGTTAATTTGAAGAACTTTTCGAGTCATTAGAATATGAGCACATACATTCTATCCTAAAAAATCATTCATCTTTTAAACACCGCAAAAACGAATTTGGTGTGCTCAAAACAGATAATTTGGCGAAAAGCTAGAGTCAATCGGGCCTCTTTTGTGCCTATGTGTGTCGGTCGTCAGGCCTCTGTAGATCGGCAGCCACTTCAATCTAGTGTCAACCTTCACAGAGGCGCAATTTTGAAAATTTTAAGTTGAAGGTAGAAAAAATCAAAATCAAATCTAATATTTGAACTTTACTTGAAGACTTTTTTTACCTTTTCTACCTTTTTTTACAGGATCGGCCGCTCGTAAATCGGTAGTCACGCATTTTACATTTTAAAAGCACCAGTAAGTATTTACTGACCACCAGAATTTTTCAAAGCTCGCTAAAGATTTCCAGAAGGCGTGTTTTTTTGCTCCGATGCAGAGCAGAGTACAACTATGCCGCAAAAACAACGATCTAGTATAAAACAGCAGTGCATTCGCAAAGACTGAGATAGACTGACACGCAACAGCTGAAAATAAACGGAGAAAATAACGAATATACACTATCACAATCGATAGAAAATAGAAAAAAAAACTAACAGAAAATTACTTCTTTTAACTTTCTACACATTATGGGAGCTTTTTCTAATTTCATAACTACCAAAACATTCAACATCACCATGAAAACCCCAAAGCCACCTCACAGCAAAAAAGACAACTTCTCATGAGCTTTTCTTTTATAGGGATATTATCATCTCTATATAAAATCAACACGCACAGAATCTATACAAAACGATTTATTTACGAAAGGAAATATATAATAAATATAATAATTTCACTCAGGATTCGCGATGCTTTACTCGTCGTTGTATCACACAGAAGAGAGCGTGAGTCCCGAGGTCGCTGTCCAGCGTTGGATCTTTTAATTCACGTTGTATGTTTCGGTTGTCGCAGAGGTGGCGCTTTACGACTTTGATTGTCGCTAAAATACTTCCCCCCTAAGACTTGTCTTATTGACAAGCAAATGTCACCTTCGCTTGCGATTTTGTTTTGGCTGGCTTCGAATATGTCCTGATTATTGGTGGTCGTCGGCTCTCGTAATCCGAAAATGGTTTCCACTTTATCCGGAAGTGGTTGCATGCCTTTTCCAGTTACTAAGTATCCTAAGTACTTTACCTCTGGTTTTCTGAAATTGCATTTTGCCACATTTACTTTGATGCCATGATCCTTGAGACGACTGAATAGTTCTCGGAGATGTTTTCGATGTTCCTTCTCTGAGATCGATGCAACAATTATATCGTCCAAATAACCGAAACAGAAGTTCAGTCCAGAAAGAACTATGTCGATATACCTTTGGGAGGTTTGCGCTGAATTTCTGAGTCCGAAAGGCATCGTGATAAATTCGAAAAGTCCGAAGGGAGTTATTACGGCTGTCTTCTCGATATCTTCTTCGGCAATCGGAACCTGATAATAGGCTCAAATTAAGTCTATTGTAGAAAAGACTGTTTTGCAATATAGGTTGTGGTTGAAGTCCTCCATGCTTGCTACCGGATAGCGATCAGGAACTGTGACAGCATTTAGTCGCCTGTAGTTGTCACAAGGTGTCCATTCACCCGACTGCTTCGGGACCATATGTAGCGGGCTCGCCCATGGGCTGCTTGAGGGACGGCATATTCCTCTTTCAACCATAAACTTGAACTCGGTCTTCGCTATTTGGTACTTTTCTTTTGGTAGACGGCGTGCCCGTTCGGCTATCGGTGGTCCTTTTGTTAGTATATGGTGTTGAATCGTTTTCTTTTGTGAAGATGTTGACACAGCGGTGTTCGTGATTTTTGGAAATTCTGTCAGCACGTCGTGATATGGAGCCTGTTTGTTCACCATCGTTATTACTGCTGTTTTTTCATTCGCCCGAGCTGCGGTCGTTTGCAACTTTGTTTGATTGTCCACCAGCCTTTTCCGTCTGACGTCTACTAGTAAATTGTAATGCTGTAGAAAATCTGCTCCCAGTATCGGATAATCTACTGAAGCGATACAGAAGGGCCACTTAAATACACGTCGGAGTCCTAAGTCGAGTGACAGGATCTGTTCTACGAATGTGTCTATCGTCGTTCCATTAGCAGCATACATTTTCTTTGCCTGCTTCTGTCTTTTTTCACGGCAAGGGACTACCGATACCTCTGATCCTGTATCGACGAGAAATACTAGTCCAGTTTGCCGGTCGATTACTGATAAGCGGCTCTTATTAGAGTGGACGTCACCGATGACCGCATTTGACGGTGACGGTTTTAGTTTTCCGTCTGCTGATATTTACACGGCTGCCGATATTTGTAGGCTTTTTCGCCGAACACGCGATGATAGTAACAATATGGTGAGTTTCCATCATCTTTTGTTTGATCTTTTCGACTGCTTTTAAATTGTCGAGGTTTCGAGAATCTTCGCTGACGGGAACGTGAGCGGTTTCTGGTCCGGCCTTCTGGTTTATTCGCCATTTCTAACCTTTCGAGCCGATTTAAGATTTCGAGCAATATTGGATCGGACTGTGGAGCAAGTGCCTGCGCTGTTGCTGCTACTGTTGGCACGGCGTTAAACTCCCCCACAATTTTATCGGCCATCTCAAGAACCGGTGCCATGTCCTTTTCTGTCGAGACGGACAAGATCGCTCGCACGTGTACTGGCAGTCGCTGCATCCACAATGCACGCAATGCCTCTTCTGGCAGTTGAGCTCCTGCCATGGCCTGCATCTGTCGGTACAGATGCGATGGTTTTTGGTCTCGCAATTCTAATTCCGTCAGGACTTGAGTTAATTATTGCTGTGGTGAAACGGAAAATCGCGCTAAAAGCTGCCTTTTTAGTTCATCGTATTTTCCTATTACCGGCGGTCGTTTAACAATGTTTGCCACTTGTTTCAATATTGTTATGTCGAGCGTCGCGACTATGGCACTGAATTTCGCTTTATCCGTCAATATTTTTGAATGCGCGAAAGTTTACTCTACCTGGACGAACCATAGTTTGGCTTCCGTGTCCCAAAATGGAGGCAGTTTCACTTCACGCACGGCGTCAAGACGAGGGGGTTCACTTCACGGCCACAATTCACGTGCCACATGTAAGGATGTCTTTGGCGTTTCGTCACTAATCGTTTTTTCCGCGGGCGTATCTATATCACCACCGGTCGCCATTTTTCTGCGAGAGCGTCCCTTTCACTGCACTAGTGCAATACCACAAAATTGTATTTTAGTCAGGTCGATTGTCGGGGTCACCATTTATAGGGATATTATCATCTCTATATAAAATCAACACGCACAGAATCTATACAAAACGATTTATTTACGAAAGGAAATATAATAAAATATATGTGTTCTAAGCTCAGGATTCGCGATGCTTTACTCGTCGTTGTATCACACAGAAGAGAGCGTGAGTCCCGAGGTCGCTGTCCAACGTTGGATCTTTTAATTCACGTTGTATGTTTCGGTTGTCGCAGAGGTGGCGCTTTACGACTTCAATGCATATACTCTACTCTCTGCTGGATAGAGGAGCAAAAAAACACGCCTATTATTAACAAACTTAAAGCATTATCAGTTTTCATTTTGTATACTTGGTTTTTTCCAACTTATTTTTCCATAGAAATGTAAAGGCAGCAATTTACGAAAACACCCGCCGTCTCCAAAGGGCTGAAGATATTTTTACTTTAACTAAACGCAGATCTACTTCTTTTATTCATCCTTTTATTCATCCTTAACATTTATTGAAAATTTTAGTTCAAGCGAATAACGTGATCACTGATTGAATCTCATTGAGAGTGTGCATACATACTTAGTACATTCAATTGCATCAATTATTTTCACAGATTTAACCACTAGGCTGATTGAATCTCATTGAGAGTGTGCATACATACTTAGTACATTCAATTGCATCAATTATTTTCACAGATTTAACCACTAGGCTACACGCAATTCGACAAAGATCTTGCCTCAAACCACAAAATCACCACGCCTACCAAATACGTAAAGTGTTGATCTTAACTGCAATACAACCGTTGCTGAAACCAAAACAAGCAGCCTGAAAATAGCCTACAGACAGGTGATTTTGGTCGCAGAGATTGGTAACACGCTAAAACTGCAAAATGGTTTGTTGCTGAGAAACCGTTATTTTTTTGTTCGCAAGGTGTTTTCCACCGCCAAACAATTTGGCGATGCAGGACAGTTTGCCGTTGTAAAACTGTTTGTTTTAGGAAGACTGTTTGTAGCTGTTTTTTGCAGGAAAATTGTTTGTTTCCAAAATGTTTGCCGGTTGTAAGCTCATCACTAGTTATGAGTGACTCCTTGAGATGATAACCTGGTGGACTCAAGGACGTCTTTATGCGGCAAGCTAGTACTCGCACCGACCAAGTTCTTTGAAGGCGTTAGCGCTATAACTCATGCAAACTATGCGTCAATAATCGTGTAAACGTTGGCTGTAGTCTGCAAGTCAGGAGGCCAGGACTTTTTTCTGCGAGAAGCAGGAAGGACCGGAGGAAAAAAACTATGAGTCCCTGGATAGTACCTGAATACTAGCTTTCAGCCTATTTTAGCGTTAAGATCGCCAAGGATGATTTTTACAGCATACCTTGGGACGACATTGATTATCTTCTCGATTTGTTCGTAATATGCTTCATTTTTCGAGGTCAGCAGAATCCTCCGTAGATTCGTGACCATTTTCGAGGGTTCTGTTTACAAATTTTCATCTGATTATTGTGGACTCTACTTTTTAACTAAATAGGAAACCTTCCACGGTACATAGTGTTTTTGGATGGCAGTTATTGTATAAGTCATATTCTTTTTTGTGAAACACTAAACATCTGATATCTTGTATTGCTGTTACATCAGGCTTATACTGATGCTGGACAAAAGTAGAGCTGTGTAGAATGCATAAGAATGTTTGAAACCTTCTAGCCGTTTTTTTGCGATTTCATCGTTTTGGTATCAATCTGGCTCTGGGGCTTGCTGTTGATTTCTTGATTCTCGGTCCCCCATCAACCTTACCCAGGGCTAACCTGTTCATATTATCCAACCTTTCTTTAGGGAAAGATTGCTGCCTGCAGCCAGCACAAGGAGGTTAAGATCAGACTTCCACCAATCGAAATAGACACGGAACGTGTATACTTTTACATACTACATGTTATTGGACCAGTGGTTTCTAATATTTTGCTTTAAAAGTATTTGCTCTTAGACTACTAAGTACTACCAAAAAATAATTAAATAATTAATCAAAGAAAATAAAATAATTTCACGTAGGTAGGTTACTGTCAGATTAATAATTATAAAACCAAAATTAAATTTTGGATACACTCTTTGTAACCCTCTTCACCTTCAATTACTTAAAAAATTAAATTACTTAAAACAACAAAATATGCCTCATTTTGTGGCTTTTATCGCGCTTTTTCCAAAGTTTATTTCCAAAGTGTGACCGTCATGGAAATCTCAAGCTTATTTCGGGTGAAATCTACGAAAACAGTCCTTCGATTGATTGTGATTCGTGGTGCTGTGACGTACACTCAGCCCGCAGTAAAAGAATAGCCACGGCTGTGGATATTGTGTACGCAATAAAACGCTATAATATATTATTCATATCACTTCAGCTCCTTCTAAAATGTTGATTGTGTTTTTGCATACTTCAATACTTATTGCTCTTTTCTGATCTATGATTAATTCCACCACCCTTCCTAATACCACTTTCTTTGTGGAGTTCCACAACAATCGATTCTTTGCCCATTGTTCTTCTTTGTTTTTAGCAGCGATCTTTCTATGCCCCATGCTTTCTGAGCTCAGATGCTCATGAGCTCCGTTTTTCGTAGAGTTAATCCTTAAACAGATGGTCCGCAATATTTTCGATACTTGTTGCGCCGACTGAGTTGCACTTTTACTGTTGTAAAAGTTTTGTATAAAGTTAAAGTTAGAATGATAGAATGTTTACCCCTATTTTTACCCCTATTTTTACCCCTTTTTGTCATCATACAATTTTTTTACTGGATGGTCACTAAGAATGTTGTGGAGCTAAAAATTAAATAAAAATTATATTAATGATTTTTGAGAAATTTGTAATTGATGATAGCTGAAGTCGATGAAAGCTGAAAAACAGCCTCACTTGAGCGGATATTAACAAATTTTGTTCAAATTTTATAACAACAAAATAATACCGAGAGATCGATACCAAAACACCATCTTAAAAATTTAGTTGGCACGCTAAGTACCATTTAATAAATTTCCCGATAATTCTTCTTTGAAATATTTTTTGAAAATTTCAACAAACCACAAATTTACTGACAGTATTTTTTTACGATCGATTTTCAGTCGGCTCAATTAAATTTTATACGTGTATTCTTGGTATGTATATCAATCTATCAGCTTGGCATCTGTTTACATTGCCAAATCAGAACAATTTCAAACGTTCAAGGAGATTTGTCTCGCTGCTGATCATGTTTTGCAACGTTTCTTCTGTGAATAGTGAAGAGTCTCTATCGATTTTTAATAAAAGAGGTGCGCCTTTTGTCTTCTTTTTATCTTATTTTCAATTTTTCATTCAACTCAACCTCCTGCCATTACGGTTTCTGGACTTGACTTTTTTCTGAAGGGAAACTTTCCACTTCCTCGCGTTTTTTATAACTTGCACAATACACTAATTTTTGCTATCCAATCATATTTGTCCCGATGGCTTCCACGTGACCACATAACTATTCAGCAATTTAAGCATTAATTAGATACAGTTCATGTATGCAACTACACTAACGAGCAACAATCCGTAGGCTGTAGTTAGCTTTCGAAACAACCCCTTGGGTCCAAGCAAAACATAGCAGTTCCTCCTATCTAAAAATTGATGAACCCATCAATTGACCTCAGCGATAAGTATACCCATTTCAATGATAACACTTCAAATGCAATCAGAATAATAAAGCCAACACGCCAGCTCCACAGATTGCAAACTATAAGCTATCGAACCATTCCACTTCATAATATCAAACTCGAAAGTAACAAATCTCTCCAACTCAAAAATATTTCTTTCTCTCCTCCTTTCCAACTCAAAAAATAATAATAAAACGTTTCTGTGTCTCCGCCCATGACCTAAGCTAACTTACTTCTTGTTGGCCTGCGTCGCTTAGCAATCAAAATCATCTACAACCTATATAATTTACCTGTTACGCATCAAACTTATAAAATCAGCCAGTGAGCCATACAGTTTCTACCGCTGTTTTTGTGGCGGCTATATGACATTGCCACGCCGACCCATAGGCGCGCACGTCACCCCGCCATATTTCCACCACGTCTTTACACCATCGTTTTCATACGCCTGTACGTGTAAAGTAAACAAAATGATAATATTCCATTCCATGATATCACCAAAAAAAGAACGAAAAAATTTGAGGAAAGTCAAAAACACCAAAAATAACCACAAAAACAACTACAACACAAAAAAAAACATTTCGCTTTCTTAAGCGTATAGGAAAAACAAAACAAAATCGAAATTTCTACTACCTCGACTATTTCTACTACTACTACCACTATACTTGGTCGCCTCGAAGCTCATTACCTCTATTGTATGTAATTCTTTTCTTCTTTCAATCGCTC
>OX376373.1:102066301-102172162 GCA_947369275.1 Nemotelus nigrinus | reverse complement strand
TATATATATATATATATATATATATATATATATATATATATATATATATATATATATATATATTATAGGGTGCGTCATCAAAAATCCGGACAAATCAATTAACATCCTTCAAATCGTGTTATTTATTGAGTACAAAAACGTCTTGCATGACATTTCGTGCATCTATTGACTTTGTAATTATTTAATGTAGCCTCCATCAGCTTCAATCACGGCCTCCATTCGCGGTCTGAAGTGCTCGCACGCCCTCTGCAATTCTGCGCTGTCAATATTGGCGAACGCTGCCTCAATGGCGGTCATTAACGATGTCACATTTTGATGTCGAGACTTGTTGGTAACTCTTTCAATCACGCTCCATACGTAATAGTCCAAGAGACTTAAATCTGGACTATTCGGGGCCAAAATTCCTTATAAATGATCAAATTGCACCTTAGAAGAAATGATTAAATTGCAGCGAGTCACTCGCTTTGTTCTTGCAGCTTCAGAAAGCATTTGTCTAGCCTTGATCGTGTAAGAATAATATCAAAGGTCCTCCTCAACGATTCCCCGCATGGTAGGCTTGCTCACATTCACAATAGACGCCAGTTTTCGCAACGATAACCCCATGTCTTACAGAATCAGCTCTTCAGTCCTTTTGGTGTCTTCAGGGGCTCTCACGGTATGTTCTTTTGAGTGCCACTTTCTTATCGGTGTACTTGAACTTTCACTTAACTGTACTTGAGCTTTGTACTGATTTCGAATATGGAAAAAAATTGAATAATCTCCCGTGCTGACCGTCCAGCGCGAAGACTTTCCATTATCGCGGCTCTTCGGTTATACTTCTGACTCATTTTTGACAGACTGACAATGTTGAGGTAAACACCTTTTACTTATGTCGGCTTACTACTTGTATGCAGACGGCGACCTCTGGCGCAAACACAATGTAGCAGGTGTAATGCAAGGTGTCGTTGCAAGGTTAGTTTGCTTTGCTTTGGCGAGCCTGTCGCCGCTTAAGCAAAAAGAGACTAAAGACTTTGCTTGGCGAGCCTGTCGCCGCTTAGCTAAGTCTATATCAGTCTTCTACTTTCGTACAAAGAATAAAACAATTCTTTTTGTACACCTGGTCGCCGCTTGATGTTCTGGCTTACCAGCAAAAAGAATGTCCTTTATTGTTAATCATTCGATCTTTTATATCAATAATAGTACAGTTATAACAAATTCAAAATCTGCGCGAATCAAAAATAATTATCTAGTTCCGAGGATTTACCACCGCGTGCAATTAGGGCGCTAGCAATTACTAACGGGGACGAGAGAGTAGACATTCTGTATTGCTATAAAAATAAAAGCTCAGAGTCCTTCACACAAAAAGAAAGCGTGTCAATAATTATAATTAATCAATATTAAAACATGTCAATATTAGTAAAATACTAACATTTTGATAGTGGGCTGAATTTCAAAGAAATGAAAAGGTTTAAAAATCTGTAACCTTATGAGAATGCAAATCTTGAGTTTATTCTAACGATCTTGTTATTAATTATTTCGACATAAGCACATGTAAAGAATGTTTCAACAATCTCATTGTTATCAATTATGCAAATTGTTCTTTTATGACGTTGTGGTGTTTCGCAAGTCGACCATAATTCGTTCTTAATCCCCGTGAAACTCTTTCCTAAAGATTGTATTTAACCTTCAAATTTTGCAATTTGTTGAATTCGGTACAGTAGTAAAATTTTTTTTTTGACTGCTAATAATATGTAGTCATTTTTTTAGAAAAAACATTGAGCAGAAAAATTAACTGAAAATCTTTAAGTAAACTAAAAAGCCTGCTCTCACTGTTAACGGTTTCTCCGCCCCAATTAGCACTCTTATTTTCACCTATATATTCAAAGAGTTCTTTTGATTGCTCTTTATTATAGAAATATTGCTAAAATTAACCGACCAACGTGTTGGAGCTAATTTTGGAAGCCTTTTTTGAAAAACAAACATAAAAAACTAGTAACAGATTGGACAAAAATCTACATATGCGTATACTATTGCAGGATTTTGATAAAACCAAGTTTAGTCGATGTGCGAGGCAATTCATAAATAGTGCGTTTTTATTTATTTCTCTTAGACGGGTTTGCAATCCAATTGCTTTGCCAGATATTTGAATTTTAGGGCAATATGCATAGCAAGGTTAAGTGAACGGGACGCATGCTTGTTCTTGACATCCTAAATGACACACATTGTCTATTAGAATCTTCGTTATTTCTCAATTTCTCCTAACTTTGAGCAATATCACTGACTATTTATATTGACTACTCAGCAGTTCTTGAATCAGTCCAAAAAGGAATTATTGGAAATTGCCAATGCTGTTTGTATCATGCATGTTCACAGCCTTAACATCATTTAAATTACAAAAGCCGGTAGTTCGCCAGATGTTTGAATCGCTCGAAAATTCCACACATGCACTCAGAAAAATATGTTTCCGAAAATCAAAGAAAATATTTACTTGTTTACGAGATGTGAAATCTTCCACAAATCAAATAAACTTTTATTTGATATCAGTAGTTTGTATAAATATTATTGAAAAATTTCTTACATTCAACGGAATACAGTTTTTGCTTTACCTTATTTCAAGTAAGTAATTTTCCTCAAATCTTGTAAATTATGTCTATGAATTTAGTAAATTATATCTACACCGCGAATATTTTTTTCTATGTTTCAACAACAACCATGCTTCAATTTTCGACGAAAAATTGATAGTTTTTATGACTTCTATCAACTTTTCCTCCACACAAATAAAGGGTTGATAGCTTAACTCGCTAACGTGTCAATCCAAGCAGCGATCTACCGCTCGTGGGTTCGAATTCCGCCGGGTTCATGGTTGACTTTGTTCGTCTTCAGTTGTCCTAACTCCATTGATTAAGTTTCACATTATATCTTAAATTGGAAACTAAGGCATAAATAATACTAGCGCTTCAGAAAATAAGAAAAAAGGATAAAATGGAAAAAAAAATTTCAGAGTTTTTACGTGCTCATGGTTGACTTTGTTCGTCTTCAGTTGTCCTAACTTCATTGATTAAGTATCACATTATATCTTAAATTGGAAACTAAGGCATAAATAATACTAGCGCTTCAGAAAATAAGAAAAAAAGGATAAAATGGAAAAAAAAAATTTCAGAGTTTTTACGTGCCAACAGCATGTGATGCTTTCAAAGCGGTCCCCCATCTAAGTAGTAACCGCGCCCAGCACTGCTTAACTTCGGTGATCGTACGTGAACCGATTTATGCCAGATGCCAGATGTTCTTGAAACTATATCAAATTTTACTCAGGGCAAGTGCAATATCAGTGCTTGAAATTAATAAATTCCTTTCTTTCGATTGAGTAAATATTTCTTTGAAACTATACCAAGTTTTACTCAGGGCAAGTACAGTATTTGTTCTTTGAAATGAAGAAATTTCTTTCTTTGGATTGAGTAAATATTTCTTTGGCGCAGAATCATTGCCAATTTTCTTTGATAATGTGTTCATTTTTCTTCAAAAAATAGAAGTATTTTTCTCAGTGTGGCCAGCAAAATTATTTTTGTTTAATATTGCAACCGGTAATCCGTCTCGAGTTTTTCATTTGTTAATTTTGCAATCAAACTGCCGAGAACATCTCTTTGTTATAGAGACAATTTACGAGTTTGGTCTTGATCGATCCTTGTTGATGTCGCCCTTTCTTCAGCAAATTACCAAGATCGAAAGAGAAATTTAATAAGTATATGAATGATAAAATGCTGAACCACAGAACAAATAAACATATTCACCTATTTTAACCTTTCACTATTTCGAAAAATCATGCAATTTCACACAGTAATTTTACACATTCAATTCTACACAGGCTCACCTATTATTACTATGCAATATTATTAGTAAATTTTTTAGACCAATAATGACTAAACGCCTTCACCTATTAAAAATACCTCCACAAACATTTCTTAGCATAATAAAATATACGAAAAATGTCATAATATAAATCATACATCAAACACATAAAATAACGTCTTGTCGAATCAACAGTCTCTGGTAGCACTTGACACTTCTCGTAACTCAAAATCGTTCACAGCAAGCATTTTCCATCCACAAAAAATCTGTACAAGCAAAGCAAAATGATTACAATGTACTCTGCTACGCGTTAAAGGAACGCTGAAATAAGTTACACAGCAGTCATAAGTTCCCAGCTCTCTTGAGAAGCAAATTCTTCATTGCTTAGGAAGCAAATTCTTCATTGCTTCCAAACATATGGTATACGCACATTTTTTTAATGTCGTCACAGTCTAGTCTATATGGAGCACAGATAGAATAAAAGAATAGCTATTCGTGTACCCATATATGAGTTAGCCTTTTTTAATACACGCACAACATTGCTTTCTCACAAAAATTCCTCTCAATGCAGCCCTTTCTAACGCTGTCTCTTAGTTACGAAAAATGTGAAGAATATCAGATCGGTGTAAAAGCGTGCAACAGGCAACATGAAAAAAATGTCAATGTCAGTTTGATTAGTGTCGATGAATCAAAACATTCACTTTAAGTCAAAATTTCTTACAGAAAATGTTGATATTGTTCGGCGTGTATAGTGAAAACATAAATCTACGTGAGTGCACGATACTCTGTGTTGGTTTTCCGAATTAATTAGCTTTCGGAAATTCCAATAGAGTGCGAGAATGAAGTGCCACATTCCAGGCTGCAATAATAGCTACAAGAGTGCTTCGCGGGGGATATCCTGTTTCGAGTAAGTGAAAGTAACTTTCATCAATTTAGTCTTCTTTTTGAGTGAAATCATAGTAAATTTCATTTACAAAAAACATTGCCAAGAGAGAAATGTCAAACGACGTTCAAAATGGCGATCTCTCATGGTTTTAACATTGGAGTTACCGCATGAACTGTGTAGGGCACACACCCGAACCTATATCACACACTAATAAGCAGAAGTTGAAAATTGGACCATTTCTCTCGTTTGATTTCTAATCCATTCTTTCTTATATCTGTGATATGGAGTCAAATAAACGTTCGTAGATGCAATTTTTACGTTGTTTCCATGCGCTGGTTGTTCTCTCTCAATCTGTGGTGCTATCACATCAGCTGTATGAAATGTTCAGTAATGTAGAAGAAGGGGAGATAGCATCGACGGTACAACTTTCCACCATTAACCCCTTCGTTTCTCCCACGCACAAAGCATGTTAAAGCAGCATTCCCGCCATTTCCCGCTAAATGTCAAATTGGAGGGGAACTACTCGGATTCGACCAGATTTGACGTTTAGTGAACAAAAAATTACTACCATCCCCTTCAATGTTAATCTTATGGGCATGTCCACTCCATTTCTACTACCTAACTGGAAATGTTCACAATTTGTTTTGACCGAGATTTTTTAAAAAAATGTTATACTCCATTTTTTCACAATGTCAAATAAAAACGATGAAATTAAAATTTATGTCAGCCGAATGTAAGGGAAGCAATGCTTCCTTTGCTTCCATGAACGCCACGCCACTGATATATGTATACACATAAAGCCATATACATATGTAAATATATTTATATGTATTATATATATATATATATATATATATATATATATATATATATATATATATATATATATATATATATATATATATATATATATACATATATATATATATATACATATATATATATATACATATATATATATACATATATATAAATATATATATATATATATATATATATATATACATATATATATATATATATATATATATATATATATATATATATATATATATACATAAATATATATACAGGGTGTTTGGTACTCGGTAGACACTTTTGTAAGGACGTATTTCTTGATATATTTTGAGCAAAAAATCGTTCTACAGGGTGGTCCGGTTTTCAAAATCTGCGGAGTTACAGGGTGGCCAAGAAAAGTTTTTCGGACCTGAACACTGACTCACTTAAATCGTTATGTCTTGAAAACTAATAATCATAACGCAAAATTTTGTGGCTTGTTTTTTATGGAATCAAATTACCTTAAATTTGATGTAGCGTCCTAAATTGCAACTGTTACAGATTTTGAGATATTTACTTCAAAACACAAAATTTTGGCACTTCTACCCCGAAAATTCTGTGTTCAGTGTCGTTTTTCTCAGAAAATCTCACGAAAAGAGGCCATTTTAAGATTATATTTTTATAGGCCATATTGCTGGCTACAAAAGTTGGCTACATGTTTATGACTTAGGTTTTATCATTTCGCAAGTAATAAGCAAAAATACGTATCGCTTATAAAGTAAATATGCCGTAAAGTGGCCCTAGATGAAAAGAAAAGTTTAAATTGTTATTTGTGCTGAAGTATTTTTACTGCCCATTAATTACTTTTTAAACTATCAATAAAATAAACTAAATTAAAATTAACTTCAACATAAATAATGCATCTGCCTGTATGTGATAGGTAATATTGGGTACAGTTCTTCGCCTTTATTAATGGGATACGTTAAAAATTTAAGATCCCATAAAAACAGAACCACTTTCAAAGTTTTGTTAGTTTCAGTACATTACTCGAACTAGAAGATATTACCGAAAATTTCAAAAATAAATTCAAAATTCACTACACTAATGAAAAATATGCAGATATTATGTACGTATATGGAGAGTGCCGGGGAAGTTCACAAGCGGCGCAATCTTTGTATCAACAGAGATATCATCATCGACGGATTCCTGCACGGAGAGTGTTTCAACAACTATACACAAAGATTCGGAAAACTGGCAGCGTTAGGACGAGCGGAGTAAACGCATGTCCTGCGCCTGCAATCGCTGTACGGACCGATGAAGAAAACCTGCATGCAGTGGAAACTGACCCATCAATCAGTATTCGACGATTGGCGTTGTAGTTTAGCGTGTCTACGTGGAAAGTTTGGAGTGTTTTAAAAACAGCCCGTTTACATCCCTACCATCACACACCAGTGCAGGAGAATACTGATATATAATACTGATCGATTTGCCCAAAAATATGGAATTCTGCAATTGGCTCCTTGAGAAACAATTAGACAACGAAAATTTTTTGAACACCATTCTCTGGACGGATGAGTCCTGATTTACCAGGGACGGTATCACAAACTTTCACGATTTACATACGTGGGCTGAGAGCAATCCACACACGAGAAGGACTTCATAGGTTCAGCGTAAATTTATGGGTAGGAGTGATTGGTAACGATTTATTTGGACCTATTAGGCTCTCGCCTACTTTAAATAGTACCAATTACTTACATTTTTTAAAACATGATCTGCAGGACTTATTGGAGGATGTTTGGCTACAACGACTGGCTTCCATGTTTTACCAAAACGATGGTGCTCCAGCTCACTATGACCGAACAGTCAGAGATTGGTTGAATTCCAATTATACCAATCGCTGGATCAGTAGAAATAGACCAATACACTGGCCTGCGAGATCTCCTGATCTAACAGTTACGCATTTTTTTGCATGGAGACGGATGAAACAACTTGTCTACATAACGGAAGTATCAACATTGGAAGACCTAAATACCAGGATCGATGCGGCTGCAACAGAAGTGAGGCAGCAGCTGAGAGGTATGAATATGAAAAGAACGCTTGCGAAACGAGCCTTAGCGTGTATTCAAAATGAAGGTGGCCATTTTAGCAATTTACTGTAGCTCAAAAATTTTTAAATAAAGCATAAAAACCATTATTAAATTCTTTCAGTTCAAGCAAAGAGTGTAGATCGAAAACGAGGGCCACTTTATGGCATATTCAGTTTTTAAGCGATATGTATTTTCACTTACTACTTGCAAAATGATAAAACCTAAGTCATAAGTATGTATACAACTTTTGTAGCCAATTATATCGCCTATAAAAATATAAAATCAAAATGGCATATTTCAATGAGGTTTCAAAAAATTTCACAAAAAATCACAAAATTTTCGGGGTAGAAGTTCGAAAATTTTGTGTTTTGAAGTAAATATCTCAAAATTACTAACAGTTAACTACAGTTACTAACAGTTAGGACGTTACATCAAATTAAAGGTAATTTGATTCAAATAAAAAACAAGCTACAAAACTTTGGGTTATGATTATTGGTTTTCAAGATATAACGATTTAAGTGAGTCAGGGTACAGGTCCGGAAAACTTTTCTTGACCACCCTGTACCTCCGCAGATTTTGAAAACCGGACCACTCTGTAGAATGATTTTTTGGTCAAAATATATCAAGGAATGCGTCCTTACAAAAGTGTCCACCGAGTACCACACACCCTGTATATATATAACATCAAAACATTTCAGGGAAAAAATCTCAGGAACGCGCAATCCGATTGAACTGAAATTTTCAGGATCTATCTTCAAATATTGCAAAGAAAAAAAACTCTAGCGCACCTGAACCGCTAGAAACACTAATGTTCGAAGAACAGTAGAAGAATCGTGCAGGTTTTGAGTGCATATTCTACCACACGAGCTGCTTATTACAGCCAAACTGTTTCAAACGCCACGTTTTACTTTGGTCTCAAGAATGCATTTTATAACTCATATGGTGGAAAGGTTTCAGATATTACCACTGCCATGAATTTCAAAGTTTATGAGAGCAAAACACTTGTTAACTATATTCGTTATCAGTTGTTTATTTCACCAAATTTTGAAAGCAGCATCTCATATCACATCAATGAAGAAAATGATCAGTGCCTGCAGCATTGTAACTGAAGTTGGTGTTTGGGGCTGCGATTCGAAAATTTATAGAATTTCGGAAACTGAAACATTTGTTATTTATTTTCATTGTAAACGGTTCCGGTATGAATACTATATGAATACAAAAGTAGCACAACCGACTCGTGCTGGCAACCTTTTGCCGGTATCAAAGCCAAAAATATATCACATCTGCTTCACGTTGAAATTAACTTGCTCTGCGAATTTCGTCTCGATCCGATGACTGCATTCGAAGTTATAGGAGTATAAACAAGTTTAAGGTTACCAGCCGCGAAATTTTTCAAATAATCGAAAACTTAATATGTGTTGTTTATTGCCACTACAATATCATTACCATTTGAACATTTTACGAAAAAATCACTGAATAAAGATATTGCAAATAAACACAAAACCAACAATAAAAAGCTGGCAACTCTATCGTGGCTTTTCAGCCAACTTCAGCCTGAATAATGTCTACAATAGGTTCCATTAATTGTATGAAACTCGTATTGATTTCATGACTGCACTGGAAGCTATAGGGCAAAAAGCTTTATTTTATAACCAAAGACACAAAAATTACCATGGCTGGCAGCGCCAATCGAATTTTTCAACCAAATTTCTACCAAACACGGCTTAAAGTAAGATTCAGCTACTGTGTCAATTTCATGAAAATCTGGTAACTGAATCAGTATTCATAGGGCAAAAAACAGTTTTTTTTTCTTTGTAATTTTTCAAGATGGCACCACTGGCACAGAGTTGCCCACAATTCAAAATCGCTTCTATCAGACTTGGTCCTACTTAAGTTCAATGTATTCTGTAAATTTCATTTGTATATGATCATTGATGCTAATTTTTGATGCTAAAAATATAGGTAAATTGGAAAAGGGTTGCCGTTCTTGTCCGACATGAAATTTTCAAAGTTTAACTTTGACTGTGTAGATAAAGCATAAGATTTGTATACAAGTTGGTTTTTAGTGTAAGAAACGAAAACTTTTAAAATATTCGATGCTTTGAATGTTTTTACTTTCAGTGCCTGCCGTAGCTACATGGTTGCCAGCACGTTCATAAAAAACTATGCAAGTTTGCGACCTAACAACATTAATACGCCTTTTAAGTTTCATAATGTTCTAACAATTTATTAAAAAGTTATCGCAATTCAAACATTTTCCAATTTTCCCAACCTCATTTTAGGCGCCTAGTGCACACATAGGGTTAAAAATTTCAAAAACATTATCATATTCACATTTAAAACCCGTTCAAAATTCATTACATAAACTTTATTTTTGGAAAAGTTATTTTTTGACAGAATAATAGGTATATTCAAAATATCACTAAAATGGCCACCGGCACCAAAGGGTTAAAGATTGTTAGCTTTTTGTGAGACCTGGCACTATATAGAAATATGAATTTTTGGCCAAAGTGATTTTAATACTAATGTTCTTCTTCGAACATTAGTAATAAATCTCAAGCGCATCTAAACCGCTAGAAACACTAATGTTCGATGAACAATAGAAGAATCGTGCAGATTTTGAGTGCATATTCTACCACACGTGCTCCAACCTGTTTCGAGTGCAAAACCACTTTGATCTTAGCAATGCATTAAAATTCATAGGGTGGAAAGGACAGGACTACCACTTGCATGAATTTCAAGATTAAGGAAAGCCAAACACCGCAAAACTTTAAAAGCAGCATAACATAACATAAACAAAGAAAATGCTTAGTGCTTGCAACACTTTACTAGCACGGCAACTAAAAGTCTCCCACAATTGCCTCATATCAAAATCAAATAACTCTATCGATGTCGGTTTTATCCGATGACATCGTCGAAAGTTACAGGGATAGAAAATGTTTGGGATCAAAAACCGAAAGATGTTTGGAACCGAAAAATTTCTAGAACTTAGAAAATTTAAACAATGGTAACTTATTTTCATTGTAAATGCTCATGATATGAATACTTGATGTAAGCATTTATTGATACGAAAATAGCAAAAAAACGCCTTGCGCTGGCAACCCTTCGCTAGCATCAATGACCGTCTAGAAAGAAAACCAGTCACGGCTATGGATTACTTTGCACCTTTCATCCATTGCCCGGGAAGCAATTCTCAAGGTTGCAAATACTTCTACTTGAAAAATAGAAGTATACGCACCTAGAGAGGAAAAGTCTACGTTGCATTCACCGGCTGCAGGAAGCCGTCAGCTTCAGATCAAAATCTCTATTCGAGCCGTCCGTGAAGATGACTTCGGTGTAATCGCTCGTGCAGAAATCAGGATGCTCCCAATCATTTCTGCTTAAAAAGATTACTTTGTATCTTCTGCTGAAGTCAGTATGGAAAGTTGAGCATCAGAAGACATCGCTAGAGCTGAAGAGATCCCTTGCATCGAACTTCTAATAGAGCTAGTGATGGGTCTCTCAAGAGCAATGTGAGCCAGCTCTTTAAAAATTAGAGCAACTCTTTTAAAAGAGCTATGTGAGCCATCATTTAGAACTGCTCTGCACACTTCACACCTTCACTTTAGTGGCAAGAGCGATATTGCGGAACCACTGGAATAAATAAAGCTTCTGCATATACACGGGAATACTTCCTTAGACTACCGTGTGTAGTTGAACAAAATCTAGGCTATTCTAACGTCGGAACATGTACATATGTGTACGACTATCATATTGCAGAGAGGAAAGAGTCAGCTCCGTGTGAATGAAGAATGAATAGAGTGTGAATGATGAGTACTGTGTGAATGATGATTCAGAGCACTGAGCCAGAACCATGTGCAGTGCGAATAGAATGTGAATAATGAGTACTGTGTGAATAATGGTACTGTGCGAATGATAAGAATGATAAGAAATGAATACTGATCATGTGCGGTTATTGATGGCGATATATTGTGAGCACGCAGTGTGCGTTTTGCGTGGTTATACTTTGCTCTAGTTCACGAGTATTTGCGCCTTTTTCGCCGTATGGTGGCTATTAGGCGGGGGATTTAATAGGTAGATTTGTTTTTTTGAAGACTAGTCTGAATATTTTGACAATTAGAAAATTAGAAAAAGGTCTCATAATGAATAGCAAGTTCAAAGAAACTGTGGGCTTATTTAAGATTTTCTATCGAATGTGGTAGTTTTCACTCTTCATTTTTACTAATGTTCGAAGATTAGTAGAACGCGAATATGACTATTTCTCGGGAACGCGCCATCTGATTAAGCTGAAATTTTCAGGATACATTTGTTGACATATCAAATAGATCCAAGTTTCACCAATTGTAAATTATTGTAGTCCTTTGGCGTCAGAGGTCATTTAAGTGACATTTAAGTGATATTTCATTCAAATTATATTGGGAAAAAAAATAGTGCGGAAAAGGTATTGCACACGTGTTTTAAATATAGATATGATAACGTTTTGGTAATTTTTAGCACTATGTGTGCGCTTAAAGCCTAAATAAGTGCCTAAAATAAGATCCAGAAAATTTGTACAACTTTCAATTACGATACCTTGTAAAGTTGTAAACGCACTTAGGTTTTCATGGACGTGCTGGCAACCCTGCGGCTACGACAAGCCCTGAAAGTGAAAACCTTCAAATTATCGACCCTCATCAATATTTTGAAGTTTTTTGGAAAAAAAGGAACTCATATATAAATATTATGCTTTGTCTGAACAGCCAGAGTAAAACTTTTCACAATTAACCTTTCCACAATTTCTAGCATCAGAAACCTGTTTACGGGAACTTAACGATTGGGTGCTGTGGCCACTTTAGTCTCCTGCGAACGAGTGTTTGTAAAAAGTGGATACGTGCTTACCGAAGCGAGCATCACAAGTGCTTTTTTTTACATTATATTTTATAAGATACAAAGATTTTCATATATGATTATTGCTAACAATCCGACTAATTTGTCATTCAAGGATTTTTCTGATTTTTTAATATTTGTTCTCGAATTTTCAATTTGACAATCAGGTGAATTTGACCAAACAATTATTAACTTTAATATATCCTATGGCACCTTATGTAGCATCAATTAAATTTATTGAATATTAAGATGAGCATGAAGGATTCAGTTTCATTTTTGTAGGCAGCTCTCAGACTGACACCCTCCACAGGTTCCCAGCCTTAAACAAAGAGTCCTCCTTCCTTCTATGCTCCCTGCTGGCGTCTCATTTGCACTAGCCAGAATTGTATCCTTCAAGGCTTCGCGCTTATTTTGTGCGGGTTTAGGAGAAGGTATCTTTCCTCCAGGTACCACCGTGGCCGGATTCCCAACAGACGCTGCATTTACCTTCCTGGACTCTGCCACCTCCGGGAATACAATCCGCTAGCTTGAAAACTCGATGACCATGGGATCCCCCACAATGGCAACCCGCGATATCTTCCACTGCAACTAGGGCATTAGTTCCGAGATTGAAATGACGAGACAGTCCCGAGATTTCGGGATTTTATATAAGAACTTTATCAAGGGAATTTAAACAAATATATTGGCTTATTCGTACTCAATTAAAACTTTATTTCAAATATATATGCACAAAACCGGAAGTTAAGTTCATTATAATATTAAATTTATGCACATACAGTGGCTCACCGCTTATTTGATACATTACTTCTTTAAAAAAATAAGTTGCAATAACTCAAAACATAATAACAATATCAAACAAATTTGAACACCATTTTGAAGGCAATTGTTTGTTGTTTATTAAACAAGTTTATATTTGTTACAAAGTTGCTGTTTTGCATCTTAAAAAATAAAAAAACTAAAAGTAATAACAAATTTCATGTCACAGCTTATTTGATAAAGTTTGATTAAACATTAAAATTGTTGTGAATTATGAGGTTTCCAGTTGATTTCAATACTTTGTATGATAGCCCTTAGACTTAAGCAGAGCCTGGAGCCTATTCGGCATTGAATCAACGAGTTTTTTTGTGATGTCAGGAGTAATTTTTTGCCATTCCTCTAGCAGTGCTTTCTTCAGGTCTTGTTTATTAGAAATCTTGTGTTTTCTTATATTGTTATCCAACAAAGTCCACAGATTCTTAATGACGTTCATATCTGGTGACTGTGCCGGCGGAGACATCAAATGAGGGCAATCCCAAATTGGCCAGGACTGCACAATTCCCGACTTTTGGTTTGGATCGTTGGCTTGGTACAACCGAAATTGGTCGCGAACACCCAGTTTTTTTAGCACTTGGCAGCAAATTGTTTTTGAGTACATCAAGGTACTTTGTTTGGTTCATTGTTTCCTCAATAAACTTTAAATTTCTGACTCCAGCTGCGGACATGCAGGCCCAAACTATCACATTACCACCACCATGCTTCACAGTAGCTTTGAGCTACTTTTCCTTGTTTCGCTCAGTATTTGTCTTGCGCCAGACATATGACATTCCGTCGGAGCCAAAAATGTTCAACTTGGACTCGTCCGCAAAAATAACCGTATTCCAGAACGCGGATGGCTTTCCCACATGCTCTTTGGCAAAGGCAAATCGGCTTATTGTATTTTTTTTGGAAATGAATGGCTTCCCACGAGCTACTCGCCCGTTGAAATCATGGTCGCGAGGCACTCGTCGGACGGTTCCAGCACTACATGACTTCTTTAATTCACGATGAACCTAAGTAACCAATTTCGGAGCGGAAATCTTTGTGTTTGCTTTCACTTTCCTTACAATGAATCGTTCGTCGGATATGGTGAAAATATTGTTTGGCGCATTTCTCCTCTTATTTTCTACCCGATTTTCGTGTACGAAGCGCTCAATTATGTGCTGCACTTTAGAAGCACTCAAACTTACACTTTCAGCAATTTTTCGAACACTTTGTCCTTTTTTAAAGTGGTTTAATACCAATTCACGCTGTTCAATTGTGGTGCGATGACCCATTTTACAATTTTGGCTCATTTTGGCACTTCAGCTTACAAGATCTTGCTAAAAATTACATAAACTAATGTCTAAACACAATCAAAAATTCAAGAAACAAAAACAAGACAGATTAACGGCGCGACAAATAGAAGTTTATTCGCATTGAAGTGTCTGTATCAAATAAGCTGTGAGCTGCAATTTTTCTGCGCCAGTGGTATTTCTCTTTTACCGGACGCCGAGGAATATTACTGGAACATTTTTTGTTTGCATTGTATTCGTTGAACAGTCAAACACGTTGAAATTTTTTGGATAGAGTTCTTAATTTCAAAGTTACAGTGATTTGCATTTTTAAATAGTCACTGTATCAAATAAGCTGTGAGCCACTGTATGTACATGCGAGCTAGCAAGTAAAACGTTAATCTATAATTGCATCTAATTTAATCTTATGATCTAATTTCTTCCTATCTCTTGTCCAATAATTTCTCTTTATTTGGTCATGATAGTTAATTATAAAATTAGTTAAAAACAAATTCAAATTTAATCAGCATGTTTACATATCATTTAAATATCAATAACAAAATAATATTGCTTTTCAATCAAACAATTGATAAGTAAAACTGCTGATTCGTTTTGAAAGTATGTTCTTAATAAACATAACATTGTTCTTAATAAACATAATTCTAATAATGAGCCCTTAGCGCCTCCGTTTTCATAATACGATATTTCTTTTGGTATTAAATTCTGGGTTGTTCGTTCATGTCTTAATGATGAAGCTTTTCTAATTTTCAAAATGGGTTGAATTTTATCAATCCCGAAATCTCGGGATTCCCGGTAAAAAAATCGGGATCCCGAAAATGTCCAAAATGGGTCGGGATCCTGAGATCCCGAAATCTTGAGATTACATGCCCTAACTGCAACCAGAGTCATTCGCCCAGCATGGGTGGATTTCTAAGCTCTATCTGAGTGCCACTCAGCAGAGGTAAAATCGTTAGGATTCATCGTTATGTGGCTTAAACGGCCCACAGACGAGAGATCTCGTCGACAACTAGATCTGCAATATGCGATATATGCAACGAAATTCTCTGTCTGTGGGCTAGTCTCAGGTTGCATTTTTAGTCTCTGCAACGGTTGCAGTAAATATAAATTTTTTTTGATATTTGGTGGGCGGAGCTTCTAGTCGACGATCACGTTGCTGTGTCTGTTGTGATTTCGGACTAGAATGGAGATCTCATTTGAATTTAGTGTAACGTAATGGTAACATAATGCGAAATCATTGGTTTAACGGACTGAATTGTGTATGAATATGCTCAACAAGAGTCAGTTAGCATACTTCATGATCCCGTTAATGTTTTATATATTTCAGGAAATATTTATGAATGAAAAGAATAGATGTGGAACAAAAATATGTTTAAACATCTGGCAGCAACGGATATTTAGTTCATTTTCAGGTACCTCTATAATTCTATAGAAAAAATATTATGAAAAAAAATCATGTATGCCAATATTTCGGTTTACTACATTTTTTGTCAAAAAGATTCACAGCTGCGATTAGCCTGTCTCTCTATCTTTCCGGGTTCTCAGCATTTTCAGCCCAGGTTTGGGTATATTTTAGTGCATCTCGAAAGCAATTTGCATAAAGGTAATTAAAATAAGAAAAATACCCTAAAAGTATAATAAAGAATCAATTAAAGCGTATAAATAGGAGGTTCAGGTTGAGCTCAAATTTAGATTCATTCTAAGCACTATATGTACTATACACTATACAGTTGCTCACAAAAGTCAGCATACACCGCTTAAAAACGCGGAATTGGCAATATTATAGGTAGAAAAAAAATGAAAAGACGGATGAAAAACGAACTTAAAAGGAATATCAGAGACATTGTAATCTATTTTACACAGAATTAATGAGAACATACATATACATACACATATACATAGTAAATAACAAGAAATTCCGCTGAAAGTGAGGAAACGAAAGTCAGCATACACCACAGAAAATTCAAAAGAATCAGCCTAAAGGCCTCTGTAAACGCTAAAACATGGTGCGAGTAAACTTGGTTCGACCAAAAACCCGCAGACAGTAGATAGAGGTGAGATCTATTTACTCGAACTTGAACAAGTCTGTTGTCAAAATCTATCAAGTTAGGCTGCTTTCACATTATACGGTTCCAACCGTACGGCAAAAAACCGTACGGTGATATTTAGCTTGTGACAAAAAAAACCGTACATAAACCGTATAGTGTGAACGTGTTGCTCATTCGGATTTATGCCGTACGGTGTTTTGCCGTACGGTGAAACCGTATAGTGTGAAAGCAGCCTTAGTGTCTTATTTAGTTGACAAGTGAAATTGATAATCTATTTTTCATTAATAATGAGTGCGAGAAAAAGGTTTTTAGATTTTTTAATTGTGAGTGAGTGTTTAGAGGACGAAGAAGAACTATTGTTAAAAAGTAAAAGAAAAAGAATATGGGCGAAAGAATGGTTGAGAGAAAGGCCTAAATATACTCATGTAAAATTATTGAACGAAATAAAAAGCTCGGCCCCTGATGATTTTAAAAATTTCCTCCGAATGGACAATGAGACGTACGAAAAGTTACTAGAAATTGTAGCACCTTTGATAATGAAACAAAATACTTTAATGCGCGACGCAATTTCACCGCATGAAAGACTGTCAGCCACTTTACGATTCCTAGCTTCGGGGCAAAGTTATGAGGATCTCAAATTTTTAACAAGAATTTCATCCCGAAGCTTGAGCGATATTGCCATTGAAACGTGCTGGGCGATTATGAAAGCATTGAAAAATTGCATTAAGTTACTAAATACTGTTATATTTTATGATAATTTAGTTGCATTAAATTTACTTTATGCCTTTGTGTTACCAGATGCCACAGACTGAAGATGATTGGATAGCAATTTCCGAGGGATTTCGAAAACGGTGGAATTTTCCCAACTGCATCGGTGCGATGGATGGGAAACACGTGAACATCCGTAAGCCACCAGAAACAGGCTCATATTATTTCAACTATAAAAAAAGTTTCAGTATTGTGCTATTTGCCATAGTTGATGCAGATTACCAGTTCATTATGGTAGAAGCCGGAGCAAACGGACGAGTATCTGACGGGGGAAATCTGGCAAATTCAATGTTTTTTGAAAAATTGAAGCAACAGAGCCTGCACATTCCTAAATCAAATATGTTAGCGGGTACGAATGCGGAGCTGCCATTTGTTTTTGTTGGCGACGATGCCTTCCCTTTGCAAGAAAACATTATGAAACCTTTCAGTAGAGAAAGTTTATCAGACGAGGAATCTATTTTCAATTACAGGCTATCACGAGCTCGCAGAATTGTTGAAAATGCTTTCGGGATTTTATCGTCCCGCTTTAGAGTCTTGTTGAATATAATAAATTTACACCCCGATAAAGCGAAAGTAATTGTCTTAGCGTGTTGCTATTTACACAATTTTTTAAGGCAACGAAACCCGGCACAATATTTAGAAACCGGAAATATTGACGTAGAAGACATAGAAACTGGAGTAATTCAGTCAGGATCCTGGCGATTAAATGACTCACAGATGACAAATTTGAATCCCACTCAAGCAAGAAACTCATCGACGAGCGCTAAAAATATACGTCAACGCTTTTGTCGTTATTTCAATAGTGAAGGGGCAGTACCATGGCAAAACTCGCATTTAAAAAAAAAAATAATTTAATTTTAAAGTAAACTTTATTGATATTTTTCTTAATCTAAACTAATCTAATTAATATTAATATAGTAATACAGGATATGTGTAAGATTACGAAAATTGAACATCTGTTATTAAATCGTTTATGCTTTCATAATTTTCAACGTCTTCTGCATTTATATTAAATACAATCGGCTGTTCTTGAATATTTTGAGCCGTTTGAAAACGCATACTACCCGAAGAAGATGGGGAAATTCCAAAAATAGGTGTCGATGGTGTAGATGATGCAGCTGAATTCGTAGTTGATACTGAATTCAACGACAGCTTATCTAATTGTCCAAGCACCAAAATCTCTTCTATTGCCTTTTTGGCATAAATTTGTTGGATATTGGACAATTTCCGAAAGGAAACTGCCCAACTTTTTGCGTAAATTTCCGCCTCGTCTGCTGAAATGTCCTCTTTAGGCGACTGACATATATTATTTACCGCAATCCGAAGTAACTCATTTCTCTCTGCCATATGCAGCATTACGGTTTTTTTCTTTTTTTTGGGCAGAGAGTTTTGGAGTTCTGTTGCTTCCTGAAACATGAATAAAATAATTTTTCAAGAACTATAAAAATTATAGTTTAACATTTACTTACTGTTCCAGTTTCCACAAATTCATATTCGTCACCTAATTCCATCGTTGACAGGCCAGCCGTTTGCTTTTCTTGGTCCTTTAAAAATTCCAAACAATCAAAATACCACAAACTAGGTACATGCACTGTCTCCGAGCTACATCCAGATTTTTCACTGTTTGTTATTTTTTTTAGTTCTCGCCTGTAGCAAGACTTTATGTTCAGAACTCTTTTTTTTAAATCTTCCATAGTTGCGTTCTCATCCACTAATTTAAAATTTTCGTTAAGTTTTTCCCAGGCTTTTTTCTTTTCATCCCTGTTCTTAAATATCTCATCTTTTACCTTCCACAAAGAAGGGAAATTTTTCAGGCCCTCAAAAACATCTCTCCACGCACTATTGTTCGGAATGCTTGCCATCTTCAACTCACGATGTTCACACCACGAAATCTGAAAGAAAATGACATGTGCGAGTAAATGTTGACAAACGAGTCCGCAATCACTAGTACATGGTACCACCAACCCAGAGATCCGCCCACAAACATCGACAAAAATCAAACCAGCTTTGATTTAGGTCGGACCGTTGGTGAGACCAAAAAGCAGGTACAAGTACATACCCGCACACGTACAACATCCACTCAAACTTGGTCTAGGCACCATGTTGACTCGTACCATGTTTGAGCGTTTACAGAGGCCTTAAGCGATGAGTCATACTGCGATAAAGATTGCTACCCGTGTTAATATACAAAGATAAACATTAGTACATTGCAAGTCGATCAAACTAAAGTGATTTGGGTGCCTTTAATGCTTAAAAATGAGCACACGGAAGGAAACCAGTTTGGAAGTGCGAAAAATCGTCCTTAGTGAATGAGTGGAAGGGAAGTCATATGGCGAAATCGATAAAATAGTTGCAAGAAGTCGGGCAACGGTGCAAACGATCATACTGAAAGCGGAAACAGAAGGGAGAATACAAAATAAACAACGAACAGGTAGACCCAAATCCTTAAGTAAGAGAGATGAGAGAGACTTGTTACGGAAAATAAGTAAGGAGCCACAAAAAAGTGCTCCGGCAATGGCCACTGCACTTGCAAAAGCAACAGGGAAGCAAGTGAGTCCAGAAACAATATGTAGAGTTCTGCGTAATCAGGGTTATAACGGTAGAGTTCCGCGCAGAAAACCTTCCATTTCTGCAGATAATGAAAAGAAGAGGCTTGACTTCGCTCACCTGCATCTTAATAAGGACGAAAATTTTTGGAATCAAGTTCAATTTAGTGATGAGAGAAAGTATAATATTTATGGCTCTGACGGGTGCGGATACGTGTGGAGGAAGCGGAGCCAAACATTGGCAAAGAAGAATTTGCGTATTACAGTGAAACACGATGGAGGGTCAGTCCTCGTATGGGGCTGTATGTCGGCCGCTGGTGTGGGGCAATTACATTTTATTGATATTACTATGGATCAATACATGTATTTGAATATATTGCGAGGCGATTTGATACCTTCTGTGCAGAAATTAGGCCTACAGCCAGGTTGGATCTTTCAACAGGACAATATCCAAAACATACAGCTAGAAATGTCAAAGAATGGTTGCTGTATAACGTCCCTCATCAGCTTCACAGTTCACCTCAGTCTCCCGATTTAAACCCTATAGAGCATTTATGAGAGGAATTGGGTCGCAGAATTCGTGAGCCAGCCGTAAGAGCAACTATTACTAGCAAAGAGATCCTGAAATCTGCTCTGCTGTGTACCTGGATGAATATTCCACCCGAAATTACCGGATATCTCGTTTGTTCAATGCGAAGGCGTTTAGAAGATGTTATTAAGGCTGGTGGAGGGCCTACAAAGTATTGAGCTCACGTTTTTTGGTCATTCTCGTTCTTTTCGAAACATGGCTCGTAGTTTATGCTGACTTTCGATGGATAAATTTTCTTAGTTTTTATGGCTTATTTCTTTCTGTGCTCGGATTTTCTTTATGAAACTTATATTTAATGCCAATAGAGCTATTTTTACGTTTTCATTGCATTCTGTCTTTTTCCATTGTACTATATTCGTGTTTTTACATGCTGTATGCTGACTTTTGTGAGGCACTGTATGTATAAACACTATATTTACTTGTTCGAAATTACTTTACGTAAAACATCATTTGCTAACAATGCCTACAATGTATGTCCTCCGTTTTTTTAGAACGAAAATGACCTGAAAATACTTATTCCAAAGTGTGTGCTGCCTCAACAAAAACAACGTTCAAATGAGATTGCAATTCAAGTTGCGATTACATTCTGTCTGTGGCTAATCAACTGAGATCCAGTCAACGACCAGATCTCTGTGTCTGTGGGGCGTTTTAGTGTAACATCTCCACTACGACAAGGTGAAACCCGGACATCAAGGTAACCAGGAATACAATATTACATCTAAGTATACTTTCAAGCTTCACACTCGATTCAAACCAATCATCTAAAAGATTTCTTTTATTAAAATCAAAATCGTCGTCGTCGTAAAATCGTGGACTAATTTGATTTTATGACGCCATTTGAAATGTTATTCTAATGTGCACTAAGATTATGCTCTGTTTTCCGGTTTACTATTCGAAACCATTACTGCCCGTTAGGCAATCAAAGTCGTCTAAAAGCTATGAACGCCCTTGACCGCAACCGATTTTACTAGTTGTACACACATTTTCTCTACATACGTAGAATTTGCAATGTTCTTTCATTCGCCTTCTTCACAAATCCAGCTTGATTTCTTCGTCTCTCCTATATCGCTCTCTTTTTTCCTCTCCTGTCTCTCCTTCAAACCGAGTAACATTCGTGATCATTAACGAACAAAAACAAATTCAAAATTTCGATGCATCACTACACACCGAGACCACATCACACCCGCAAATATAGTAGAAAATCTATAGTACACTAAAATAGTATTTTATGCAAGTGTATGCATGAAAAATGTAATCCAGATGAAGCCGGATCGCCAAAAGTGTGAATTATCGTCGAAAAACCCAATAAAATTTTAAGAAAGAGTTACATACATACGAGTTTGTATACTCGCGCGT
This sequence comes from Nemotelus nigrinus, assembly GCA_947369275.1. Lineage (NCBI taxonomy): Eukaryota > Metazoa > Arthropoda > Insecta > Diptera > Stratiomyidae > Nemotelus > Nemotelus nigrinus. Next base: position 102,150,327 of record OX376373.1, on the reverse strand, counting down.
ATGACGAGATGAACACTTTTGGGGGAGCCTCAAAATGTGAGTTAGTGCTGCGGATTTTCAACACAGAACTTAAATTGAACAAAGAAGAATGAGGAGCCTCCAATGTGACTCCTACACTCAAATAACACGTGACAGATAGCGTTGCCAGCTTACGGATTTGAATTCGCATTTAAGAACCCTAGGGGAGGTGTAATTCAAGTAGAATATGCTAGGGCTGTGGAAACGACGGAGAAATCCGCATTTTTTGCCGAAAATGAAGAAATGTGGAATTGAGGAAAATTCTAAAATTCATTGGAAATTGAAAGTTAACCCAACAAAAGCGTCGATGGGCATGATGAAAATCACAAAAAATTGCAAATTGCACACGAAGTGGATCTTCACGTTTTCAGATAAAATGAAAAAAATACCACTCACCATATTCTCCACACTATATACTCACTGTAAATTGTGGAGAGCACTCGCATTTACTTCTCTTTCAATGCTATATATATTTCAAAGTACATGCATATGCTCCGAAATTCTTTGTTCTGATGGTATCCAAAATCGGAACATGCAAAATAAAAATTGGGAAGATGATCCTACCTCACTGATATTTTCCCCAAGCTTTCACTTCACACATACCAGATGAAGAACTTTGAATCGACTGTAGGAAATATAGTAGATACATTCAAGATTTTATAGAAGTTGGGCTTGGGAGTCATGAATTCGACTAACTAAACCAGACTGCCGGTATAACAATGACAATAGATAAAGTTGATGTGAAGCGTGCGCGCTAGGTTGCATTTTTTGCACCACGTGCTTTTTCGGTAGAAGCTTATAATATACATATGTATGTACATGTATGTATGTAAGCAATAAAATTGTACAGAATACCTGAACATTTTGAAATGCTGAATTTTCAATAGGATAGCGTAAATTATGACCACACTAGACTGTAGTTCCATAGCGAGAAAGAAATTTCTAAAGATTCTAGTTTGTACATGCATACATATATTTCGTGCAAAGTTGTAGTTGTGAGAGAGGGGTTTGTTGTCATTGGCGAGTTTTTTCTGGTTGGAATATGAAAGTTGCTCGCATGTGAGGTCCACATGATTCGCTACATAATAGATTCGGCCCTTGATTTATATTTTCGCCTTTGATTTCTGCGAAAAAGGAAGAATTCTCTAACCCCAAAGATTTAATCAACATAAATTCTTTTTTGTATTCCATAAACAAAATCTAATGTAACCCGAAATAAATTGACACGCTCATGCTCACTTAACCTTTGTCAAATTTATGGCCGCCAAGCTAGGCGATTTCATCTGTTCACTTTGTAGATACTCTGATTGTTGCATGCATATTTTCGCGGTTGTACCAGTGCAAATTTGGTGGTGTGGGATTCAAACCGAAACGGGTTTTATGCATTCGCCATTAACTAGTTTGATATTGGTTTGGTTTTTTTGCTGTTGCTGTGGAGGGAAATTCTAAAAAGCTCAAGCTGGTGAGTCACGGCCGCCGCGAGACACAAGCGGGCACGGTAGAATTTAACTAGTTAGTGGACTAATAAGATTTTTCAGATAGTTTGGCTCTCTGAACTTTGTAGCGGGAAAGAGTTGTGATACTAAATGTGTTTTAAAAATGATTTAGGAAGCATTGGGATATTCGTATAAAAGAAAAAGCAATTGTGTCATCCAGATTTATATATATATATATATATATATATATATATATATATATATATATATATATATATATATATATATATATATATATATATATATATATATATACATATATATATATATATATATATATATATATATATATATATATATATATATATATATATATTTATATATATATATATATATATATATAAATATATATATATATATATATATATATATATATATATATATATATATATGTATATATATATATATATATATATATATATATATATATATATATATATATATATATATATATGTATACGGGGTTTGATCAATAAGTAATGATAATTAACATAAACCAAGGCGATTAAACTTAAAAGATATATTCATTTTTCAACATAAGTCTCCCTACAAGTTAATACATTTAGTCGATCTTTTTTCCAAACCCAGGATACCCTTAGAAAAAAAATTATCTATCTTGACTCTCCCAAAATGACTCAACAGCGGCCATAACTTCGCTATCATCTTCAAATTTCTTACCCCGAATGTATTGTTTGAGCCGAGGAAAGAGGTAGAAGTCTTTGAGAGCGAGATCTGGTGAATTGAGCGGGTGTTCAAGCAGTTCGAATAATGTGCCTTTAATTGAATCCATCGCAACTGCAGCCTTGTGAGCCGGTGCGTTATATTGCCGCGTCTTTTTCCCTTCATTGCCTCTCGCAATCTTCTTATTTTGTCTGCGTAGTAAGAGCCTGATATAGGGGCTCCCTTTTCCAAATATTCCACCATAATAATTCCTTCAGCGTCCCAAAAAACTGATGCCATAACCTTTCCTGGTGGATCTGGTGGATCTAGGTCTCGTCCATGGTCACGAAACGTGAGAAAAAATTCTTCTGATCTGCCTAGAACTTTTCGATATTTATCCTTGAAATATCGACTCGTTTCTTCTTATGCTCGTCCGTTAACTTTCTTGGTACCCAACGTGCAGAGACCTTCTTCATATGTAATTTATTGGCAAAGATTTTTCGAACACTACCATATGAGATCCCTGTGACCTCAGCTACATGGCTGTCGCTCTTCGATCTGCCAACAGGACATCTTCATTTTTTTTACGTTGTTTTTGTCCAGCTTGAACTCCTTGGCGCAGCGTGCAATGGAGGAATCTGGAGGAGGAGAGTCCATTAATGTTTCCACCATGTCGCCGTGAATGTATCCGGTTGATAGCTTTTTCAGACAGAAGTACTTAATGACAGCTCTAATTTCGTTTTTCTCTATTTTGATGTTCTCTCTTTTCGACTGTTCGTATTCAAATGAATGTACCTCCCTGGAATCGTGGTCTGTTTACATGTTTTTTTTATGCTGACCTAGTGAGTACATGTGGTAGCAAAAAAAAAGTTTTTTTGGAATTTTATACGAAATGGAAATAACCGATTGTCATAACTTATTGATCAACCCTCATTTATATATATATATATATATATATATATATATATATATATATATATATATATATATATTTATATATATATATATATATATATATATATATATATATATGTATATATATATATATATATATATATATATATATATATATATCCAAAAAATTCAGTGACTTTGGGGAACGATTAAGCTGAAACTTTGAGAGTACGTTTGTGTATATGAAGAATAGGTGCAGGTCTCATCAAATGTTAATTATCTTTAATCCTTTGGCGCCGGCGGTCATTTTAGTGATATTTTAGATATGCCTATTCTACCGAAAAATAGTTTAAAAAAAAACTAAGTTTTGCAGAATGAATTTTGAACGTGTTCTTAAAAATGATTTGATAAGGTTTTGGAAATTTTTAAGGGTTAATTACACCACAGTAGAGAGCGAAAATTTAACGTTTTTCTGCGATTTTTTTTTTTAAGTGGAAGGAAAAGTAAAAAAGTAAATCTCTTTAAAGATGTTGGTTGAGCATGTTTTGAAGTTTTTTAAAAAAAATTGTTAATTAAAAAATATTACAAAATGGCTGTCCAACAGCCGTTTCTGCAGAACGGTTGTTTTTGGAGGGGCTCCGCGGCACGTAGTAGAAGTGCACCAGAAATTAATCTGGAACAAAATAAAAAAAAATTTCTTAAAGAACATTAGTATAGCTAGAGAAATTCGTAGGGGATTTTGAAAATATTTATTTTTGTAAAATTGGCGAGCATTTGAAAAAAAAAAAGTGCATTTTCCTTCACAAAAACCGGCAATATTTTGTAGCTAAAAAATCGAGATATTTACTTATTGAAAATCGGCTACGTATTTCTATGCGGAATGTTGTTTTAAAGATGTGATATTAATTTGGAGTGAAAAAATAGAAAATTGTTTGAGTTATGCTGCGTGCCGATTTGAAAAAACGTGTTTCGAGCAAAACGCGTTTAAAGTTTTGACTCGTGTTTCAAGTATGATAAAATAAAAAATTTCGATCATTTAATTTTTTTTACCTTCAAATTTACTTCAAATTTACTTTATACATCGATAACATCAGAATCCACTTTCAATTTTTTTGCCGAAGCGCTGACACCGGCCGAATCTTCCTCCGCCTTATATGTATCTGTTCAACGGTCGTCGTTTCGTCACATTAGTCCGTCGCCGCGTCTTATGCGATATTTTTGAGCTTTTAGGGCTTACATACACTTTCTTTTCATTCATTGTAACTCACATAAATGTAAAAGCTACAAATAACGTGTGAGAAATTAGCACTGCAAAAAAATCGTCATTCGAATAACTTTCACGCAAAATTTACGTCTTCTCTCAACATCAAAGGACACTGTACTGCTGAACTTTGTGTTCAACATGCTTGAAAATGTTTCTAACGACTTATATTAGTGTACATATTAGAGAAGTTGGAAATCGTATGATAAGACTTAATGCTGTACCCAATGAGCAGGTGTCGTATCTATCGAGGTAGTCATTTTCGAGCAGTCGGGAAGAGTCGAAAAAGTGCTCGAAATTTCTTTGAAAACGATTTCCAGCAGGTATGAAACCGTTTGCTTCTAATTCTAGAGGTTTCAAAGGATTTTTTAAGCCAATAAAAAGAAAATCAATTTTCTGAAATTTCTACTGTGGTGTAATCCCTTAACCCTTTGTGTGCGGTAGGTGCCCTTTAATGAGATCGGGAAGGTTTGAAAATTTTTGGATTGCGATAGCTGTTGACAGCTATTGAATCATTACAAAACTTACAGAGCATATTAATGTTATTAAGCTGTATACTTATACATTAACGGGCTGGCAACTAGAGATGATGCGTAAATACTGGAACAGGTATATCGGACAGGTATTTTTTTTGGAACAGCCAGTACCTAGAACGAAATTCAAAAATACTAGGTGCGAGTATTTTTGTGAACTATACATGTAATCAAGAATTTACCAAATAAATTTTGTCCATTTGATTCATTTCAATCAAACAGTGACGTAATAGTATCCTAATATTAATATGCATTCGTATTTCATCCAGTTCCAGTTTTTCCGGCGGATTTCATTTTGCCGTATCTTAGAAACTAGGCCACTTTTTCCCAGGTTTGTATGGAAATTTCGCCCGAAACAACTCAGAAAGGTCCCCGAATTCATGCTAGACCAAAAATATAGTAGTTTTTGCGGAAGTTTTTTTGGGAAAATATAGTAGTTTTTGCGCGATCAAAAATGTTTTCACCCTTAAAATGTCACTAATATACTCCCAGACCACTTTCAATCATCGAAAGCGTTGTAAAGGCAGTTTTTGCCAAACTATGGCCAAAAAACCCCTTAATCCCCAACAAAACCGAAATTTTTGTATCACAGCAAGAGGTCTTGGCCCGTTATGTCCCAAGCCCCTCTAACCCAAAATAGGCCGATTTTGTCCGATTTGACCTATTTTTGCCTTAAAAACTTTTTGAATAATTGAATAAAATACTTGCAAGTCCGAAAATACTCGCAAGTACGAAAATACTCGATACGAAAATACGCGATACAAAAATACTTGCAAGTTCCAAAATACTTGCAAGTATTTTCGTATCGAGTATTTTGGAACTATACGAGTATATTTTAAGGGCTGATATTTTAAGGACGAAAAAAATTTGATAGGAGAAATTGAGCAAAAACTAGAATTTTTTCGAAACAAAAAAAATTTTTTTTTTTTATCTAGCATGAATTTGGGGACCTTTCTGAGGGCGATATTTCTATACAGATCTGGGAAAAAGCCGGAAAAACTGAAAGTAGCACTAAAAATGTTGATATCCTTTTTGGTTCGCCAGTTGGCTTCTCTGGCTGTACTGAAGCCCTCCTCGTGACTGCACTCCAACCCTACCGGGGTTGCGACTCATGTCCAGCCTTACCGAAGAGGTTGGTCCTAGTTGGGTGCATGTTTAATAGACGTAACATTTTTTTTATTATTTCTTAATAACATTTTCGACAAACTTCATGCTCCAGTGAGGCGAAGTGGAAATGCGAATGTTTTAGATTAGTCAGGAAAAGTTTGGTATCAGGGATCGATCGATGAAAAGTCATATAGATGGCAACAGGATTAGCTGGTCCTATCTTAGTAAATTTTTCGACACTGATAATTTGAACGAATACAGGAGGTGTTTTGTGCATATATTCAAATGAAAATCAAATTAAATTGATTGAATTTGATTGCTTTCCCTTAGATGGCTCCTAGATTGGAGACCGACCGTTGGAAAGTTATGGGCAAGCTGCACGGACTAATGGGTCGGTATCCTTTCACGGTCAACTGCACCATCACCATTCTAGCCTGGGAACTTTGTGTCTGGTGGGTGGAGGAGGGCATATCATACCGTCTCATTGCATCACTGCAAATCGCGTGTACTTGTGTGTATATATGTACATACTTCAAAAAATACTAGCTAGTATTTTTGGAACAGGTATTTTTTTGTAGTCGTACTAGGAATACCTAGTATGTGAAAATCCGAGTACGACCCAACTCTACTGGCAATCCTGTAGCTACGGCAGGCACTGAAAATAAAAGCCATCAAACCATCGACTCTCATGAAATATTTTCGCTGTTAAGAAAAAAAGCAACTCACATACAAATCTTATGCTTTGTCAAACACAGTCAAACTACACAGTCAAAGTAAAACTTTGGAAATTCCATATTGGACAAGAACGGCAGCCTTTCCCCAATTTACCTATATTTTTAGCATCAAAAACTTCTGCTCACGGTTACTCACGACCCAATAATGAGATACAGTTAAAATTTACAGAATGTATTGGTCTTAAGTAGAACCAGGTCTTATAGAACCGATTTTCAAATTTGGGCAATTCTGTGTCAGTGGTGCCATCTTGAAAAATCACAAAGAAAAATAACTGCTTTTGGCCCTATAAACTCTGATTCAGTCACCAGATTTTCACAAATTCACACAATAGCTGAATCTTACTCTAAGCAACGTTTGATAGAGATTTGGTTGAAAAATTAGGTTGGAGCTCAAAATTTTGAAAATTCGCTCAGGAAAATAAAGCTCTTTGCTCTATAGATTCCAGTGCAGTCATGGAATCATAACGAAATTCACAGGGCAAATTAAACCTATTGTAGGCAATACTCAGCAGAAATCTAATTGGAAAACAATTTTAGGTTTGCCCGGTATGGTTGGTTTCGTATTTTTTATGGCATATCTTTAGTAAGCGATTTTATCATAAATTTTCCAAATCATAGTGATCTTATAGTGAAAATAAACAACAAATGTTACGAACTAGAAAATTTGAAAACTTTTGCGGGTCATAGCCTTAAATTTCTTTGTATCCCTATAGCTTCCAATGCAGTCATTGGATCAATACGAAAGTCGCAGAGTAGATTGACTTCAACCTGACAGGCTGCCTCCACTAGCAATTTCCCATTGCATGAAATTTGAAATTGCCAGTGGAGGCAGCCTATGGTATGCAATATTTTATGGTCTGCCATAAATGGTAGGCAATATGGTATGCAATTTGCTCGGCAATCTGCCTTGCAATATTTTGACAGTTCTTGGTTTCAAAATTGCGCTGAACCATGGGAATGCTTTATTTCTTAAAAGAAGATGTAGGTATTTTGAATTTAAAGGGATTTTTAGATGTCGTTGAGCAATGAAATGGTGGGAAATTGCGAAAAAATCGAATTTGCATTTCAAATAACTCCTTAAGAGCATTTGACGTTCAGATACAGCGCACGTCCTTCCCGCTCAGAGGCATTTTCGAAATGAAATTGCATGCCATGAAATTCCACACGCACAGATGGCATACCATAAATTTGACAGTCGTTGCAATCGGAAATTGCAGAGAAAATTGCTAATCGAGTCCCGGTGTTAGGCAGATGTGACATATTTTTGGCTTCGGTGCTAGCAAAGGGCTGCCAGCACGAGGCGTTTTTGTTATTTTCGTACCAATAAATGCTTGCATTAAGTACTCACATCGCGAACATTGCAATGAAAATAAGTAAAAAATGTTTAAATTTTCTAAGGACTGGACAATTTTCGGATGGCAAACACTTTTCTATCGCTGTAACTTTAGATGAAGTCATCGAAATTAAATTGGCCTGGGGTATATTATTACTTAGGGTGTATTGGTCTTAAGTAGAAGAAGTAGCTAGTAGTGGCCTTAAGTAGCTAGTGGCAGAACACACATTCAAAATTTGCACAAATCCTCTACTTTTCTTCGAACATTAGTGCTTCTAGCAGTTCTGATGCGCTAGGGGTGTTTTGATTTTACTTTGAACTAGTTTTCATGGGAGCTAAGCAGATTAGGATGTTGCAAGGGCCTCAGGGAGATAATTTTGAAACTCCCGACTAACAGTGGCTCCTTACAGAATTGAACGTTGTACATATATTTATGGGCTGATTATATGCATAGGTGGTGCGATGATTGTGCTCCTTAAGCAGATTTGCATAATAATTGTGCCTTGTCTTGGTAGGCCAGTAAAAGTAATTTTACTAGAGAGGTCTTCTATATTTATTGCGCCACTTAAGATGTCAAAAATTAGGTTCTTGGTTTATAGCGTTTTTCTAGATGAAAGAGGTACTATAGGACACTCAGTCTGCATTTGTAACATAGAAGATATTGAAAATCACTCGGGTCAGATATTTCTGAAATTGAAAACTAGAGTCCATATAATGGCAGCATATTCAAATAGAGGCTAAACTAGAGTAGCATATATTGATCTTGCTGTCCAATACTATGCTGAAGTCTGTGGGAACACCTAATACACAATATAAATACACACACACACACAATCTACAAACACTTGACACTTGAAACTAACACCCAAATTAACAAACACCAAGTAGGCTAAGATAGTTTTCATTTTTGATGCTCGTAGTAGTTAGTTTAGTAAGTATTTTACTCTTGTACATTAAACAATAAATCTATTTTTTACATACAAACATTTGTTTTCATTTATAGGGAAACATCCGGTTCCCCTAAATTGGTGACCCCGACGATGGACTTGCAATGTCTTCGACGGAATTCTTCAATTATATTAAACAGTGTGGCATGCAGCAGCAACTTCGTCATTCCCATGGTCCAGCCAACAATCATTTTGGACCGATCGGACCTGCTTCATCATCGCGTTCACGCTCATCAAATCATTTAACTTTGAGTTTGCAGAACGAATCATTATACATATTTCCCAAACATCAACATGGGAATGTACCCACCGTTTGGTGGTCCAAGGCACATGTTTGATTCTTATATCCACCCAGAATCCAACGGGCTCTGCAATGTTCCAGCGAAATTCTCTTCGCAATCAACAGCAAGCTCTACAAAATGGATCCGCTACAAGCTGCTTACACTCCGACTTCTGCCGTAAATAACAACGCACCTAATCAAGGCACCGGATCTTCTTCGCAAAGTACTCCTATCAGTTTGCCAGGAGCTCGATGAATCACATGATGGATAAGGGAGCAAATCATTCCCTCGATCATCCTGCACCGTTCTACATGACACGCGGAACACATATTCCGCCAACGTACAAGACACGTGGGACATGAATTCCATCAATGCATCCTTCATCGGACGAAGATACGTAACCAAATGTCAAATGGTCAATCAATGAATATGGCAACAATCGCCTTTTGATTCATATGCTGCAAAAGTGGATGAATAGCAATGATAAAAGCCAATCACCAATCAATTACTCGACTGTTAGTTAGGTAAACACCGCAAATTGTAATTTCGAAATTTAATTTTAATCAGACCTTACTCCTAAAAATGTATAAAAGAACTCTGTTAAATTTCGCAAATATCTATCCGAATTGGTCGCTGAGTCAACTAAGCCATCACGTGTACGTTCATTAAGAGCCGGTTTAGACGAGCGATGTTGTGCTTTGCCAGCACAGAGTTTGCTGGCCGATGGTGCTCGTTGCAAGTTTTGACGAGCGATTTCTTGCTGTGCTAGCACAGAGTTTTTTATATTCGTAGCAATCGAACTGTCTACCAAAAAATTTCTGAGCCTCAAATTATTTCTAAGAAAATGACAGAAAAATCGCTGCCGTGCTCGATGGCCAACTATATCACCCGTGCTCGCTTTTGCGTTCCGTCCTTCACTTCTCTTTCCTAAAAGCTCGTGCTGGATCCAGCAAAAAACCACTCGTCTAAACCGGCTCTAAAGCAACTCAACTTTCAATATCTAGCCAATTAACTACCTTCCAGAAGCCATGGAAATTCAGGCTCAGTTGATTCATATTCTTGAGTCCGGGGGATTCAAATTACGGAAATGGTGCTCCAGCCATCCTGCTCTACTGCAAAACATACCTACAGAAGACAGGGCACCAGAACTAGAATTTTCTGAAAACGAGGACTGTCATGTCAAAACTTTGGGTCTGAGATGGTTACCACGATCCGACGAACTCTCTTTCAAAACTCAGTGGAAGGAAAAACGACCGACAACTAAACGACGTGTGTTGTCAGACATTGAGCATTTGTTCGATCCACTTGGGTTAATGGCTCCCATTATAGTCAAGGCTAAAATTTTCCTGCAAGAGCTATGGGCGCAGCACTTTGACTGGAATGACGAGTTACCAGAAGAATACACGACCAAATGGATTGCCTTTTTGCAGAATCTCAGCAAACTGACAAGCATAAAAATTCAACGGCATGTGAGTGCTGGTCACATTCCGCAGTCGATGCAGCTGCATACCTTTTTGGATGCTTCAGAGCAGGCTTTAGGCGCTGCTATCTATGTGAGGTCTATGTTCCCGGATGGACGTATCATAGTGAGATTACTGTGCGCTAAGTCCAAAACTGCCCCGAAGAAGAACGTCACAATGTCAAGATTAGAGCTATGTGCTGCAAAATTAGCAGCAGTTCTAGCGGATCGTGTCAAGAAGCTTGGAAACACAGCTGCTTCTACTGGACGGATTCTCAAATTGTGTTGGCATGGCTACATGCCCCGTCCTCTTCACGATATACATTTGTCGCGAATCGAATAGCTGCAATACAAGAAGTAACTACGGCAGATCAATGGTTTCATGTTAGTTCGGCACACAACCCTGCAGATTTAGTGTCTACAGGAACTACATCCGAACGATTAAAAGAATGTGCGTTATGGTGGTATGGACCACTTTTCCTTCATGGAGCCGAAAGAGCATGGCCACAAAAACCTGAAAATTTGACTACCGATTTAGAAGAACGACAACCAAAAACGATATTAGTCTCGACCACCACGAGTTCTGTACTGGACAGTATCAATCATCGCAATTCTTTTGATCACCTGCAAAGAACTGTCACTTACATGCTGAGGTACATTAAAAACATTCGACTAAAGCCAAGCGAGCGCGAAAGAAATCATCTAAATGTCAACGAGTTGAATAATGCTTTAATTGTCATCATAAGAGAAATACAACAAGAAGGTTTTGCCGAAGAATTAGCACAACTCAAGAAACATGGACATGTCAACGCCAACAGTAATTTACTTACACTCACTCCACTTTTGGATAGAGATGGAATCATTCGAGTAGGCGGCAGACTGCAAGAATCTGAGTTAGCTTATGACGCCCGGCATCCGATTCTCTTACCATATAGCCACCAGATAACTAAGTTGATCATTACTCATATTCATAATACAAACCTGCACATAGGCCCTCAAGCACTATTGGCCTTGACGCGGCAGAAATACTGGCCCATCAAAGGAAAAACCATCACCAGATCAATAGTTCAAAACTGCGTTCGCTGTGCCAGATTCAAGCCAAAACTTTTAAAACAGCTCATGGGAAACCTGCCTCCTCCCAGAGTCCAAGAAGCTAAAGTATTCTATAATACCGGCATCGATTTTTGTGGGCCTTTTTGGATCCATTTCAATGCAAGAGGAAAGAGACCACAGAAAAGCTATGTGGCCATATTTTTTTGCTTTGCAACGAAGGCTGTGCACATAGAAATAGTGAGTGACCTTAGTACCGACTCCTTCATAGCAGCTTTAAAGCGGTTTATCAGTAGACGAGGCAGATGCCGCAACATTTATTGCGATAACGCAACGAACTTTGTCGGAGCTAGAAACCAATCAAAAGAAATCGAAGGAATAGTGTACACCAAACACGCACAAGAAAAAATTATGCACTTCTTCACTAACAAGCACACAGATTTCCATTTTATTCCACCTAGGTCTCCTCATTTCGGTGGGCTATGGGAGGCCGCCGTTAAATCAGCAAAGACCTTATTTCAAAAAGGTGTCGCAGCTGCGTCACTCACTTACGAGCAACTCCAAACAGTGATGGCAGAAATCGAAGCAATCCTCAACTCAAGGCCACTTAGCCCAATGTCCGAGGATCCAAATGATCTTGCTGCATTGACGCCAGGCCACTTTCTGATCGGAGAGCCACTAACAAATATGGCAGACCCTCACGCCTATTCTACAAAATGGTCACTGAGTAAAAACTGGAAACAAGTATCCGAACTCCGAAGCCAGTTCTGGCAAAGGTGGTCAAGAGAATATCTATGTGAGCTACAACAACGTTTCAAGTGGAAACAGCATTGTGACAACGTGAAAGCCGGCACTATGGTTATCATGAAGGACGAAAATCTTCCACCACTGAAATGGAACTTAGGACGCATAATCAAAACCATAAAAGGGAATGATGGTTTGGTACGCGTGGCAGATGTCTAAACTCGGTCCGGAGTGCTCAGGAGAGCAATACATACACTGGCACCTTTACCTGTTGACAGCCACAGCACCGATAACTCAGATCTGCTTGATTCGATAAATACTAGTTCAAACCTTCAAGATGTGGAAGAAGTCTCAAACCACGACGGCGGAAAAATTTTATCATCACACGACAAGGCACCTAAAAGAACACGACGAATCACTTCTCCAGTAAGTCTCCTTCCATTGGTAGGCTTAATATCACCAGCATTCGCCATGAACCCAGTCACTATTACCCCGTTCAAAACCGATCCAGGATTATACTTTGAAGGTTTAGGGACAACTCACCTTTCTCCTAACGATTGGAGTAAAGTCGTTTATTATGAAATGGATTTCTATTGGAAGGAATTAATAAACATAAAAAACGGCATACAAATATTAAGTAAAATTTGCAACTCCACAAGCAAAAGTGAAAACTGTCAGCCAAGTATAACTCAGTTCTCCATTACGATGGCAGGACTTGAAAATAGCAATGAACTCCTTACCCATGATTCTGAGCTAAGACTAAAACGATCACCCATGGACATTGTTGGAAACATCGCTCATTCCTTATTCGGAGTATTGGTTTCATCCTATGCAGAAAAAATGTCTGACATCATAGGCGACCTGGAGAAAAATCAGCATCGTTTGCAACATTTAATAGAAAATCAAACATCAATCGTTGATTCAGCTATCAACCTGGTCCAGAGATCCACAGAAATGATGCAACAACAACTACAAGGTTTTGAGCACTACTCAAATCAAACAATATTTCAACTGAATGAAATAACGAAGGAAGCTGAAGAGCAACGCGCTTTGGGACTGCTCAATTCATTGTCAATACGACTAACCTTAGCAATAGCCAACTTTCAACGAATACAATCAATTATACTGAGCACAATAATAGACACACATTATAGTCGAATTAACCCATTGCTACTTACACCAAGGCAGTTGCGACAGCAGCTAACACTCATCAAGAATAGTTTGCCATCGACACTATGTCTACCAACTGGAGGGTCCAATCTTTTAGAACTATACAATCTGATGTCCATCGAAGTTCGAGTTACGAAGGCGCAGACAATATTCCGAATTAAGATTCCACTACTGTTGAACAAAAAAATTCAATCTATTTCGAATCATTCCTGTTCCAGTTTTTGTGAACAGCTCGTTTCTGGAAATCGAACCCTCATCGAAGTTTTTATTAATCAGTTTGCATCACGAAGACTAGTACTTCCTGTCTGAGCCAGAATTAGCCACATGCTCTCACGTAAGATCATCCAGCTACCTCTGCAAGCAACTTCATCCATTATATCGAAGAGGGTCAAAAGTCAGAAGCTGCGAAGTTGGATTCCTCACTAATTCTCTGTGGCTACTCACATGCAAAATTATTGAAAAACACAATACTTCTCGATGGATACAGCTCACTAGCCCAAATCATTAGATATACGTTGTTAGAAATGAAACCTTAATACACGTGGAATGTGGAGATTTTATAGCCCAACACTCCCTAATAAGATCTGGAATACTCAACATCAGTGGAGACTGCCTCATTAAAGACGACTCAACAACGCTCTTGGCACGTTCTATCTATTCATACAAAACGCAAACATCTTACACACCTACAAGGGACTTGACTAATCTTGCAAAACCATTCAAGGCCACTGAAATCAAGTATAAGCCGCAGGAAATTCACCAGATTTTGCATGAAATCAAAGACCTGCAGGTCCAAGTGAACCAGCTACTTGCTACAGAAGCATCTTTCCCCATCAGCCATCACGACATCCATCAGTTCAGCATAGGTTACATAGGTCTACTCATCGGTCTCATACTCCTCATCTGTCTTCTATGGAAACGCTTCGCAACAAGACGCTTCAATCCTCCAATACCAGCTCCTCGACACAATAGCCAACCGCGAGTACAATTCACCGTAGGACCAGAAACAGAACGAATTGTTGAACTCAATGTTCAACGAGGGGGAGGATGTTAAATTTCGCAAATATCCATCCGAATTGGTCGCTGAGTCAACTAAGCCATCACGTGTACGTTCATTAAAGCAACTCAACTTTCAATATCTAGCCAATTAATATACCATGAAAAATTACTCATAAAAAATTTTAGATTTTCCAACTTGTGGAAAATGCATTGTAATCAGATCCACATTAAATTGAAAATCAAGTCATATAATGATTACTCGATTACGCCAGACTGTGTGCTCAACATTTTTTTTTGTATCAAATATTGATTCCACCAAATGTGAAATATTTTCAAATACAATTTTAGTATGTAAGCACTTTTGTACCTATAAAATAAGTAATGTTCTGGTAAATAAAGCATTAGTATTTCTGAAAGCAATAAGCTAAGCCTTCTTTATTTCTCTTGTTGAGGCTGACAAGAGGTTGCGTTTTTCAACAAGGTAACATTACTAGGGTAACATTCTTCATAAGATGGTATAGGTTTTTGTACCTAAGCAATCAGTCGCGGATTTCTTGTTACAACCAATTCGCACAGTTGCACTGGTTTCTGAACCGCCCAACGGGAATCGCGGTAATGTATGCTGGCGTAATGCATGAATCAAACAATGCTGGTAATGCACATTTCCGATTTCCAAAGCTATTTTCCAGCAATTATAAGATATACTCGTAAACATGACTTGGAGCATGGAAAATGCTGCAAGGAAGAAAGCTCATATGTTATAAGTCCAAGACTGGCCAATGAAATTCACTCGCAGAAACAAGGGGAAAAGAACTTGCGAGCATACATCGGTTATGGGTAGTCTGCTATATAAAGCGGAAAGATGAAAATTTCGAAGCATTTCAAATCATCACGCATGGGTAAGTAAAATGTATGAAGACAATTCACCCTAGTAGCAAAGAGCATGCGCTATTGGAATTTCCAATGAGCGTCAGCATGCAAAAACCACACATGCAGAGATACGATCGGCCGCCGGCCAAAGCTTTCATTCATATTGATGCGTATAAATGCGAGAATACGATGTCGTACTTTCCAAAAAGCTCTTATACATAAAGCTATAGAGCTAAAAGCATGAGTTTCCCCTTGTATAAATCTCCCCAGCCTAGGACATGCAATGTTAAAAAGAAACAACGCGTAATGGTCCGGTAATGCTTACACGCATTACGCGAAATGCTTACCGAATATATCCGTAAGCATTATTTTTCCCGTTGGGCGGGGCAACGTTAAAGGGATTGTATAGGTGTTGTACCTAAACAATCGTTCGCGAGCGGTATTCATCGCTATAGAAAAAACAAACTCTAATAAAAAGAAAAAAAACACACATGGAGAACAGCACCAATCCAATATTTTATTTGGACAATACATCAAAAATTTGTATAACAACTCTATCTAAATTATATTATATTATTATATGCATAACTGTGATAAAAAAATAAAAAACTGTAGCGCACCTGAACTGCTAGAAACACTAATGTTCGAAGAACAGCAGAAGAGTCGTGCAGGTTTTGAGTGCATATTCCACCACATGAGCTGCTTATTACGGCCAAACTGTTTCAAACGCCACGTCTTACTTTGGTTTCAAGAATGCATGATAACTTATATGGTAGAAGGTTTCAGATATTACCACTGGCATGAATTTCAACGCTTATGAGAGCAAAACACGGGTTAATTATATTCGTAATCAGTTGCTTATTTCACAAAATTTTGAAAGCAGCATCTCATACAACATCAATGAAGAAAATGCTCAGTGCCTGCAGCACTGTAACTGAAGTTGGTGTCCTAAAAATGTATACAAGAACTCTAATAAAAAGAAAAAAAAACACATGAAGAACAGCCCCAATCCAATATTTTATTTGGACAACACATCAAAAATTTGTATAACCACTCTATCTAAATTATATTATATCGTCGGGTGTACGCCAAAACCATGAATGTGCTAAAATGCTATTTCGAGTAAAATCAATTTGAAAATTTTAAGTAATATTATAAATCAGTTTTAAAATATAAGAAACATTTTTTTTTGAATTAAGGAAGATAATATTCTAATACTATTCCGTTACACTAAAACAATGAATCTGCACATTCATGATTTTGGTGTAACGCATTTGGCAAATACTTAGTTTTTAGGTAATTCATAAAATTGAAATTTTGACCTTGTGTAGGCATAAAATGGAATTTTACATTTCCGGTTTTGGCAAATGGTTTGTATAAGAATTCCGCGTACAGTAACATGAAAAACTGAAAATCACCAAAAAAGCACATTCATGGTTTTGGCGTACACCCGACGATATAATATTACTATATATATAACTGTGATAAAAAAATAAAAAACTGTAGCGCACCTGAACCGCTAGAAACACTAATGCCCGAAGAACAGCAGAAGAGTCGTGCAGGTTTTGAGTGCATATTCCACCACATGAGCTGCTTATTACGGCCAAACTGTTTCAAACGCCACGTCTTACTTTGGTCTCAAGAATGCATGATAACTCATATGGTAGAAGGTTTCAGATATTACCACTGGCATGAATTTCAACGTTTATGAGAGCAAAACACGGGTTAATTATATTCGTAATCAGTTGCTTATTTCACAAAATTTTGAAAGCAGCATCTCATATAACATCAATGAAGAAAATGCTCAGTGTCTGCAGCACTGTAACTGAAGTTGGTGTTTGGGGCTGCGATCCGAAAAATTTGCAGAACTTTGGGAATTGAAACATTGGTTATTTATTTTCATTGTAAATCTTTCCGGTATGAATACTAACTGTAAGCATTTGTTGATACAAAAGCAGCACAACCGACTCGTGCTGGCAACCTTTTGCCAGTATCAAAGCCAAGAATATATCACATCTGCTTCACGTTGTTATATTACATTCGAGGTTATAGGAGTATAAAGAAATTTAGGGTTACCTGCAGCGAGTTTTTTCAAATAATCGAAAGCTTAATATTTGCTGTTTATTGTCACTACAATACCATTACCAATTGAAAATTCTACGATAAAATCGCTTAATAAAGATATTGCAATTAAACACAAAACCAACAATAGCTGACAACCAAATGACACCAAATTTGGCCTGAATAATGTTTATAATAGGTTCCATTAATTGTATGAAATTCGTATTGATTTCATGACTGCACTGGAAGTTATAGGGCAAAAAGTTTTATTTTCCTGAGCGAATTTTCAAAACCAAAGACACAAAAATTACCGTAGCTGGCAGCACCAATCGAGTTTTTCAACCAAATTTCTAGCAAACAGAGTTTATTTCATAGGACAAAAAGCAGTTTTTTCTTTGTAATTTTTCAAGATGGCACCACGGGCACAGAGTTGCCTAGAATTCAAAATCGCTTCTATCAGACCTGGTCCCACTTAAGTCCAATGCATTCTATAAATTTCAATTGTATCTGATTATTGATTCGTGAGTTCCCTTGAACATAAGTTTTTGATGCCAAAAATATAAGTTAACTGGGAAAGGGCTACCGTTCTTGTCCGACTTGAAATTTCCAAAGTTTTACTTTGAACGTGTAGGTAAAGCATACGATTTGTATACGGATTGGTTTTATTGTAAGAAACGGACATTTTTTAGGATATTCGATGGTTTGAATGTTTTCACTTCCAAATTTTTATTTTTCAAATTTAAGACTCCAAAATTATCATAGCTGGCAGCTCCAACCGAATTTTTCAACGAAATTTCTACCAAACGTGGTTTGAAGTAAGGTCCAGCTACTGTGTGAATTTCGTCAAAATCGAACAATTCAATCAGAATTTATAGGGCTAAAAGCAGTGATCTTTTTAGTGATTTTTCAAGATGGCACCACTGGCACAGAATCGCCCGCATTTCAAAATCACTTCTATCAGACCTGGCCTTTTTTAAGACCAATACATTCTGCAAATTTCAATTAATTCTGCTTATCGGATCGTGAGTTTCCGTGAACAGAAGTTTTTGATGCTAAAAATATAGGTAAATTGGGCAAGGGTTACCAGGCGTGCCCGTTATACCGTATCAAATTTTTTTTTTGCCTATGTAAACAAAGCACAAGATTTATATATGAGTGGCTTTTTTTTTGAAGAAGCGGCATTTTTTCAAGAGAGACGATGATTTGGAGGTTTTCAATTTCAGTGCCTGCCCTAGCTACAGGGTTGCCAGCACGCTCATTTACTACAGAAATCTACAACTAAATTATATCAATATGTTCTGAAAATTTCGTAATGATTGAATAGCTGTGTCAAAAGTTATCGCATTTAATAATTTTCAATTATTCCCGTTATCTTTTTAGGCACCCAGCGCACACATGGGGTTAACAAATTCCAAAACATTATCCGATTCACATGTAAAACACGTTCGAAATTTATTTTGTCAACTTTATTTTTGCAAAAATTATTTGTGTTGGAAATAATAGGTATATTAAAAATATCACTAAAATGTCCGCCGGCGCCAAAGGGTTAAAGATTATTAACTTTTTGTGAGACCTGGCACACCAGTATGTCCTGAAAATGTCAGTTCAATCGGATGGCGCGTTCCTGAGATTTTTTCACTGAAATTTTTTTATGATATATATATATATATATATATATATATATATATATATATATATATATATATATATATATATATATATATGTTTATATGTATATATATATATATATATATATATATATATATATATATATATATATATATATATATATATATATATATATATATATATATATATATATATATATATATATATATATATAGAAATATGAATTTTTGGCCAAAGTGATTTGAATATTAATGTTCTTCTTCGAACATTAGTCAAAAACCCTAGCGTATCAGAACCGCTAGAAACACTAATATTCGAAGAACAGTAGACGATTTGTGCAGATTTTGAGTGTGTATTCTACCACTACTTACTTTTCCTACTAAATAATAATAGAATCTAAGCTTATTTTAATTTCGGTGTGTTACGATTACTCTAAGGGATAAAACAACACAACCCCTTTGTCCGCAGCTCTAACAAAGGGGGGTAGTTTCGGGTGCCCGTACTCAGAGGAGAAGGGAAAGTCCGGTATTAGGCGCCACTCGCTTCACAAAATATTCCGAAAACTACTTCGCGACCACCGCCTCGAAGCGAGAAGCTGGCGATGGTTGACAAATTCCAATATTTCACCGCAATAGGAAAATGAACGTACGTAGATTATTATTTTCGTTTTTTTTTTTTTTCAAATATATTCTTATTCACTATCTCTACACAATCGCACTAACTGTGTTAAGTTAAATTCTTCACTAAATTTCTTATCTTATGTACCGAAAATATAAATTCATATTGATCTGCTTAAAAGATAATTAAATATATAAAACTTAACTTACAGTGTGCACACTGATCGACGATCCACCTTCCGATCCTTGATGAATTCTTCTCCGGTGATTTCGTTGCTTTCGTCCCGAAATTATCGACTCCCGCGACGTTCGATCTGACTTCGTTTTCAACTCGACCCTCTGTCTGAATATTTTCGCAATTGCCCACTAGCGATGTCTCCTTCGACGTTATCAATCCGAAAAAAAAGAAAAAAAATCCAATTTTATTTTCCTACAGCTTCCGCGGTGCTATTCGAACGTCCGTTCACTCACCAGTCCAATTCCAAAAAGAACTTCCTCTGCGTTGTTCGCTTCACTGAAAATTTTTCATCTTATCGGGACTTTCCCAATTCCGTTGGAACCACTCTAACTGGTTCGATTCCACTTTAAATGCCATTTCACTCAAAGTCCCTACTTTGGGACAGATGACTTTCCCCTGAGCCGAAGTCATCTGGCAGCCGTCAGTTGACATTTCGCGCTGTCATCTTGTATATCCATCAACATCGACGCTTGCATCCGAGAATCGTCACCCAAGGATTCCCGAAAACGATGGCTGGTTCTTTCGCAAACCCATATCTAATCACGCCAGGTAAGAATTTACTTCATTTGGCTTCTATAGGATACCATCATATCGAATACATCGGGAGATCGTTTATCCGCGGCCCTGTGTCGGTTTGTTACGCCAGGTTAGTGCAAGTGACTCTTCCAATGTGCCTCCGCGTTAATTCAATGTGTCCGTTTCGCGTTTGAGGCCTCCCGCGTTCTACCCGTCATCCTGCGTGTCCTGCGACGATCTCGTACGTAACTATGTACGAGATCGATGATTTCCAAGCTCGCTCGACAGCTGTATATAGGTCACGTATTGGCCTAGGTCAGTTGTTGACATTTCGAGTGGCTTGAGCAGTGCGTTGCCATGCCGCACGTATCTATCCGTCGACCTCCGTGGTAGATTAGCTCTGTTCGCGTACCTGATTCTATTATGAAATACTAAAATAGATTCGTCGAAAGTCGTTTTTTTTTTAACTTTTGCTGTAAGCCAAATTTTTCTCCGCAAAAGAAGTCAGCTGCCAAATTCTGCTCCTGCTCCAATTTGCTGAAGTACGCGAACAAACTTTTTGTGATTGTCATTAGCGACGTTAAACTGTCGCTGGGTATAATTATTCGATGCGTGCGTACAGATTGTCGTCGGAACCGTAGATAGTCGTGTCCGGGTACTTAACGTCTAATCTTAATAGTAATAATCTAACGTCTAACGTCTAACTTACAGCTTATATAACTGCGATTACCTAATTCGCGATCAATTCGGCCTAAATCTCCATCGTCCTCTCTATGGCAGAACGGTGGAGATTTTTTTCCCCCGCTTTTAAGCTTCACAAAAATCAAATAACCGTGACAGGTGACTTCATCGAAAGTTACAGCGATAGAAAGTTGTTTGGGGCTGTCAACCGAAAAATGTGCAGATCTTAGAAAATTTAAACATTGTTTACTTATTTTCATTGCAAATGTTTGCGATGAAAATACTTAATGCAAGCATTTATTTGAACGAAAATAACAAAAAGGCTTAGTGCTGGCAGCCCTTTGCTAGCACCGAAGCAAAATACATAGGTCCAACCAGTGATGAGTCTGCGTCCGTACGCGCGCATATGCGCCGAGGTAAACCAGGCAAAGCATATGTTGCACCCAAACATAACTTTTCGAACAGCCAGAAAAGTGGCATGCTCCTTAAGCAACCTTTTGCTCAATTTTTGCTATGAGCTGCCCGTACGTAAAGTGGTGATGAGATACGACTTGATATACGTTCGCTTATGCGCTGTATGGGCACTTATGTTCTCTCCTGTTTGCGTATGTCAAAAAGTGGCTTGTTTGCTTTAAAACCGGTCGGTTTTGACAGACGATTACGTTCGCAGACTCATCTTTGGTTCGGGCTTATGTCACATCTGCCTTACGTTAAAGTCAACCTGCTCTGCGAATTTCAATTGATCCGATGACTGCATTGGAAGTTATAGGGATGCAATGAAATTTACCATTCGCAAAAGTTTTCAAATTTTCTAGATCTTAATATTTGGTGTTTATTTTCACTATAAGATGACTACGATTTGAAAATTCTATGCTAAAGTCGCTTACTAAAGATATGCCAAAAAATACAAAAATAATCATAGCTGGCAACCCTATCATTGTTTTGAAATTAGTTTCTATTAGTTTGTACTGAATAGTGCCTACAATAAGTTTAATTTGCCATTTGAATTTCGTTATGATTCAATGACTGTAGTGGAAGCTATAGGGCAAAGCGCTTTATTTTCCTCAGGAATGTTCAAAATTTAAGACACCATAATTACCATAGCTGGCAGCTCCAACCGCCAAATTTCTACGAAACGTGGTTTAAACTAAGGTTCAGCTACTGTGTGAACTTCATCAAAATCGAATGACTGATTTGAATTTATAGGGCCAAAAGCAGTTATTTTTCTTAGTGATTTTTCAAAATGGCACCATTGGCACAAAATTGCCCGCATTTCAAAATCACTTCTATCAGACCTGGTCTTTTTTAAGACCAATACAGTCTGTAAATTTCAATCAATGAGTTTCCGTGAACAGAAGTTTTTGATGCTAAAAATATAGGTAAATTGGGAATTGAAAAATTTTAAACTTTTTACTTTGGCTATGTAGACAAAGCATAAGATTTTTATATCTCATTAAAAGCTACACAGATATACAACTAAATAACGCTATTACGTTCTAAAAGTTTAATAATGATTGAATAGTTATCGCAATTTAAACATTTTTAAATTTACCCGTTCTCTTTTTAGGCACCTAGCACACACATGGGGTTAAAAACTTCCAAAACATTATCCGATTCACATTTAAAACCCGTTCAAAATTCATTCCGCTACCTTAATCTCTCTCTCTCTCTGTTATTAAAAAAAGGTTTGGAAATTTGGTCGGATTATATTTTTATTTTTCTCTTATAGTAGGCACATAAACGTACGAAATCCGACGTGTATATATATATATATGTATATATATATATATATATATATATATATATATATATATATATATATATATATATATATATATATATATATATATATATATATATATATATATATATATATATATATATATATATAAACTTCCATATCAACATATATATATATATATATATATATATATATATATATATATATATATATATATATATATATATATATATATATATATATATATATATATATTTATATATATATATGTCTATATATGTATATATATATGTATGGGTTGGTACTTCATAACAGTGTATAAAGCGGTGCCATATGAATCTACAACATGGCAGTACCATGCACTGCACGATGATAGAAGCGGCACTGAACCATAACAAGACGACTAAAAACTAATGTTCTTTTTTACGGCCATTGTGAATTTTGTATTCAAGACTTGTACGCTGCGGTTGTTAGTTTTGTTAGTTTTGTAAACGTTTTGAATTGTTTTCGCTACATGTGTTAATGAAACGCACTATTTTTGATACACGGGTTTTTCTCAAAGGAAAAGCACACACATAAATTGGTCCGTCGAGCCGGATAGTGCTAATTGACATTGTGCGGAGGCATTTCATTGGGAAACAGCAATTCGGACATCGGCGTTATTAAGACGCATCATCGGTTGTGAATTTAATCGTGGTTGTGAAATTCACTACAAGTAGCAAGACAGGTGGGGAAAAAATACATCTTCGGAAATCACAGCGAGTATTGTGAAATCGGCTTTATTCACGGCAAAGAAATTCCACATGGCGGACATTTTACCATTAAAACGATCGCGTACTTCAATCAAGCGGTGCGTCATTCGGCAAATAGGTGCATCGTTGGAGGACGCTACGGAGGTAGAAGTCAGTTGCCGATTAGAGCAACTCGACAAAACCTATAATAAATTCGAGGAAGTACAACAACAGATAGAAGCAGCCATTGGTGACGGTAGTGATGCGGAAGACGCAATATCAGAGGAAGAAACTGTGCGCGCGGCCCTAGAGGAAGCTTACCTTAAAGGGAAAGCCATATTGAAAAATAAACTGAAGGCCATCGAAGCGGCTTCCGCACCCAAAACGGAAGAAGGCACAACGGCGGTAGCAGAATTGATACAAACGGTGGCAAGCGGCCAAGACCGAATCGGCGCCATGTTGGAAAGACTAACATTGTCGGACACACGCGGTAGCTCAAGCTCAGCGGTTAAGTTGCCAACGATCAATATACCGAAATTCAGCGGGCGGTATGAGCAGTGGATATCTTTCCACGACTTATTTCTAAACTTAGTTGATGGCAATCCAAATTTATCGCCCGTCCAGCAGATGCACTATCTGAAGGACGCACTTATTGGTGAAGCGGCTTCAACCATCAAACATATGGCCATCTCCGAGTCAAATTATAACGCGGCGTGGGCCCAGCTCAAAGCTAGGTACCATAAGACCAAATATATCACGGACGCTCACCTCAAGCGAATTATGGACTACTCGGCCATCAACAAACCCACGGCTCAGGATATACGCCAGCTCGTTAATACTTTCGAGGAGGCAACAAGAGCATTAGAGGCGCCTAATCACGACACAGGCAATTGGGATTGCTTGCTTATTTACATAGCCTGTTCGAAGCTTGACAACATGTCGCGGCAGCTATGGGCTCGACATTCGGCGTCCGTCGAGAATCCACGATTCAAAGACCTCATAAGCTGTCTGGAAGAGCGGCAACACGAACTCCAGTCATCCTCGGCTACAGTGGAATAGCGAACTCATCAACATACAGCGGAACGCCAATTATCACGTTCACATCGGTCACCTTCTTCACGGCGAGCGGTAACAGCATCCAACCCATCAGGTGACAGCGGTAATTGCCCTCAGTGCGGAGAGGCGCACGCCTTATACAGGTGTGGCGAATTCCTCAACTTGAATGCGGAACAGCGGAAAGTGGTAGTAATACAAGCCAATATCTGTTACAACTGCCTCGCATCCGGACATGTTGCTTCAAAATGTCGAAGCATTAAATGCAGAACATGTCAAGGCGCCCATCACACTCTGTTCCACGGTGCACGAGGTTCCATCAACAAGGAGAACAAACCGTCATATTCGCAGAAGTCTTATGGCGGGCCGGATGGCGGGCGGCAGCAATCTACAGCGTAACTAGCTACAATAGCCGCGCAAACATATATTCTCCCTATGGCAATAGCGGAGTTCAAATAACAAAACGGTATGCGGCTACCATGCAGACTTTTACTTGACACAGCCTCGGAAGTGTGTCTCATAACACAGAGGACTATACAAAACATGCAGATACCTTGGGTTCCATTCAAGGTCCTAATCAACGGCGTAGCCAACCAGCGGAATTCTACGACCGTCGGCGCAGTAAATATAAAACTGCAATCAACTCATAATACGGAAACCATAACGATTATTGCGCTCATTGTCAGCAAAATACTAAGTCTAGTGCCACTGAAACGACTGATACTGGCTAAAGGATCAAACATCCATAACAATCCATTATTGGCAGATACTTACTTCTGCAAACCGTCGCCAATTGATATACTTCTTGGAGCGGAACCTGCGGTCATTCCTTGGCGATTCGGTCATACTCGACCAGAATTACATTGCTCGAAACACCATCTTTGGATGGGTTGTAACAGGGACTGTAAACCCACGTCTAGCAACGGTCACAACCACCTCGAAAACATCGCCAAGCGACGACAGTGACAACATTCGGCTGGATACGGTACTAAAGCTATTCTGACAACTCGAAACAATATCGGAAACGAGAACACTTACTTCGGACGAGGCGCTATGTGAAGCTCACTATGCTTCAACAACTAAACGTATGTGCGGAAACTACTTAGTGCGATTACCATTCAAGGAATCAATTCAAGCACTTGGCGTAGTAAGACGGCTACACCAACTAGAAAGGCGGCTACATAACAACATTAATATGCGGATAGAATATAATAAATTTATGGCCGAGTACATAGAGCTAGGACACATGGCTCCACTTACATCCCAAGATCGGCAAAGAGATGAATCTCAACACTTTTACATTCCGCATCACGCAGTTCTTAAACCAACAAGCACAACGACGAAACTGAGAGTGGTCTTTGATGCTTCGGCGAAGTCATCTTCCGGCGCATCTCTAAACGACAACTTACTGATCGGCCCAAATATACAAGCGGACCTAATAACAATACTTTGCAGATTCCGGTCTTTTAACATTGCAATGACTGCCGATATAGCCAAAATGTATCGCCAGGTCCTGGTAAATAGTAATGACGCTAATTTCCAGAGGATAGTTTGAGGGTTCGATGCTAATGAAGCGGAAACCGACTATAGACTCAACATGGTGACATACGGCACGGCTTCAGCTGCTTACCAAGCAATTTGAACGTTGCATCAGATAGCGGATGATGAACATCATATATCCCTACGGGCTTCAGAGGCAATAAAAACCAACTTCTACGTTGACGACTACATCGGCGGTGCAGATACTATCGAATCAGCATTACAGCTTAAACCTCAAAACGGCAATATGAATCTGCGCGGGTGGCTATCAAATGCGGTAGAAGTATGTGATGCAGAGCAACGAGAGTTACTTCTTGACACGGAACATAGTTCGGTATTGGGACTGCTGTGGAATGCAAAGTCAGACACCTTTGGATTTAGAATTCAGCTTCCGATTCCATCCTGTCTGACAAAACGGACTTTTCTTGCGATATCGGCCAAAGTGTTCGATCCTTTGGGATTCCTGTCTCCGGTAACAGTCGTCACCAAAATTCAATTCCAACGGCTGTAGTCAGCGGGCATAGGTTGGGATGATCCCATACCTGAAGAGTTAGCAAAACAATGGCGAACTCACATCAATCAACTTGGAGACCTGTCATCAATTCAAGTCAGACGTTTTCTTGGAATGCACTTGAGCACATCGGACCTCATAGGTTTTGCGGATGCTTCGGAAAAGGCATATTCGGCTGTAGTATACATCAGGGATCGACACATAAACTTTAACGGCAATTTCGACATAACTTTGGTAGCGGCAAAAACGAAAGTGGCTCCCATCAAACCCACAACACTACCTAGACTTGAATTATGTGCTGCGGACCTATTGGCAAAACTCATAAAAAAGACGGCATCGGCTTTATCTATCGACTTATATAATTGCTACGCATTCTCCGACTCACAAGTCGTCCTATCCTGGCTATCCGACAACCCTCGGCGCTGGAAGACATTTGTGGCTAATCGCACAGCGAACATTACGGACATCATCCCCGCGGAACATTGGAACTACGTCTAATCCAAACATAATCCGGCTGATTGTGCATCTCGAGGCGTAGAACCACGCCAATTAATAAATCATGAACTTTGGTGGAACGGACCACCCTTTCTCGCCGCCGAAATTGATTTGTATTCAAAGACATCAAGATCCATGACGTCCCTTGAAGCCATTGTGAATTTTGTATTCAAGACTTGTACGCTGCGGTTGTTAGTTTTGTTAATTTTGTAAACGTCTTGAATTGTTTTCGCTACATGTGTTAATAAAACGCACTATTTTTGATACACGGGTTTTTCTCAAAGGAAAAGCACACACAGTATGTATATATATATATATAAATATATATATATATATATATATATATATATATATATATATATATATATATATATATATATATATATATATATATAAATATATATAGATATATATATATATATATATATATATATATATATATATATATATATATATATATATATATATATATATATATATATATATATATATATATATATATATATATATATATATATATATATATATATATATATATATATATATATATATATATTTGCAATCGTCTTGAAGTGTAAGCTGTCCGTTAGGTGGAATGTATGCTAAGCACATTCCATAACTCCTCTCTCCTTAGTATATGGCGGGGGCCATATGAGCTTCACCGGTTGGCTGGTTGTTGTAAGGTCTGGTGTTTGGAAAACGCAGTTGCTGTTTCCTATTTTAATCCTTCGTTGTTGCAGAATTAAGTAGCCTAGCACGATGATGGTAAGTATGAAAAATGGACCAAATGCTACCGTGGTGTACAAGTCCTTCACATTTGTATGGTTGGTAATGTCGGGAACTTTGAGGAACTGTAGCTTATCGAGTCTCTTGAGTTGGATCAGTGGATTGTGGGTTTTTGTAGTATTGGTCTCATTATTGAAGGAAATTGGATAGATGTGGATTTCGTCCCTATACGTTGTACTTTCCGAATAGTAAGTAACCTCATTAATATGAATTTGGCAATCCTGGAAGTGAATCAGCAAGTTTCCCTCGAGCTCGATGGTTTTTGGGTCACATGTTGCTTTTACTGATGTTTTTGGCATATTAATAAGTAGCAATAAATTTGGCTCGGGCTGGTAGTTATCGATGTCGTTGACCTTGTCATACGCCTCGCAGTTGGCTGGTTTACTAGTCATCAGGCTACCAAGGCATCCTAAGTCCTGGATCCTGGACCACATCGTCGTTTGAGGGTAGTAATATACCCTTTCGATGACATCGCATTTGTTGTCGATCGGTTGGATGTAGTCGGAGGACATCGCCACATAAGGTTCTGTCGGGATAATTTTGGTTTTATGGATTGGTAATGGTATTACATGGAAAAAAGAATAGGTGTCCCTTGAGACGACGGGAATTTGGATATTGAAAATTATGTTGGATCCATTGGAGTAGGCCTGTAACTTCAATAGCTCATATACGTGTTCATCGGATGCTACGCTAATCGAATAATTTTGGAGTGTTGTGTAAATTTCTGATAATTCATCTTGGTGTAAAATTAACTTGGATATGATATTTAATTTGGCAAGGACTACAGCTTCCGAAATGCCTGTTAGATGGTCATTCAAAATGTCAATATTGTAGTTGATTTGTGTCAAATACTGCAAGTATTTCAAATTATTATTCCCTGACATTAAGCGATTTTTGAAGCTATTTTCCATTTTCTGAAGGTAGTTTGTTATATTTTGTTGCTGATAATTAACATGGTCTGTGATTTTTCCAAACCGTTCGATCATCTAATCGTTCAACTTTGTTTGCGGTTCGATTCTTGATCGCATATTGTTTTCGCGAGAGAGGATATCGTTAATTTGTTTGTTGATACGCAACGCGTCGTTAGCGTCTAAGTTTCCAGTTATTCCCTTAATTATCGTACCAAGTCCATCTACCAGTTCACGTCGGTTCCTTTTTCTGGGGATTAGAGTCAGTAGTCTGTTGTTCACTTCACTGAACTTAATCTTCGTGATCTGCATAGAGGTTGAAAGCTCTGGGATGTTCCCGAGGGCGGTAATTGTTTCATCGATATTGTCGATGTTCTCCCGATACTTGTCGAGCCGTACGATATGCACCAGATTCCTATAGTAAGTAACCTGTTCCTGTTGGGCAGGTCCTGTATGTCCATTTTACGGCCTATTACAGGTGGCTTTATGAATTTTTTTGATTTCTGTCTGTAAAGATAGTAACGTTTCTGTTTTCTCTTTCTCTATGTTTCGTAAACCTGCGGGCTAATTTATTTCTCCTACGCTCTTTCCTAAAGACCATGGACCCTTCCCTATAACTTTTGGGGCATTCTCGGTTTTGATTAAGTTTATCGATTCTATTCTCGGTTTGTTCTTCTAAATATTTTTTATTTTCGGGGTATAATTTAGCCCGAAATTCTTTGAGTTTCTGCAGATATTCATGTGGGTTGTTTGATTCGATACTATTGTTAAACTTGTAGGTTCTCCCGTAAAATAGTTCGTAGGGGGTGTAACCTGTTGACGAGTGAACGGCGTTGTTGTACGTGGTGATAGTCTCATTTAGGATATCTGCATGGCTTTTGCCACGATATTTACTGTAGACGATGCGGTAAGTTTCAGTGAAAGTGGAGTGAAGTCTTTCTACTGGTGCGTTACTAGTGGATTGTTGGTATGATGTAGACTGGTGGTTAATGCCGTGTTGGCGACAAAAGTCTTTGAAGATGGTCGAAGTGAACTCAGTCCCTTGATCCGTAACTATTGTAACTATGTTGTTTGGGACGCCGTCTAGGCTTATAAAGTGTCTGAGCGATCTAATGGTCGCTAGGCTATTACGGGCTTGGAGGTTATACGCTGCGGCGAATTTAGAAAATTTATCAACTATTGTAAGTATTGACTTGCGGTTTATTGTATATACATCGATGTGCAGTATACCGAGTGGTTCGTTAGGAACCTGAGGCATTTGAAACTTTGGTTTTGGGGGTTTCATGGTTTGACAGCTGTCGCAATTGTTAATTATTTGAGTAATTTTATTTTTTAGAAAGGGAAAATAGTATTTCCTTTTCAAGTTGGAGTATGTTTCATTAATATCACGATGATTATTATTTGTGTAATACTCATTAATGATATAGTCCTGTTCATCACCTTCGGTAATTTCCTCTAGAATTTCCATACAAAGAAGTAATCTGAACAATTTTGACTGAGAGAAATATTTTGAGTAAGTACTCTGAACAGTTTCGAAAACCTCGTCTGCTGCATGAATAGCGGTTAACCTGTTGGGAGGAACATATCTTTTAAAAAGCTCCGTAACACTGGTCTCGTGAAAATCTTGCATCTTAATTTTACGCATCTGCTTATTCTTGAAAGGCGCTTCAACCGTCATTTGGGGTCTCCCATTGGTTTTTTCAAGTGCCAACTGTATTGAAAACTCGTTTAAAGGCTTTTCGGATATCGGGATTCCTGTACCTAAGTTATCTTGAGCATAATGCACCGTGTTACCCATTGTACTTTGTGTTGAGTCGTCTTGGTGAGACGAGTGGCCATCGTTAAAGTTGGTTTCAATGTTTTATGGTTCTAAATAAGGATCCGGTGGTAACCGAATTCTACTTAGCGCATCGGCATTATTGCTTAGGTTTCCTTTCTTGTATACGATGTCATAGTCATATTCCTCCAGTTTAAGCCGCCATCTAATAAATCGAGAGTTCGGGTCCTTTAAGCTTATCGTCCAGGTTAGAGGCTTATGGTCGGTTACAATTTTAAATTTTCGGCCAAAAAGATATGGGCGGAAATATTCCGTTGCCCATACGATCGCTAAGAGCTCTTTCTCAATGGTCGAGTAGTTCATTTCCGAATCAGTAAGCGTCCTGCTTGCAAAGCAAACTGGCTTATCGCTGCCTATAAGGCTCTGCAGAAGTACTGCACCCAAAGCGAAATTGCTCGCGTCCATTGTTAATATGAACGGCTTTCCGAAATCGGGGTGCTGGAGAATAGGGTCATTCATAAGAATATCTTTACAAGTATCAAATACTTGTATAAACTGGGGGCTGTGAGTGATCTTTCTACCTTTCTTTAGACACTCCGTCAATGGTTTAGTGAGCTTTGCAAAATCCTTCACGAATTTCCGATAGTAGCCGAAGAGTCCGAGAAAGTATTTTACTTCTTTGAGTGTCGCTGGAAGCGGGAACTCCTGAATAGCCCGGATTTTCTCAGGATTGGGCTTTATTCCCTCGGTGGTGATGATATGTCCGAGGAACGATATTTCTTTGCAAGAATGGAATATTTTTTGGAAGAAAGTGTGGGCTTGAAGCGTAATGGTAGAACCGCGTTGCTTGTGAAGAGTTTCTGATTTCCAATATCAACTTTTGCCTCTAGGGTGGATAGAGAATTGATCCCTAGCAACCCAGCAAAATAACCATGAAATTTAAAAAGTAAAAACCTTGTGTACCCCGGTTGGTTGAATTCCGTGAAATTATTGAGATATATTTCCTTGTTAACATTATAAGTGTTAAGAATAGTGGTGATTGGTATCAGGGGAATTTCTTTAATGCTCACAGGATTTGCATACTCGGGGCTCAGAAATGACGCTGAGGCACCAGTATCTACGAGAAATCTTAGAGTACGGCCAAACAGCGAGCTTATCAAAATATATGGGAGGACATTTCCGTGTTTGTTGAGATATATGTATCCGATAGGCCCGTGGAGGCAGTTGATTGAAAATTTGTATTGTCGTATTCGATGCGGTCTGCTTGATTGGAGGTGTTATGAGCCGCAGATTTACCCTGCTCAGGATCAGCATATGGTGTTTGAATTTCTTCTGCCTTGAATGGTGGGACAAAAGATTTTTGGTTGTACCCCAGAGGGTATGGTGGCATAACCCATGTATTGTCGTCAAAACAATCGGAATTTTGCTCGGATACGTTGAACAATTCCTTGCTAGTGAAATTAAGTGGGCCAAAGGGCTTGAAGTAGTTGTTTGGGCGACCAAAGTTATGGCTGAACTGTTTGCTTTGAGGTATAAGGGTTTTAGCATGCCCAGATCTTATATCCATTGGTTCCGGTTTACGCGGGGGTTGATGATTCCGTGGGAGCTGGTTGGGGAACTGCATTGCTGAGGGCTGTCCGAAGTTGTTGGCCTGGAATGCACTTGGGCGTTGAAGTATTTGGTGCGTTGGCATAAGTTTGGTAAGGAAAAAGGGTTGCGTTTGAACTCAAGGGTTTGCTTGGGGGCTAAATTGATTTGGATAGCCGAATGCCTGAGGCGCCTGTACCGGGAGCCTGTAAAAGTTTTGTTGTGGCATCGGTGGTGGTTGTTTCCTCAACATTGGGTTAGGCTGTGTCTTAGCCGGTTTAAGGTCAAGGACTCTTTTATTTGAATCGTTCCTCGTGTAGAGGATATTTTGCTCCTCGACACAGTAAGAGAAGGCTATGGCAAGTATCTTTGGGCGTCTTACTCGAATCGTTGACCCAAGGGGTTCAGTTAATCCACATAAAAACGAGTTAAGGCACATTTCTGAAAAAAATTTTCCTTTTTGCCGCAACGACATTTAAATCGCGTTCATGTATGTTAACGTGATTATTCAAACTAGAGAGAAGTTCAATGATCTTAGCGTAATATTATTGAACTGAGTCATGACCCTGTTTCAAATTATGTAAGTCCTTAACCAAGGATGTTTTGTTACGCTTGTCGGCGTAGTTGAGAATCAAGTTCTCCTTGATTGCGTCCCAAACAAGAGGTGTGCCATAGTTGTTTAAGATTTCGTTGGCGTCGCCAACACTTTTATTTTTGATTGCCCTTAGCAATAGTTGACCGTAAGGGGTTCCACTAGCTACTTGGATAAGTGATAGAATCTCATCAACATTATCAATGAAATCAAATAGAAGCCTTGGATTCGCTTCGAACCGAGGTAGGTCCTTTATGGCATCGGAGACTCTAAGTGAGTTGAAAATGTCTAAAGTAGAAACATCGTTTGTACTCGTCATTGTGTGATAAGTTTTCCGCGGACCGTTTTCACTAGGTAAACGTTCTAAATTTATCTCACGGGATTCACTTAAATTATCTAGTAAATTATTGGGAAATATACTACCTCATAGTCTACCGGTTTCGCCAAACAAGTTTGAATGATCACTTTCAATAATTTCACTTATTTCACTGGGTTCAATCAAATTATTTAGCAAATTACCAGTAAATACACTATATCCAAAATTATTTATATTTACATCAGTTTCGCTACACAAATTTGAACGATCACTTTCAATAATTTCACTTATTTTACTGATTAGACTTAAATTAATTGGTGAATTATCAGATAATGCACTTTCCCTGACTCTATCTGTATTTCTACTGGGGGTAAGCGTCGGGTTGGGTAAGATTTGGGACAGGATAGGGAATGTTTTATGTTAGCACGTGGCATAAATCTATTAAAAATCGATCGACTTACATGAAAATGCAATGCAATAACTGCATTGTTCCTTTGCGCCTTCTTATTAAAACAATATGCTTTTGTTACAGTTTTACAAGAGGACGCTGCTCCGATAGTAACCGCAATTTCCACACTTTTCGTATTTCCACTCGCGAGACCGATAATCCGTCGGCAAATTATTTACTTTTTTTAACAAATTATCACGATTTTCGAACCGATAATCCGTCGGTTTACCTAACTAAACGTACTTTTTCTGCGCCAGTTATGGTATCTCCTGACCCTGGGCTTAAAAAAAACAATTTGATTGCTCTGACGATATGATTTTATTGAGTTAATTACACAGGCTGAACTTAAAGATAGTTTTACATATATTTATGGGGTTGCTAAATGCTGACTCAGGCCTCGTGCCGGCATGTCGATCGTATTTTCCCAGGCGTCTGGTGTCATCGCTTTGTCTGCTAGGTATTGCTATGCAGAAGGTTTCATGCCGAATTTATACACTGGGACGAGCGTCTCGTGTACAAGCAGCCATCTTTGCGCATGGGCACACTGGGCAAGTGCCCAGAGCCCCGCGATCTATGGGGCCCCTTCTTTCCAGATCAACAACCGATGAATATATTTATTTTGCGAAAATTAAACTATAATTACCTGACTATACTTAATAATTATCCATCTGCTTTTATAGTAGTCTTATAAACCAAAGGCCTAGCACTGACAAATCTATCTACTTACTACTAGGTGATTTCCCTAAATTATTTGTGAATTAATAAACCAGTGATACAATACCTTCACCAACAACTGTTTTAATTGAACAACAGCAGTCGTTTGACCCAGAAAACACCGACCCTGCCGATTATTTTAACAAAAATTTTACCGAAAAAAGATGGCAAATCAGTAATTAGGTATTTCAATAAATCATTATTTAATCGTAAATCAAAAAACAATGAAAGTGTTGTTGAAAGAAAATGGTTGATGTATTTGCCTTCCAAGAAATCTATATTTTGTTTTTCCCGCTGCTTGTTTAATCCTTCTGATGTAAACCTATGCTCTCCGGGTGGATATATATTGGAAACACATTAGTCGAATAATTTTACATCATGAAAATAGCCCTGCACCTAAGCAATCTATGTTATTTGCCAAGAAGTAAAGCAGTTGGTATACTAGATACAGACTTGCTATGTCAATATCAAAAAGAAGTGGATAGCTGCAAACGTGTACTTAAACGGGCTGTCGCAGTTGTAAAATTTTTGGCACCAAAAGGGCTTCCGTTTCAAGGAGACATTGAAATCCTTGGATCTTTCAACAATGGAAATTATTTAGGATGTGTGGAGTTATTAAGTGAACTTGATGAATTTCTTGCAGATCATCTAAAAAAAATTGGGAATCCTGAAAAGCAACACCTTTATTTATCAGCGAATGTTTGTAATGAGTTTGTTGATGTAATGGAAAACAGGTCCTAAAAAAACTATAAATGAAGTTAAATTTGCTAAATATTTTTCGATTAGCGTTGACAGCACGCCCGATCTGACTCAGACTGACCAGTTAACTTTTATAACTCGACTCGTACAGACCGTGTTCCAATTGAAAGGTTCTTGGAATTTATACCTATTAAAGAGCATAAATCAGAATATTTAGCGGAAACCATCCTGACATTTTTAGAGAATCATAACATACAAATCAAGGATTGCAGAGGGTAAAGCTACGACAATGCTTCAAATATGTCAGGAAAGTATGCTGGTCTGCAAGTGAAAATCAAGGAGAAATATGAATTTGCCACCTTTGTATCATGTGCGGGACATTCTCTAAACTTGGTAGGTCTTCATGCCGCTGGGGGTGTACGAGATGCAGCAAGACTTTTTCCAAATGGTTCAGAAACTGTACAATTTTTTTTCGGATTCTACCCACCGA
Organism: Nemotelus nigrinus; assembly: GCA_947369275.1. Classification (NCBI taxonomy): domain Eukaryota; kingdom Metazoa; phylum Arthropoda; class Insecta; order Diptera; family Stratiomyidae; genus Nemotelus; species Nemotelus nigrinus. The sequence goes on along the minus strand of OX376373.1, from coordinate 102,114,642 downwards.
TGGAATACATTGACTGAATAATTAGGTTCAATAAAAGTTCTTAAAAGTTTTTCTGATACCAGAGGGTCTGCGCGAGCTGATGCAGTAAGCGCATTGCATCAAGGTCATAAACAAAATATAGACGCCTTGACGTCTGTCGCGGAGGATGCAGAGAAGAAGAGACAAGAAACTAGGTGCGAAGCTCTTAGTTTGTCCAAAAAATGGAAAACCTGAAATTTGTTTTACTGACAGAAATTCGGAACACCATATTGGGAGGAATAAACAAAGCAAGTACGAGTACTTATCTTCATAAAAAACTATTACAATGGACGTTGCAACTAATTTGTTAACTTTATTTGGTGATTTTATTATTAACGCTAGTGATAAGTTTGGTGACTTTGAATCGTGCGCAAAAGAGAAAAATCCGGAATGTGACTACAGGGACCTATTTCAAAGAATAAGAGGTAGAAGCTCACGTCAGGAATTATTTGATAGCTCTGCGCAATCAATCCAACTAAATGGGAAAGAGAGATTCTAAGTAGAAACTTTTATTCCCATAATGAGTTCATTTAAAATAGCGATTGAATTCGTACAAGGAAATAAATCATTGGCTCGATTTTTGCAAAGAATACACTAAAATCTATCATAATGACGTTAGCGAGAAAGAGTTAGAACGTCTGTATTTAACAGAATACTTGGCTAGTGAAAATGAAGGCTCTAATAATATTTCGGGAATATATTATCTTTTGAAAGAAGACAAAATTGAAGAGACGTTTCCAAATGTGGAAATTGCATTGAGAATCTTTTTAAGCATGATGATAACTAACTGCAGTGAGGAACTCTCCTTCTCAAAATTGAAAAGAATAAAAAATGAATTAAGAAGTACAATGCTTCAAGAAAAAATGATTAGCTTGCCCCTGATGTCCACAGAATTTGATGCACTCAAAGATATAGGCTTTGAAGAAGTGATCAATTATTTTGCTTGTCTAAAATCTAGCAAGTACCCCTTCAATCAACATCGACTTTTTAATTACTAACCTGCGTATAGTGGCTGAAGAGTTACTTTTTCGGATTATAGTTACCTATTAATTTAATGTTACTTTGATTATATAAAAATAACAGATAAATATATCTAGAATTTTGCTTACATGCTCCTGTTCTTTTCTATTGCCTGCTGTTAACAACCCTCTGACTTAAGGGCCACATTTATTTTAAAGTGCCCAGAGCCCCACAGTGATCTAATGCCGAATTTATACACTGGGACGAGCGTCTCGGGTACAAGAGTAAACAAGACTCAACAAGACATTGGACGAGACTCAACAAGACATAGGGTGAATTGTTTACTTAGGATATTGCACCATACAACACGGACCATACACCATGCACCTTTCATAGGGTGAATTGTTTACTTAGGATATTGCACTATGCATCTTTCGACAGTTGTGAGCTGTTTTGTTCAGTTCAGTGAACGATGACTGAGGTACGGGCTGTGGCTATTGCAACTGCCTGGTGTGCGTTGAGTTATTTCAATCTGGGATACGCAAACACATGTTTGAAGTCCCGGCGAAAAATTCGAAAATTTAAATGAGCACATGCTACCCTCTCGAATCCCTTTGACTTGATGCATAAAACCGACTTCGCTTCCAGCGGCTTCGAGCTCGGACGAGACGGTCATAAACACTCAGGCACAGCAATAAAAGGATCATTATCCCTTCATAAAACAAACAAGAGCCGACGAGCAAACCATTTACACACGCGTGCTTGCCATGAAAAAAACAGCCGAGAATAGACAAGGAGACCATTTATACACAGACTTTGTCGTAATTTGGCATTCCTCGCCCAGAATGTAATTCCGGCATCAGATGTCGTCGCCTTGAAGTGTACGCTGTCTTTTAGGTGGAGTGTATGCTAAGCACATTCCATAACTCGCGCTGCAGGGGGGCCAGGGGGGTAAGGACACCCCCCCAGACCCTAGGTTGGCGAGAAATGGACGGCAATATTTAATTTCGACAAGTTATACGTTAAGAAAAAAACGAAAAGCGCCTCGCCAATCATCCTTTTTTTTTATCAAGATTATCTGTTCATTCCTACTAGGCAATATACAGGTATTCAGATAAATCTGAGTATGAAAATGGTAGGCAATAGGGAAATTAACGTAGAATACAATTTTCAAAGTCATTTGGAGAATAAAAATGGTATCCCGCCACTTTTATGCTATGTAAGACCTACTTGGTTAACACTCAGGTTAAATGTGTGTGAATTTCATTATAATTTGATAGCTGCATCGAAAAAGGCATAGCAATTCAATTTTACCAAGCATTTTTTCATAGTGACACAACCACCACATGGTTCTTATCATATTCATTAGACTTTTGTCAGACCTGTATCTATTCAAGACCAGTATATCCTATGAATTTTATCCGGTCGCGACAACTTTTGAAAATAATTTGAAAAAAAACTCTAGCGCCCCAGAACCGCTAGAAACACTAATGTTCGAAGAACAGTAGAAGAATCATGCAGATTTTGAGTGCACATTCTACCACACGAGCTGCTTATTACAGCCAAACTGTTTCAAACGCCACGATTTAATTTGGTCTCAAGAATGCATTATAACTCATATGATGGAAAGATTTCATATATTAACCATTGGCATGAATTTCAAAGTTTATGAGAGCAAAAAGCTGCTTATTGCACAGAATTTTGAAAACAGCATCTCATATAACATCAATGAAGAAAATGCTCAGTGCCTGCAGCACTGTAACTAAAATCAGTGTTTCGGGCTGCGATCCGAAAATTTTGCAGAACTTTGGGAATTGAAATATTGGTTATTTATTTTTATAGTAAATGTCTCCGGTATGAATACTTACTGTAAGCATTCATTAATACAAAAATAGCACTACCGGCTCGTACTAGCAACCTTTCGCCAGCATCAAAGCCAAAAATATATCACATCTGCTTCACGTTGAACTTAACCTACCCTGCGAAATTCGTCTCGATCCGATGACTGCATTCAAAGTTATAGGAGTATAAAGAAATTTAGGGTTACCAGCTGCGATTTTTTTCAAATAATCGAAAACTTAATATTTGCTGTTTATTGTTACTAAAATATCATTTTTCTTTCAGTGCCTGCCGTAGATACAGGATTGCCAGCACGTTCATGAAAAACTATGCGAGTGTGCAACTTATTAACATTAATATGTTCATCAAGTTTCATAATGATCTATAAGTAAAAAGTAATCGCAATTCAAAATTTTTCCAAATATCCCAATCTTATTTTAGGCACCTAGCGCACACATAGGGTTAAAAGTTTCAAAAAAATTACCTATTTCACATTTAAAACACGTTCAGAATTCATTCCAGAAGCTTTATTTTTGCAAAAGTTATTTATTGACAGAATAATAGGTATATATAAAATATCACTAAAATGGCCGCCGGCGCCAAAGGGTTAAAGATTATCAACTTTTTGTTAGACCTGGCACTATTCTGAATATACACCAATGTATGCTGAAAATTTCAGTTCAATCGGATCGCGCGTTCCTGAGATTTTTCCACTGAAATTTTTTGATGATATATATATATATATATATATATATATATATATATATATATATATATATATATATATATAGATATATATATATATATATATATATATATATACATATATATATATATATATATATATATATATATATATATATACATATATATATATATATATATATATATATATATATATATATATATATATATATATATATATATATATATATATATATATATATATATATATATATATATATATATATATATATATATATATATATATATATATATATATATATATATATATATATATTTATAGAAATATGAATTTTTGGCCAAAGTGATTTTAATACTAATGTTCTTCTTCGAACATTAGTAACAAGATCGCGAACTACTGTTGTGGCAAAACACACAATGAATTAATAAAAATGATTGCTGAAATAGTTTGCGAGGACAATACAGCTGAAACAAAAGAATGCGGACTGATATCCATTACGGCAGACGAAGCAAGGGTCCACAAAAATGAACAATGCTCCGTGGCTGTCAGATTTGCTAAAGAGCTAGCTGTCGAAGAAAGGTTCTTAAGCTTTGTAGACTGTTCAGGAGCTAGAAATGCCTCGTATTGAGCAGATATAATTTTGAGCCTATTATGCAGCTACGGACTTAGCGAATTGCCTGTTCTTGGACAGTCTTATGATGGTGATGGTGTCGTGTCAGGACAAAAAGGTAGTGTACAAATATAAATTAAGATGAAACACCCTGCAGCCACATTTGCACACTGTCTAGCTCATAAAATTATCCTTGCTGTGATGGACACATTTTTCACAATCGGAACGTGTACATCGTTTTTCAGTGCCATCGAAAGCCGTCACAACACGAATTGTTGAAGCAGCTTGAAAAGGCAGTTGGTCTAAATACAAGACATGAAATGAGAAGTTTAAGCTCGACTCGCTAGTCAATGAGATTTCACAATTGCAAATATGTGATCGATGCCTATGGGACCATGAAAGTGCCTTTAGAAAAAGAAATGAATGAGTAAAAATACAACGACTCAGTTTATTCATTGGGGATTTTTCAATCAATCAGTAATCCTAAGTTTGTAGCAAATTTTTTCATCTTTCACTGTTCTTTTTATAACGATCATGTTAAGCACATATTTCCAAACTAAAAATGCAACTCTTAGGGATGGGATAGATCTTGTGAATGGAACAGTTAAAACACTACTAAGTGAGCGAGAAGACTTATATGTAGTTTGGGAAAAAATTGAATCATTCGTAGAGAAGAACTGTCAGGATCTTACATTTTTCAGAGGAACGCGAAAACGGAAAACAGGAAAAAGCACTAGTTTCAAAAGTTTTGCTGTTACATCTAGCCTCGGACACGCAGTTAGGGCTACAAAGATATCCCTGCAAACCAAATGGCTCGAAAAAGAGTAAGTTACAGCACTCTTCATCTTGCCAAATTATTTTGCTGTTTCTAGGTTTTCAGGGAAACAAAAGTTTGAAGCAAGAGATCAATTTCTTCCTTCTAAGCTTAATATATTCCAATTTCTTCAAATATATTTTGAAACTAAGCTATCCTTTTGTTCAAGTATATGTTGAAATATATTTAGCTTCTAAACGAAAAAATAGTCTTATATTTCTAACTATTTCCATTCTATTCTCGTATAATTTATGCAAGCTTTCTTTCTTAGCGATCATAGATAATTCAGGTGTAGCTCATACCTACCATTCACATTATATGCATGTGTTAGTAGCTCATACGTATTCACATACACGAAGTTTATTTGATAATGCATTATGCATTAGTAAATAACAAAGAATAAATTAACAAATATATAATGTATTAGTAAATTACATAAGTTGTATGAACAGCACGTGTACCGTACGGAAGACAAAATCATCGTATGTTTTGAACCTTTCGGTCCCTGGCCCCTGCCAGATTTTAGGCCACAGCACGCCTATGATGCATAACATTTAATGCATTTTAAAAGTATCGGGGTTAAAATAACTCCATATTTTATGCCAAGGGTTAAACTAAAAATTATACCATTGCCAAAGTTTTATTAAAGGTTCTGAGGAATAGGATGGTGTTGTTTGAAGTATATTAAAAAGTGATGAGATTATTTCATCGTCATAAGTAGGAGTTGTAAATCCATCGCTTTTGCGCAAACAAGGTCTCCCCCTGCTATATCTGCCACAATCACAAACTACTTATAATATTGGGGAAGAGTATCAGTTATTAGCTGTGAATTCATTCGTGTTATGTATCTCCAACTATCCAAAAACTCTTCGTAAGCCACTTACACGAGCTGAGAAAAAACATTAGTCCAGCAGGCATTCAAGACAAGGTATAATTTCCTTGTTTACCCTAAAATGATCTATTCCATCTATGTACGTATTTTGGTTTTTGGCAGACAAAAGAGTAAACTCTAAAGAAGCTCAAACAATGATATTTTATTCGATGACTTACAATTTTACTGGACAATCGATACCTATGCACATATGTATGTATGTATATTTGAATTAACTCGTCTTTAGTTTAAGTGCTTTCCAGCAAACAATTTGCATGCCACTCAACTGCAATACAAAGGGCTGCCAAACAGACCCCTAAAACGCAAGCACAAAATCAAAGAATCTACATATGTGGTATCTACATTTATCGTAAATAAATACGATATGACCAGCAAAACCAGGATAAAATCTGTCTCGACAGCCACCACATGCCAAACCACAAAACTCGGTTACCCTTCGATGGTACATCAGTTGTTCCAATATTCATCTGTATTACGCTGGACAAAAACACACTCATCTCATACCGCTTTCAGCTCCAAGTTGGTCAGGTCTACCCAAAAATATCTCCCGAATATACATAGATGCATGCAATCAATTCTTGAACGCACATCGCGCACATGCACATCCATTGATATATGTATGTACATAGAGGCGAATCGAGTGGCGGATCTATAGCTCCACCATGGGTACCATAAGTTTGGTTGGTGTGGGTAATGTGACCACCACAGAAATTCGCGAGTTTTTTCGCGACTCTCCACTCAAGTATGTGTTTGTATAAAAAAAGATGCAATATTTCGCTGGCTATTTTTGTCTCCCCAAATGTAGATGAAACTGGGGAGCAGTCACACTTGTGTGTACATCCCCACATGTAGGATACTTCTGTGACTGTGTTTAAAATGTAAGCGTTCAATGGCCAGTTAGCTCAAGTAGTGATTGAAATGTGTTCTAGCCGGCAAAAGTTGTGGAGAGTTTTCCAATATCCATTTTGGAGCTTGCGCTTTCCAACATGAAAAGTGTTATTCGTGTTTGGCAGTAGAAAATTGGAATTTGGGACGAAGATGGCGATTTGCTAGCAGTGTCTGAAGAATGCTTTTATTTTTTGCACTTCCAGATAAGTTTCCACCAACTTGCGGAGAGTTATTCATTAATTTTTTTATATTATTCATCAATTAAGAGCGACGAAGAGACGTCAATTCGATTTACGTGAGTGCTTAGCTTAGAGGCCCACGTTGTCGACTGTCTACGAGAGGTTCGGCGTATTTGTCTGTCTGTGCAACAGAATTAAATGTGGTAGTGAATGGAGGAGCTGAGGATGTACGTATATACACGCCATGACTTTGTGACCTGAAGGATTTTTCTTGCATGCATTTCAGGTCCATTTTTATAGAATCTCTCTTTGAATAAACCAATTTGTTTCAGTACACTTTTTCGGACTTCTAGAAAACCTTTTCAACAAAGTTTAAGAAGGAAGGCTGTAAATTTTATTTCACCCATTTTGGAGCGCAGTTACTTTCTTTGCTTAACGACAGGTTGCATCGCTAAATCCAGCGAGACATTAGCTCCTGCCTTTTCGAGCTTAGGACTTAGGGCTGCTGCATTGCGTTTTAGGGGAGCCGGAGGCAATCCAAGTCCAGTTTTTAATCGGACGCGAGAAAGCGAGGGCGCTTTGCATTTGCAACTCAAAGGATGGCGCAAAATTCAAATTAGTATTTTGAATGTCAAGTTTGATATGGGTATAGACTTTTCGAAATTTCCCTTCCACATATGCAATGCTGAATGTAGATAAATTGTATGCTGGATTAGATGCACATACACAGTACCCAAATTTGTAAAGGCTATTTTGAAAGAAAATTTGCTATAAATTCAAAATATAGCAAACCGTGCCAGCATGATAAATACTCTGTCTGGCCAAAAGCACAACCCAACAGCAACGTGAACCATGAAAGAGATGAGACGGAATATAATCGAATGTATAATTTTTTAATGTGCTAAAAACTATGTGCTTTCTGTTACGAAGTGCGGGTCGGTGTGGCATACAGTGAGTGCGCTCAAATCGCCGCGTTTCTGTTGATTGTGTCGAGTGCGATTTTTGTTGCTATATATATTTTTTTGTCGATTCCTCGCCTCATTCAAACCTCTCACTGTGCGCTCCCCACAGTTCTTGTTTTTCACATTTGATGATAGTATAATGTTCGCGATTCTCTCTGTCTCCAGCTCGAGCTCCGTATACATTCATGGATGTTCATGTACATATGGAGGTAATCGTGTATGCGCTAATGTGCATTCGCGAAAAACTTTTCTGCACTTTTTCCTTTATACCCACTCACTACCGCAATTATAACACGACAACAACGACGACAGCGTAGACGACGGCAACAAGATAATTTCGCGGGATTTTTTAGTTTTTCGACGATGTGTTTTCTTCCTCGACGGACTCAGGCTCTATCTTTTGTTTTTTATCCCAATAACGGTGTGAATAATTCAAATAATATAATTTTCCCAAATCGAATAGAATCAAAATTTTGATAAATTGAAATAAAAACCAGAGATAATAGCGAAAATTCATTCAAATGTGTGGTTGCGGCTGCTGGCTCGTGAAAATCTAGTTGTGGAAGTTTAGTTGTTTTCAGCCATGACGACTGTTTCACAAGGATAAAAACTTGAGGATGCAACTTTTCGAACTCGTTTGCTGTGTTTGTTCAAGAAATTAGTGAAATTATTTTAACCCGGTCGCAAGTGAATTGTCCCGATAATGAAATTATTGGTTTCAAATCCGCATCATATCTTCATCACCAGAAATTTTTGTGAATTGAAATGAACGAAAATATGAAAAGAAATTGTGAAATCGGTTGAAATCCATCGAATATCCAATCAGTAAAATAAGTGAAATACCTACATATAATGTGAAAACACGTTCGTAATAAATCAGCTTTTGTGCTTGGGGTGATCCCTTTGTAACGAAATCATGGTTTCTAGTCTCTTAAGTTTCGAATCACAACTGGAAACAAATGATTACTTGGAATGCAAGTAGTATTCATTCGTGACTGATAAATAAAATAATCGGTCGTAAAAAATAGTTTAAGAACATAACCAAGAAAATTGTATTCAAGAAACGTTTTGAAGAAATGTTTTTTTTGCAAAAACCTACGGGCCAGTAAATATGACATTAAAATCATCTGAGCACCGTGTTAACGCAACAAATCACTAAATTATTAATTTTTTTTCACGCGAAATGTCTTTGTGTAGTGAAAAAAAAATTTCACAAAAAAATCGAAAATGTGAAATTTGAACCAGCGAGCTCAAAATAATTTATATTCACTCTAATGGTAAAAACGTTCGATTTCGGACACTTGATTATGAGTAATAAGTAATTTGATTATACAATTAAATTTAAAACCAAAGCGTAAAACTTCAGTTAAACTGGGTACGAATAACTCTTCAAAATACAAATTGAAAATGTTGTGAAGAATTTTTTTTCATTAGTGCTAATTTGAGTGAATTGTAAAATCTGGATCATTTAATGAATTTATTCAAAACAAAACGAAAGAAAAAATATTTTCGTGCTACCGAGAAAAAACTAAAAATGTGATTGATGTTGTTGGTTTTGTTAAACCATAAAAGTTGGTGAGTGAAGATTTGTTGTTAAATTCCTGTGATATTTCTATAAAAAATTGTGCTTGCCGCCACATTTTCGGTTGAATTTAGTTTCAGGCACATTTTTTTCTTATTTTGGACGAAATTTCACAAAAAATGCAGTGTAAAATGGTGGGAACATACTACGCCCAATGTCGGCTCATATATCGAAATGAGTTTAATATGCTAGTACCTACATATATGATGTCAGTTCACTACTTTAATTATATAATAACGGGGTAATTATAAATTTCTGACGATTTAATGTTTAAGAATTTATTGCAAACCCGAAATTTAATTTTACCAGTCAAATTCATGCAGACCAACTTTTGCGAATGTTAATAGAAACAAGAAAGCCATTTGTAATTTTACTAATTTTATTAGTGCGCAGCGTACGACTACTGTTACGAACAATCCTCGCTGTCGTAAATCTGATATCAGGAACTGGGTTTTATAAGCTGAAATAAAATGTTGTATGCCTGATTCTTTTAGAAAATATTTGTAATAAGAATATTTTACCGCATCGCCGACGGCGATGTCAAAATCGGCGGACTAACAAGTTGCAGTAGTAGCCGAAACTAATTGATGATAACGCTATAAACCGTGCTTTTTCAGTATGCATTGCGGCTAGTAATTTTGCTTGGTTACCAACTCTGAATACGCCAAATCAATTTTTTGGAATATATTTTAGAATGGGTTTTTGAAAATGGGCTGTCCATGATATATACATATGTTCGTTGCTATATTTTTCCTTCAACACGCTATAAAAAGAATATTTGATTCGCAGACTATTTGTGATTTGGTCACTCATTTACATGAAGCTGACTGAGTATGTCGCCTTTAGGAGCTCCAATTTCGAACTTTGGCTGGAAAAATCATTAGTATGCATATTTTCATCGGCGCACCAAGAATCCTTTAGGATTACCTTTAGTGCAGAATGACCATTGGTACGTAATTGAATGGGCACTAAATGCCACCATAAAGCAGTAGCATTTAGTGAGATTAATACCAATCACAGATTCACCAATTCCTTCTTCTTCTGGCTACGAATGACCCGTTTAACTCCAGTAATTAGAGAAATTTTGAAATTAAAAACGAATCAAATGCACGGAGATAAGTAAAAAAAAACTTCCCTCAATAAGTGCATCTCCAGTGGGATTTCATTGATATATTGTGAATGCAACACCATGTGAGCTTTTATTATTTTTGCAAATTTGGTCAAATCTTTAAATGAACAGTTCTTGGACTGGTATTAGACGTTCTTAATAAAGAACGAAGAACAGAGGAACGTACTTTTTTAAAAAAAGGTTACCAACACAAATCCAGAGTATTTTCATGAGAAAGTGTATTACATTGCTTCATACGTCCTGACGGAAAAAGATCACTGTTTTCGAAGCCATAATGATAGTAAATCAAATTTCCTCCTGCTACGATACCTATGAAAATTCCAAATGTCACTCTGCTAAAAGAGTTCATCTTCAAAACGTAGGTAAATGTTTGTCAATTATTTCATAGAGCCAAGTTCTTTGCTGATGAAACTATGGGGGTTTTTTCGGCTGATATTTCTTGCAAAAAATACAACTTTCAAACTGCGCTGTCATTTATGACAGTTCTTTCACACTAATGTCCACTCCATAAGATACTCGGGTTGGGTTTAGTTATGTGAAGCATGGGCTGCTTCACACACGATTTGGTACACCTCCGACACATCTTGTGCCGCAGACTCAAAATTGTCGTTGGAGTTCGTATAACGAATAATGACAAACGTCACCGGACAATGATCAGTGATATCAATGATTCGTCGAAGCCCGAAATGGTCAAAAAACAACTCGAAGTTGGACCAACAGGATGTAGTTCAACAAAAAAAGTCAACGTGTCATATGCCTTTACATATGCCAAACTCAATTCCTGTCCTGAATTTGTAAAAAATTCAAGACTGGAATCGAGTCTCCGCAAAAAAGTACGTTGTTTCATATTTTAGTCTTCTGAGCTAATCCTTTTATAAACATATCCTTATGCATTTAAATGATCTCGTATCTTCGAAAACATTCAAAGCAACTCCAGACTCCAAATAAAACATCTCCGTATATGATATCAATGGTAATTATTACATTGGCCATTAAATCTGTGCATTCCTGGTCCATTGGTCTTACTCCATAGAAACTATATAAACGTACGGTAAATGTACTAGTCCCCCGACAGTTAGTGCATATTTCGGTATTATTAATTAGAAGCTTAATATTTGGTTTACATGCTAGGTTTTTCAAACATGGGGTTGGTTGTTTTCGCTGAAAATTGATCATATATATATATATATATATATATATATATATATATATATATATATATATATATATATATATATATATATATATATATATATATATATATATATATATATATATATATATATATATATATATATATATATATATATATATATATATATATATATATATATATATATATATATATGTATGTATATATATAATTATATATATAAATATATATATATATATAATTATATATATATATATATATATATATATATATATATATATATATATATATATATATATATATATATATATATATATATATATATATATATATTTGAGATTAAAAATTGGACGTCTACAAGATGCTTAGTGTATTTATTGAGGTATATTTATTTATACTTACATTAACAATCAGCATCCGGTCTACAACGCGCAAACCATTTGAAGTCTGCATGTTTATTGTCGTGTCGTGTCTGACGTAATTTTTCGCTAGTGAGAGGTGATATTTCTGAACGTAAGTTATTCCCCCTCTGTAGTTAAATTTATCGATTTCTTTGTTCTGCATACATAAAGACTAGTGTGTGTAAAGTTTTCTGCCTTCCAAAGCATATTTTATGAAAATATGATTGGAAATTTTTCATGTGCAAAGACTAGAACCGTCTTATAGGATTTTTCCAGTTATCGGACAAGAGCGTCCGAATACTTAAAAAAATCTAGCGCATCAGAACCGCTAGGAAACTGATTTTCGAAGAAATTATCTTTGAGTGACTTAAAAATGTATGAAGACATAAAACCCTTCTTTGTAGTATCATATTAGCAGCAATAAGTCTACCATAACATGCTACTATGCCTGGGGTTGCCATCCGAAAAATTTCCAAAACTCGGAAAATTTAAATATCGGTTGCTTATTTAATTGTATACAGTTGGGCACAAAACTCTCCATACACCCTCAAAATTTCATAAATTTAGTAGAAAATGCAAATATTTATGAGAATTTTATATGCAACTTTACTGCAAATGTATTTTTATTAACATAAATTAAAAAAAAAAGTTACCTTAATCAACTTATAACCGTAAAAACACAAAAAAAAGAAAGGCAGTAGGGGCAAAAGTTTTCATACATTATGTAATTGAACTGAAAATTTTACATTATTTAATATAATTTTATATTTCAATATTTTTTTGCGCCACCGTTGGCATCAATAACAACCTGCAACCGTCGTGGCATTGAATCCGCCAAATTTTTAGTAACTTCCAGAGTTATTTCTCCCCAGGCTTGTTGAAGCGCAGTTTTGAGTGACTGCTTGCTGCTGGTGTTAATTTTCGAGATTTTTGTTTTCATAAGTTTCCAAGTATGTTCAATGGGGGTTAAGTCTGGCGACTGAGGGAAGGAAAACAGCTGCATTGGTGCATAATAAAGCAACCAGTTCTTTACAAAACGTGTAGTATGTTTGGGATCGCTGTCCTGTGTCCTGTTGGAATATCCAATGCCGGCCAAGACCCTAATTGTCCACGGAAGGTTGCAAGTGTTCTTCTAACAGTCTTTTATAATAGTATTGGTCCATAATACCGTCTATAAAGACCAATCTGCCAACCCCACCAGCTGCATTTCCACCCCACATTATCACATTACCAACCCCGTGTTTTGCTGTTGGTATCAAATTCTTCAGTTGCAATGCTGTTCCCTTTTTCGCCAGATTCTTTCTTTGCCATCATTACCGAACAAGTTGAACTTGCTTTCATCAGTAAATAAGACAGTTTTCCAGAACTCTAAATCCTTTCCTAAATATCGCTTTGCAAATTCAATTCGAAGCTGCCTATTCTTTTCAGATATTAACGGTTTTTTACGAGGAACTCTACTTGCATAGCCATCGAAACATAAGATCCTTCGGATGGGTTTAGGGTGAACACACTTATTCGCAGTACTAGCGACATGTTCCACCAGTTACCAACCGGTGATCCTTGGGTTTTTGTCGACCTCTTTGAAGATCATGCTGATATCCCGCCTGGAAAGTTTCTTTGGTCGTCCATTTCTTGGATTATTTTTCACTGATCCTGTATTTTTATGCTTTTGAACAATGAATTGGACAGTGGCATGGGATAAATTAAACAAAACTCCAATTGCGCGGTATGATTTTCCATTTCTGTGCTCAGCAATAATTAATTTTTTTATTTCAACACTTACTTCCTTACGCTTGCTCATTTTGCACTCCCTTTGCTCGCAGATTACTAAAACAAACTAATCATTATATCGCATTCACGCATTTCATAGGAAATACAACGGTTCTTTGAAGAAAATCAACAGTAAAGCTATGCAATGAAGAACAGAGTACACTATCTGATCAATGTATGAAGACTTTTGTCCCTGCTGAATCTCGTTTTTTCTGGTGTTTTTACGGTTATAAGTTCATTAATGTAATTTTTTTATAATTTATGTTAATAAAAATACATTTGCAGTAAAGTTGCATATAAAATTCTCATTAATATTTGCATTTTCTACTAAATTTATGAATTTTTGAGGGTGTATGGAGAGTTTTGTCCCCAACTGTATGCTTTGCTTATGAATACAAAATGGAAGCATCTGTTGGTGCAATATTTACGAAATTGTCTGGTGCTGGCAATCATGCGTTAGCACCATAGTTGTTTCTCGTTGAGTTAAATCCACCCTGTGAATTTCGTTTCGATTGAATGGCTGGGCTGGAGGTTATAGGAGTGAATAAAATTTTATGGTAACCATCCTAGCATTTTCACCTGAGCGTCCTAAGAGCCGAAACAACACTCATCCGAAATATGGATTACGATTTACATATGTAGCAAATTACGCGAAGATGTCACAGTGAAAAGTCAAAGCAATTGTCATCGAGAAATTATTATCAATACTGTATTCATAACATTACAGTATTTCGATAACAGAAGCATTTGTCTCTATTTGACATTTTGTGCTAGCTTATTCAAATTGCATGGAAAATATATTCAAGAAAAAGAAATCCAAACCCATCAAACAGTTAATCTTGAAATTTAAAATTTCTTCAAAATTCATTACCAGAGAATAAATTCAGTTCCTAGGTTAACCTAAAAAAAGGACATGGCTGAACCAGTGCTGTACATGCATCGACATGTGCAATACGTGTACACTAGATGGAAAGTGCGCCAACTCGTGAATTTCCACGGAACAAAGAAGCGTCATGATGATGAAAAAAATAATGCGAAAGAAGTTGATTTCAATTTTCGAATAAAGGGTACATTATGCTCATTTGTCCACCCAACATTAAAAAAACACTGCGGATAAATACCTAGTGCATCACAAAACTCAGGAACTGTTTATAGTTCAGGAACACCATATCACACCAATCCTTCCAGTTCTACAAAGTTTTGAATCGCACCCCCACAACTTTGAGTTTTTTCCTGTCAAAAGCTTTCACATTATTCTTTCAAGACATCTTTCTGCCCTGCTCCTGAAAACTGCAGTGACTATTGTCCTTCTCTCCAACTATGAATATATAGTATCTTCCTCTCATTCTAAATTTGTAATGCGCTTGCACTTCATCCGAGTGCACCGAAACTTGCGAAAGTTTGTGAATAAATCGACGCTAGGCTAAATTTTTCTCTTTACTGGTATGTACGTACTAAGTACATTATCTATTGAGGGTTAGACTGGTGTGGTGGGACTGTTGGCAAAATTTTCACTTTCACGTGAAAGTTTTCCTTCATACCGATTCTTCGATTACCGTATGCATGTACTTTGCCTTACTTTGGGACAAAACATTACTTAGTTTGTTTGCTTTATTTTTGGTATCGGTGGTGTACCATTGTGGTAACGTTGATTAGCAATGTGCAATGGAGGGAAGTGGAGTTTGAAATAAAGGTGATTTATGAGTTTGAATTTGTATCATATGACCAGAATGGTAAATTTGATGCATTTTGTTTGGAGTGGTCTATCAAAGACTTCGTTCTATGACGATAGCCAGATTCATTTTAACAAAATAGTATGTTTTTTACGTCTTTTAAATTATATTTAATCACATCTTTATGTTTTTGGATGGTTATAAATCACCGCATGTTTATGTAATTGGTTCGCATTCACGCAATTTATGGCTAATTTCAGTAGCACTGATCCATTTGCGATCGCTATTTACCGATGCTGATACCAAAGTTAGGAGAAGACTCAGTATTACTTCGTAATAATCGCAATTTCCAAAATACAGCTGTGAAATGAACGTAATTATTGAATCATTTATAAAAGTAATTGCTATAGATGCCTGCTTCTTTTCAAGGCCTTTTCGAATGTAAGATACATACATACATATGTATTCTGACACCTTTATGACAGTCAACGTTTAGCATTGAAATCAGATGAAGAGCCAACTATGGTTAGTATTAGGTTGTACATTACGTCTTTCTCAAAAGCGTTGCCATTAATTGATTTGTTATTTTTGTGTAAACTAAATCTGATGCTTTTTGTGGCATGGTCTAACCTCCTTTCAGTACTGCTTCGCTACAAAGCCTAAAAGAAATAAAATTAATGCGCGTGCTGCAAAAATAATTCTTCTCATTCGTAGTATTATTTTCAGTAGGCAAATCTTTGTCAACATGGTAATTAATCCAGCCAACATGGCATCTAATTCCAACCCATTCCAAGTGATATATTCAACATCCGTTCCATGACCAGTATTACATCTAAGTACACTTCTAATGTCCAACCAGCAAATTACCTTTAAAATTCGTACTGATAATCAACATTTCATGCAAAACACCATATTTACTACCGAAGTCCCTGAATTTCTAAGTATCAGATTCTGGACGAAATTCACGAAAAACCACATATGTACAGTCTGTCAAGAATGAGTTTACACATAGGAAAAAAATTCAATTTTTCATCTTTCTAATTATAAAATACTACTTTTTATTTATGTAAATGAATGTTTTTTTCTTAATTATAGTTATTTACATTATTTCCAACCGATATATACAAAAAAAGTACAACTTTAATGCAAAACAAGAACGAAAAGACCAACGAAAATAATTATTGCAATTCTTGAAGTGTCAAGAAACTCTTTACACAAATTATTATTGTATTTAATATTTACATATTTACAGGATATTTAATATTATTTGGTATATTTAACATTTGGTATGACCACCTTTGGCATCCACCACACATCGCAACCGATTTTTCATTGAATGAAACAACTTTTGCAGGTCATACGTGGTTGGTATTTTTTGCCATTCTTCGAGAATCGCAATTTTTAAGGCAGTTCGGTTTTTGGATTGCCTTTGAGCGACTTGTTGTTTTAAGTAAGCCCATAAATTCTCGATGGGACTTAAGTCCGGACTCTTGGCTGGCGTATCCATCACTTTTTCGCAGTTGTATAAGGGCCACATTCGCACCATGTTCGCCTTATGTTTGGGATCGTTGTCCTGGTAAAGCTTAAAATTTGGTTTGCTGTTATGCATAAACCCGAATTTCTGCGCACTGCTTGCCAAATATGTTTTAAGGATATGCAAATATGGTTGGGTGTCCATGGTTGACTCGATGAATGCCAAGTCTCCTACTCCTCTGCTTGAGAAGCACCCCAAATCATAACGGACAACTTACCAAATTTTACAGCCGGAATGATATTTCGATTTTCCAACGATGTTAAAGGCTTGCGCCACACTCGAGCCGGTCCATCATTATAGTACAACATCATTTTCGTCTCATCGCAGAATATGACGTCGTCCCAGAAGTCAACGGGTTGAGAAAGGTGCATCATAGCGAAGGAAAAACGCTTTTCGATGTTTAGTGCAGAAAACAGTGGTTTCTTTCGTGCAGCTCTTGATGAGAACTTATTTCGTAGGATGGCCTGTCGTACTGTTTCATGGAAAACAGCAGCATCACACTCTTCCTTGAGTTCCCTAGCAAGTGTTCTGGTCGAAATCCAGGGGTTTTTTATCAAGCTTCCTTATCATAAGGCGCTCTATACGTTTAGATATTTTTGGTTTTGAGCCACCTCCACACTTTGGCTCCAATCTATTCTCATTTTCAGCACGATTTATAACGTTATAGACTGCCATTCGTGCTACACAAAACATTTCCGACAGTTCCTGTGCACTTTTACCTAATTGGTGATTATAGTATATCATCTGAACTAACTCAAAGGATAATCTTTTGCCTGGCATTTTAAAACACAATATCTCACTTATTTATGCGTATTAGCCAAAAATTAATCACACACTAATGATCAAATTTATAGAGCTTTACAATACAGACCAAAAATTACGGTAAATTTACCGTATCGTTGCAGTAATGCAAAAAAAAACTTTTGTGTAAAGAGTTTCTTGACACTTCAAGAATTGTAATAATTGTTTTCGTTGTTCTTTTCGTTCTTTTTTTGCATTGAAGTTGTACTTTTTTTGTATATATCGGTTGGAAATAATGCAAATAACGATAATTAAGAAAAAAAAAATTATTTACATAAACAAAAAGTCATATTTTTTAATTAGAAAGATGAAAAATTGAATTTTTTCCCTATGTGTAAACTCATTCTTGACAGACTGTATGTATTTCTGCCTTCAACCGAAAATCTAATCTACGTGTACCTCATTTCAATATTTTCTTATGATTCCCCCTACCAGTGCGGCCGGCTTCTCTTCTAGTCGTCGTTCATCGTTTGCACACTTTCATATCGCACAATTTTTATCACTTCTCCGTCTAATTCCTCCTCTTAGACACTGACCTTCATCATTCCAAAATTTCTTAAAGCTTTTCTGTTACTTGGCGGTGTATGCTCCGTGCACAATAACAACGACGACTGTGCCACGGTTTTCATGATATCTTTTATTAGCTACCCACCCACTACACTGACTTCCTTTCCCGTGCCAACTACGTTCCCCACCCGAATGGTTTTTTGGTATTTTGGTATTCTTATTTGCCAACGATACGGGACACAAAAGCCTGTTGGTAACTCCTCATTAGATTTGCATGAAAGTTTCTATACACTCGAGTGCCTTGACGATTTCTAAGGAGCAGCGCAGCTGCTTTATGTCGAAACAAACAAGAGAATGAAAAATAAAAAATAACAGTTTCGAAAACAAAGAAACTTAGAATGGGGCGCCTAGGAAAACACTGTACCGTGTGTCAACCGTATGTCAATGTGCCCCCTGACATGCAAAACAAGGCAAAATGACGCGATTGCCGAACGAGGTGATTATTTTTGTTCTTTTTCTGTTATTAAAATAACAGGCAGTAAAGAATGTGTAAATTGCGCGATTTTTGTTCCATATGCAAACGTATTCGTAAAGTTGGAGCAAGTCGCAAATATAATACAGAGAAGAGAAAGTGCGACACTGGTTCATTGGAATTGTATGTATATGGTTCTTAAATAATAAAAAATTGAAGTTGCATAGAGATGTTTCGGCCATTTTAATTTTGACGCTTTTTAAGTTATTTAAGTCTCACTGATTTAAGTAGGGAAGCCGTTCTAATATCGTGTATGTACATATATTTAAAACATTTTCATTCGTAGTTAAGCCTAGTGCTCTTTATGAAACGAAATTTAACGTCAAATCTCATCCAAAGTGAGCTTTTCATATCGTCGAGGAACATCTCGTTCGCTGTTCCGTACTATTCGGGAAACGAAATTGAAAATGCTAATAGTGAGCACTGACATTTCGCAGCTTTTCAATAGTATGGTTCGCTTTTGGATGAGCGAAATAGGACATCTGTTCATTTCAAAGTGGAAAATCCAATTCAATGTGCTAACTGTTGATATTACGGCAGAAAACGTAGGAACGAAAAGGAATAGCGTTCTAATTTCAAAAATGTTCATATCTGTGCAAAATTTTGAATCCCACAACAATATCTAGTATTAATTTATGCATATTTTCTCGCTGCTGATTAAAGGATACTTTCCGTGGCATTTCGTTCCGTTCGAGTATAGTACTAGGCTTTACCCCGAGATATCAACGCGCGCCAACACATAGATAATTTCATTCTCTCATTTCTATTTTATTTCCTCGGACACCCACACATTTCTGATGCATTTGGAACAGAGTGAAGATTTTTACTGCAACTCGTAGTTTGACAAGAGTGACAGAGATGGAAATAGTTCTGAAAGCACAGAATTTTAAATGTATGGCTGTAGAATAGGAGGTTGGGAGATTGCAAGACCTGGGGTGATAAATTTGTTTTGGAGAGAATATATGGACAATTTTACCCGCAGACGTAAGAACTGACAGTTAAAAAATTGTCGATTTGGTGGCCAACGCGATACAGATATTTTAGAAAATCTAGAATGTATACAGAAAAGCCAGATAAATATTGGTTGGTGTTTAAGATTTGAATATAAAATCAATTTTTGAAAGGAAGCTAATTTCTTTGAATTTCGGGATGTGCTACTGATAAAAGCGTGTTAAAAGATGTGTCCGGCAGTGTTGCCAGAAAATTTTCGTTCATGGAGCCCAATTTGACTTCTAAAATAGCCCAAAAGAGCCCAACACTTGCCACAGAATATATAATTTTGGCCAAAATTATGCCAAAAGTTTTTCTTATTAGATGCGAAATTTTTTTTTTTATCCACTTCACATGGGCTATTATGTTTTGTTTATCTATCTACTCTTATATGGTCGAAAACTATATTAACAATTTCATTTTCTGATATAGTAAACGTGTAAATTGAAGAATCCAGTATTTGTATCATATCTGGTGGTATTTTATAGTCGTTGCAACATATTTTGTTGAAATTCAAGAAAACTAGAATTTGCATCAAAGATGTCAAAAAATTTATTTGCACTTTATTTAAAATTTTAGTCCTTACGTTATTTATCATAGTAAAACATGTATCGACTATTTTATTAGATGCAGGAAGATATAGTAATAAAAAATCGAGCTCACATATTTCTTTGAAATTTTGTTTTCCAGCAGCAGATTTTACTTCATTGGCTTTTGCCGAAATTATTTCCGTGCTGTTTTAATTTTTTTTTTTTGATAATTTGCTCATACTTATGAGTTTAACTAACACATTTTTAAATTCCAATCTTCTTGCTGACTACTTTAGGCAGACGGTCAAATAATAGACTAGAAATAAAGCGTAGGTTCAACCAAAATTTAAAACATGAAGAGAAGAGATTTTCGTTCAAGATTGAGGAAATCAGTTGCGAATTCAACGTTATATATTTTTAGCGGTTGAAACCTGGGCTGGTCAGTGGAGCCCAACAAGTCGCCAGTAGCCCAAAATTAAATTCCACCGCCAAATGCAACGGAAATATAGCCCAATTGGCGAGAAATCGCCCAATTTGGAAACAGTGGTGTCCGGGCTGGGAGCAAATTTGCTTAATTTATCGATCGTTTCGTTGCTGAGCCACTGCTTACATACACTCCGCAACAAAAAGATACGATACCCTGGAAATATCACCGATAATGTAAAATTCGTTTACCTGTTGATAATTTTTCTACATATTTTGAAAGCCTGGTGCGACTAAAAGACACGACGGAGGAGATAGCGGGTGCGTTAACATTTACTGTTCAAATAGTCAACAGGTTTACAAGTGGTATCAGTATTTATTCTGTGATTTTTATCTTTGTGCAGTGTTTTAAGTATTAATGTTTCTTTTTATGCTAAAGATATGATTCAAATGAGTCGCGGTAAAATATTCACTGACAGTGAAATACAAACTATTATAAAATTAAGAAGTGAAGCAGCAGATCCCTAAAATTATAGAAAGGAGAAAAGTCTTGGAAGGCCTCGAGCGATAAATGATCGGAATTCACGAACAATTTTAAGAGAAACGCCAAATTAGTTCTGCGGGATCTGCGAGATAAATAGCATAAAAAGCGGGTGTACACACAAATTTACACAACGTACAACCCGTCGTACAGCACGTGCTACAACACGCGAAGTATATTCAGCGGAAAAAAACCATAAAAAAACCGCCGCATACTAAGTAGCACACAGCTAACGGAATGAAGTTTGTACAACAATACCAAAGCATAAGAACTAGGCATGGGTAACGCAGCGCTGCGCCGCGCAATTGCGTTGAAGCACTAGCCATGATACAACTGCGCTGATACCGATTGTCGGTATCAGTAGCGCAGTAACGCACTTAGGTATTAGTAGCACAGTAACGAACTTCGGTTTCAATGGTGTTGGCGCTGCCGCTTTGCAATGCCAACACCATTGGGCTTGGCGCTATGCTACGGCGCGGCGCGAAGATATGAGTTGAGTATACTTACCTCAAGTCTGTTTGATGCAAAGCAATATACCTACGCGTACGCACGTTTCCACGCGCTTATTTGATTTGCCTTCAAAAAGCTAACACTGCGTTCAAAAAGCTAACGTGAAACTGAAATTCATTCAAATTTTTGTATGAAAGTTTTTCTCGAACGGAAAATCAATGGCATTCCAGCTCATATTTTCTTTTCCGATCGGTTCGACTCAAGCCACTTGAGTTTTATAGGCTGCATGTGTACTTCTAGCAAGAACCGCAAAGTAAACATTATGAAAAGCGATGCGATCGTGGTCAGTGGCGTGCATTAGCTCTTCGTGCAGGGTAGGCAGTAACATAAGTGTCTTAGAAGTAAACATTACGGGAAAATGAAAAATGATAATTGAAAATACTATGCAATGCATTATATTCATCAGCATACATTTTTCGTGCTGAAGAATATAATTCAAGATAAACAAAACAAACAGTGACTGTGCTTGCAGCCAGTCAGCCAAGTAAATTTATCGTAAGACTTGCAATTAAACTGACTGATAGCATTCCTTTTTTTTTAGTTAAATCCAACGCTGGTGTCATTCTGCCCCCCACTGAGATGACTCGACACTTATTTTCGAATGAAAGGGCTGAAACCCCAACTCCATCAACTTTGATACACAAAGGCTTTCACATAAAATACACACCAATGCTTCCATTTCACAAGCTTATAGTTTTCTTCGGAAACTGAGTTATTAGCTCACTTCTTTTATTTATTCGTTAAAATTAGGTTGATATATACTAACTTTCAATCTATAATAACCGTTCTCACGTTGTGCAAATGCTTTGTACTCTAGAACTGATGAGACAGAATTGTCATTCAAAACTAGGTAGAATTCTGTCATTTTATGTATAATTATGGAAACTATAATTTTTAAAATTCTTTCAGGTGTTACTATACAAAATAACACAAGTGTTTCACATAATATATATATATATATATATATATATATATATATATATATATATATATATATATATATATATATATATATATGTATATATATATATATATATATATATATATATATATATATATATATATATGTATATATATATATATATATATATATATATATATATATATATATATATATATATATATATATGCATACATAAAAATATTTATGTAAAAATTTATATGCATTTACACTTTATTTCTGCTGGCAACTCCCTTGCATAATGAAAACTCAGCTCTGGCTGCCTGTGCAGCGTGGCTGTTCACTTGTCAGCGATGCCGTGCACTTGTGCAGCATGGCTGCGAACTATTTGCACTTGTACAGCGAACGTTAGTCATGCAGCGGCTATGGTATCATCTCTCCTAGCGACAACCGAAAATTCATGAAGGCAGGCATGCCTTTGGCCGGTATAAAATAGTACCACATCTCACACATACTGTTGTAGCTGGGGGCAGTTGAACATAGTGTTCTGATACGAAATTCGTTTTACGGTGTGCGTAAGGTAAAGGCATTCAGACTGCATGCCTTTCAACGCTCATATATGGGTATTTTTTGTTCTTATTTTGTTGAATTAGCTTGCGAAATGGGAAATATGGAACTTTAGAGTCAGAAATATACGAAGTTGCCAGATAATAGTAATTAATGTAAATTTAACTTTCAGTTTTGATTAGTAAAATTAATATAAAATATCATTGATATTGTATAGTTGGATAAATAGCAAGAAAAATATAAGCCGCACAGCAGGGTAGGCAGTGCTTTTGTGCCTATATGAAGTGCACGCCCCTGATCGTGGTATCATAGCGTCATGGTATCAGCGCAATGCTGCCAGCGCCGTATGTGAGACCGAGAAACGCAGTGAGTATCACACATAGGCGAATGAGATCATGGTATCATAGCGCAATGGTATCAGCGCAGTGCGCTGATACCACTGCTGGCGCTGGTATCAGTGTATCAGCGCTTCAAAATTTACTGCGTTACCCATGTCTAATAAGAACTAATAAATAGCATGGAAACAACAGTATTGTGCGATATTTGCCCGATAGAAGAGATTTGCAGAGAGTGAAGGATTTACCATCAGCTGGCACATAAGAAGAACCAAAACCAAAATAAGTTCACTTTGTGATATGCAAAAGTGAGAAAAGCATACTCTCAAACGACAGGTGAGAATGTACATATATATCCATGTTAGTATTGAAGTGCGTATAATCCCATCACCGGAAACAAACGAATATCTCTGTATTGGGTTGCATAAAAGTGTCGGAGATATTCGTTTTACTCGCCAAATCGTATCAAAAGTAATATTCCGCGTTAACTACCTTATCGCTTACCATTTTAATACTCAGAAAATGTTTTAAGAAAATCAATATTGAGTAAATCGCCATTCGTTAAAATAGTCTCTTTGGCAGAGCACATGTATATTGCCTAGTGGGAATGAGAAACGTATCTGATCGTAGAAGCGTTGCTTGGCGGGGTACATTGTTTGTGTCTTTTTTCAACTTGGATTTGGATATTACTATCTACTTTTCGCAATCAGTGTGGAAATATTGCAAATTGTATCGCAATTCATCCTTTGAACTATTTTAATTTGGAGCTAGTGCTTTCAGCACTTTGACTCCCTTCCTCTCAGTGAGCGTTCCTGCGATCTCCTTTTCCTCTCTGGCTTATGTTAGTCTCTTGGTTGCTCCCTCGTAGATCTACTACTTTAGCTTCCTAATTCTCGTAAGTTTAAGTAGATTTCGTTTTCTCTCTGCTCTTGGTATCTTAACATAGCAAGGGTGCTGTTGGAATGTCTGTCGATTGTGTCGAATAGTTTTAGTGCCTTGTCTCGTATGAATTTGTCTATTGTTTCTATTCGTAAAGGCCAAGATTCAATCAACGCCTATGCGAAATGCGAATCGCATTTTTTGACAGGAGCACGCAAACGAATCGCATTTGAAGAACCAATCGGTGCGATTCGCATTCGCGTCAAAGCTGCCAACTGGAAAATATGTAAAGTGAGTGAGGTATTTGAATTCGTTAGTGGTTGTAGGATACGGTGCCATTTCCGAATATTGTGTAATTAATTGAACTTACTTCGATTTAAACCTGAAAATAATCTGTTTGTTGCGAATTGACATTGTTATGAGAAAAATACATGACATCCAAGAAAAATACATGACCAAAATGTTGACTGGCGTATTGTTGCTATTAGCAGATGCAACACTCCCGGACTCTGAGGGAAGCTCTCCAAATTACTTATTAATAAATCAAAAAGTAATTGAATCGTATTCGGTAAACAAAGTCACAAAATATTAAAATTATTACATAACATAAAATTATTCAAACTCCCTGATCTGTAAAGCATACTGCGAAAACTATATATACTGTAATGTTTCCATGTTGATTGACGTGGGTATGAACTATCAGACAACAAACTAATTTTCTTCTCTTCCTTAATGAATGTGTCACAAAAATTTCAAAACCTCAAATTTGAGATTATAGACATATTTTCATAAATATATTTTGACAACTACCTAACACAAACATAGTCATCAACAATTTTTCCCACCCATTACTTTTTACGAACAAAATGAAATCATCTCTTGCCAGCTGAAACAAATTTTTATTCAAATCTTTCTGCGAAATTAAATGGCATTTCTCAACTAAGTTACTGCGCTACAAAACTTATTGCGAACAATATCCAATCGTGAAATCTACTTATTTTCGCATGAAAACCAATAATCCCTATTTTCTTTCAAACCAACCGCCACTATAAATTTTTTTACCCAAGACCCAACTTACTATTATATGACATACATGATGTACATTTTCTTTTCGTGCAATTGGCCATTCCGACAATTCGTGCGACTATTTTGCTCTTTGCTCAAACTAGTCGCATTCGCAAGTTCGTGCAAATTCGCATTCGTCGCGAATGGTTCTATTCGCTGCGTCTTGCATATGATTTGCCTGTGCTCAAACTGTTCGCATTCGCGTTGATTGAATCTTGGCCTTAAGTCCTTGTGTGTGTCAGTGTTTCTGATGTTCCAGGGTGCCCATGTTAATTTCCTCAGGGCCAGGTTTTGGCATGTTTGTAACTGTTTCTTGTTTGTCCTGTGTGTTTGGTAAAAGATGGTGCTTCCGTATGTGATGGTTGGTCTGATGATCTGCTTATAGATAAGGGCTCTGTTCTTAATATGAAACTTTTTAGATACTAGTAATGGATACAGCTGGTTCAGTATTACGCTAGCTTGTATTCGTTTGTTCTGTATGTGCGTATTTCACGAAAGTCTGGTGTCAAAAATGAGTCCTAAGTATTTGGCTGTCGTTTTCCACTCTATGGGTTCGTTGTCTACTGTGAGTTGGCTTGGGTTTTGCCTTCGTCGTCTTGTCACAAAGATTGCTTGCGTTTTTTCCGCGATGATACGAAACTTCCATTTCTGGAAGTAATTGATCAGTGTATCTATGTAGTGTTGGAGGTTGATGGTTATAAATTCAGCCTGTCGAGATGTGTAGTAGATGCAGGTGTCGTCTGCAAAAAGGGCGATTTTTGTTGTGGGCATCATCGGGATGTCTGCAGTGTATAAGGTATACAACAGTGGTGAAAGTGGAGAGCCTTGTGGAACTCCTGCTTCTATTGGTCGTGTGCTTGAGAAGTGGTCATTTATTCGAACGGAAAAGGTTCTGCCCTCAAGGAATGATGCAGTCAATTGTATCAGAGGTTTTGGGACATTGAAATCGTACATTTTAACGATAAGACCCGCGTTCCAGACCTTGTCAAACGCATTGGAAACGTCATACATGACAAGGCCTGTTGATTTCTTTTGGTTGAATCCAGTTATTATGTGCTGGGTCAACCTGGCTAGCTGTAGCTCGGTAGAGTGGTGGGCTTTGAACCCGAACTGCTCTTCTGGAATGATGGATTTGTCAGTGACTACTTCCTCAAGTCGTGAAAGTATTAGCCGTTCTACTAACTTCCCGATTGAGGATGCCAACTGCTTAATTTCTTCTATGTCCGTGGGACGGATCTCTTCTTCTCTTTAAGTAGCTGTTTCTATAATGTTATCGGCTCTTCCTTCTATCTCTTCTTCCTGGTCGTATTCTTCTGGATTTGTTGTGTTCTCTTTGAATTGCAGTTCTAATGTGTCTGCAAATGCCTCTGCTTTTCCCTCGTTGTCATATTTGAGGCCATGAGGACCGTGGATTGCCGGTATCGCTACTTTGTTTTTTTGTCTAAAATATTTAGTCATTTTCCAGAAATTGTTGTCTCCTGGTTCCATACTTAGGAGAAAGTTTTCCCACTGTTCGTTCTTGAACTGTGAGATCTGTTGGCTGATTTGGTTTGTGAGACGGTTCACTTCCCGTCTTAAGCTGGGATCTTCAGTGCGTCTAGCTCTTCTCCTTATTCGATTTCTTTTCCAGATCAGCTCTTTAATTTCCCTTGGGAGCTCGTATGGGTTATAGCCCTCTATTGGGGTCTTTGTGGTGAATTCTTCCTTCACTTGGGCTATTTGTGTTGATAGGTTTTCAATAGCTCTATCAATGTCTCTGGCTGTTTCAAGAGATGGCTGTGGGATCTCGGTCTCCATTGGGCTCTGAAAACCCTGCCAGTTAGTTTTTTATCTGTATTTTAGGGGATCGTCAATGTAGATGTCTTCTATTAGGAATAGTACGGGTTTATGGTCGGATGAGAGCTCATCTAGTACTGTGGTCCGCACATTGTGCTGGAAGTTCAAGGTAAGACCAATGTCCAGTTCATGGCTGTTAGTTATCCCGAAGTGGGTTGGCTCATTTGGAATGTGTGGGCTAACCATTTTGTCCATAACAAACTTTTTTAGCACTGTTCCCGCTCTGTTACTGCTCCTGTCCCCCCAGAGTCGGTGGTAGGCATTTAGATCTCCAGCTATAAAGACTGGTCCTTCCTGGTCTAGCAGTTTAGAGAGATTTGGGGTAAAGTTGAGTGAGCCTGGTGGTTTATAAACAGAAATTACCACGAGCTCAAAAGGCTGAGTGTGGACTTTGATTGCTGTTGCCTCTAGTTGGTCGAGGTTAGGGATGGTGATATGATGGTAGCTGATATTTCTCTTTACGAAGATGGCGGTGCCACCTCCTCTGCCAGTGAGTCTATCATTTCTATAAAAATGATAGTTCGGAAAACGGAAATGATATCCAGGTTTGAGGAATGTTTCTTGAATAAGTACTATGTCGACTTTGCAGTCAAAGAAAAATTGTATCAGTTCCCCTGTTTTGTTTCTTATGGAATTCGCATTCCACGTGAGGATTGAAACATGGTTGGGAACACTCATTGTGAAAGTTTTTTAGGGGGATTTTTGGAAGCTGGAAATGCAGAAAACATTCCTTGCACCATTTTCGCCATCATGAACGTTTTTTCATCATGAACTGGAATTGCTCCTGCATGTTGGAGAAGATATGGTTCATGTATTCTGCATTTTGGATCTGAGTACCATGTTGTAGTGGCGGGGTTGGTTTTTGGGTCCTGGTGGATTTGGTTGGCTTAGCCTCAGGGACGGTGGTAGGTGTTCGCTCTTTTGCAACCTGTGCAAATGATTTTTTAAGATTATTTGGATGTTTTGGACATCCTCCATAACGCGGGGTGCTCCCCGCTGCAGTTAACGCACTTGGCCTTTTCGTCTTTTTGTTTAGTGCGTTCTGAGTGATGGTGGAGTCCATCACACTTGACGCATTTGGCTTGTGCGTGGCAGTTGCTTGCTGCATTGCCAAATTGCTGGCAATTGAGACATTGCGAGTGTCCGCCACGTGGTTTTTGGGCTTCTACTTTGCATATCAGATGACATACTGCCTTAATATTATATATGTCCGTTTCTTGTCTAGGAAGAAGGACTTTAGCAAGTCTGGAAGGACCGTTTCTTAGTTTGAGGGAAAACACCTCAATTGGGTGGAAGCCTTGCTCTTCAAGGTCTTCTTTTATTTCGGCTGGGACCCCTAATGATTATGTTAAGATTTTTTTCTTCGGGCAGAAGATAGGTGCAAAACTCTATTTTCTCTGCCGTCAGTAATCTGGTTAGTTTCCTGTGGTCCTGCGGGGTTTTTGGGATAACCTGGATTCCAAGGTAAACTCTTTTTGCTGTCTCATATTCGATTTTCAGCTCTCTTATTGCTCTGTTTATCTGCGTCCATTTTTCTGGCTGCCGAATGATTATTGGCACTGTTGATTTTGTTGCGGCTGTGTCCTTTTTTGCTTGGGCTTGAGCATCCGCTTTGTTCTCTTGTTCGCTGCTTTGAGGGGGGGTTGGTTTTTTCAAGACCAAAGGTGTCGGCTTTTTTGGCGTTGGCAGGACAGGGAACTCGCTCTCAAATTTTTCTCCCGCAGATGTCTCTGCCTCTATTGGTGTACTTTTGTTCTCGAAAGGTTTTACTGCGGTGTTGATCGGTTCTTCTTTCCGTTTTCGTTTTGAAGGTACAGTCGTTGGCGGTGAGCTATTTACCCCCATCAGTTGGTGCATTAGCTCCTTGTTTTGTTGGAAGAGTTCAGCGGTCTGTTTCCTCTGTTCTGCCAATTCTTTTTGGCTCTCTTTGAGCTTTTGCAGGATCTCCTCCATCCGTTTATTGATCTGACTTATCTGAGCCGTAAGCTCAGATATGGTCCTGTCTTTACCTCTTTGTGATTCCTCCTCTTCATCCTCACTTGACTCACTCTCCGAGTCTACGTCCGATTCACAAGCCTCGTTGTCAGAGACGTGCTCCGAGTGGTCGCTTCCTTTCATTTTGATAATGAATTCTCTCTCTAGTCTGTTTGGACTAAGTAATTAAAATACTAAATCGAAGTCAGAAATTAAGTATAACAGGTAAAAAAAAAATAAAGCAAGTAATTATAATTATAAGGGTTCCGTCGTCGGTTGCCACGGCTCCTTAATTGTTTTCGGATAAAAAGTCCTCTTCCACGTGTATCCCCCGGTGTTTCGTAGCCCGCTTACGGGTTTTTCCTCAATAAGTCAATCGTCGACTCTCTTCGCTCTCCTGATGTTCGGCGCTGATCGCTAATCCTTCGACTGATTGCCGGCTGTGCGGTAACAATAAAAATTGCAGTTTCTGTAATCCTCCTGACTGCTTTGTACGATGTACGATGACCGATGTTTTTTTTCCGTCGGTGATGTCACCCCACGGAAAATCTACCTGTGATGTAGATAACGGCTGGATCTCGGCTAATTGCAAGCTAGTTCTACGATCGGCTTGGTAGCAATTAAAATTGCTGTTTGTTGAACTCTCTTCTGCGTGTGCTCTCCTCGGCGGCTCACGGCTGAATTACTTTCCGAGCTATATATAGTTCTTAAGCTATGGCAATACCTTATACGGAAAAAAGTGATGGGGAAAAGTAATTTTTTTCTGATGAAAAGAAATTTACATTGGATGGGCTAGATGAATGGAGTTATTTCCACGGTGAATGGAAAGATGAGCTCTATAATAAACAAAGACAAATGAGAGGTGATGAAGCTATGATTTGGACCCATTTTATCATCGTTGCGAAAATATTTATTATTTCAATAAAAAAGTTTTTTATTCATTCATTCCTTCGAAGCTGGTGTAGTCCAGTGGGTAGAGCACTGGTTTCTAGTATGTGGGGTCCTGGTTCAAAGCCAGGTTCAGACATAGGACCGCGCACCGAGCTTTGAGTGCACTAAGCTCTAAATAGGTATATGTGTTTGATTAGGGGTGAAGTGAGTCGTGGAACTAATCTATCCAAACTCATATACATTAGATTGTTAATATGTGAATGAAGCTCTCTACCAGCTTCAACCCTTAGACCTAGCGAAAGTTGCCGTGGGATTACTTCACTTATATTCATTCTTTCACTTCTGTTTTTTAAAAATATTTTCTTTCTTCACTTTTAAATAAATGGCTGTCTACATGCAAAAATATTTTTTTAGTTCACCCTTTCCCTTATCGGTAAACATAACATTCTTTCGTTCATGACAAAAAAAATGTTCAAAATGTTTTCAGTAATTACTTTCCTCGTAAAACAGCAATTAACTTTGTCTTCACAAGCCTTCGCATCTTTACTAATAGTTTTGATAATATGAATTCACCTTATTTCACTTAATTCTTTTACTTTAATTATCCATACATTGAATGATTATATCGTCATGAGAAATGACGTACAAATTCCGAGCCTTTACATTCAAAAAACTTCAAACAAGATGACTTAAGGGGGCAGGATGGTTTCAAACTTAAACAAAAATAAAATTTCAATTATTTTTTTATATGGAAATACATCTCAGGAATATCCTTTGAAAATTTCAAGGCGATAGGACTAAAACTCGCAGAGATAACGGTTATTTTATGATCGTGTTGCCAGGTATATTTCCACGAGAAACCGAAATAGTCTAGCTCGAAACTCGGAGCTACATTTTTGAAGTCGGTGCGTAACATAACTCAAAAATTAATGCACCGATCTCAATGAACTTTGCCGGACATCTTTAATATGATAGATGCTCGCGGATGAACGATCGTTTTTTTTTTAAATTTGTTTTTACTATTTTTTAAAGGCAATCATAGGCTGATTTTTTATGTGAAAATTTTACCTCCAAATTAAAAACCGCACCAAAAATCGGAAATCGCATATTTTTCAACATAATTTCGTTCATCCGCGAAAAAAACTAATATATTAAATAAATCACTTCGATTTTTTGATTTCAGATGACACTCTCAGGCCAGGTTTTACGCACCGCACGACGCTTTTTTTCGAAGCACCTTTGATCTACTGCCACCACGGGATAAATAATTAATATTTCTTTATAAAATAATTCCTACATACTCTCAAAATATAGTTCTTCAATGTTTTATAAAACATTAGCAATTATTTTCACTCAAAGCTGAGAAAAAAAAATTGCAAAAATCGGCTTTTCTCCGGCCTCGGAAACCATCTTGCCCCCTTAACGCCTCAAGGCTGGTACTGAGTTAATTGTGAAGCTAAATTTTGACATGTCTCCATTATCTGTTCATTCTTTCAATCGAAAATTTTGGCAATGGAGAAAAGCACAGATACTGTTCATTTCTGACGGATAAAATGTCAGGAATCTCAATTCCGCAGTTCCAAATCGCTTCCAGTGAGGTAGTAGAAATGGAGTGGACATGCCCATAAGATTTACATTGAATGGTAGTAATTTTTTAGCTACTCATTGTCAAATCGAGTCAAATCCAAGTAGTTACCCTCCAACTTAACAATGAGGTAGAAATGGCGTAAAGGCAGCTCTAACATGCTTTGTGCGCGAGAGGATTGAAGGGGCTAATGGTGGAAAGTTATACCGTCCGTGTCCAGGGGCTGATCGCTTCTATCAGACCTGATGCTACTCAATACAAATCCATTCTGTGAATTTCATTTGTATCTCATTATGAGGTCCGGAGTTCTCGTGAACAGAAGTTTTTGATGCTTTAAATATAGGTAAATTGGAAGAGGGTTACCGTTCTTGTCCAAAATGAAATTTCAAAAGCTTTCCTTTGATTGTATAGACAAAGCATAAGATTTCTATATGAGTTGGTTTTCACTGTAAAAGACGAAAATTTTTCAGGAGAGTCGATGGTTTGAACGTTTTCACTTTCAATGCCTGCCGTAGCTGCAGGGTTGGCAGCACGTTCATAAAAAACTAAACGAGTCAAAAACTTAGTTAGTGGGACTGGATCAATGTTGTGTCCCTGTCCAATAACCATCAACGAGTCAGTAAAGCGGTCGAAGCGCAAACGTTTACTGCAAAATATTCAACAGACTCGGAAAATACTATTCCCCAACCACTTCCAGACTTGGGTTTAAAACCGCTCTGAACAAGGAGCACACGTCATAAACGCCTGCTAGGAATCATTAAATTATTCCAATTTTCGTTATGTATTTTTATCATGTACATTTTAAATGTATTTAAATTGTTAAACATCAATTGTTAAAAACTAAAAAATTAGGTACTATACTATGTCACGTCAAAGACAAAAAGGATAAAAAGGAAAAATGTGGAGTTTATAAAATTACCTGCCCAGAATGCGACAAAATATACATCGGGCAAACGAAACGGTTAGTTGGTGTTAGACTAACGGAACATAAACGGGAAGCAGCTTCAGCGAGGAAAAAGAATACAACATTAGTACGTTCAGCAGTAGCAAAGCACATATTGGAGGAGGATCACAACATAACTTGGGACAACGTGGAGGTGATCAAGGAGGTACAGCAGGTGCGAAAACTGGATGCGTACGAAAGCCTGCACATATGGAAAACCCCTATGCATAGAAGACTAAACACAGACCAAGGAAACTGTGCATCACCATTGTTCAGGCTAATTTGAACATTCATTTGATAGTGAGGAGGATAATTTAATAGTAAAGTAATTAATAGGCAATTAGTTGGTAATTAGTATAAGTCAATTAATAGACAATTAGTTGGTATTTAGTATAAGTCAATACTTTAAAAGTTAGCTCTATAAGTAACATACATAAGTAAGATTAAAATTAGACTGATAGACACTGAAGAAGAGGGCAGATTACCCTCGAAATATCGATATTTGTCATAAAATTCAATATATCTAGCTTCTAAAGGAAAAATCGGTTTTTTATTAAAAACCATATCTCACTTTTTAGCTCGAAAGAATGAACTACCAATATTAAATTGGCGTGAAATGATTGGAGATATGTGTCAATGCCATCTGCATTTTCAAAGTGAAAGCAGCTTTTAAGCAATTTTTCACGCAACTTTTTGGCCGAAACAGATTTCATGTGAAAGTTTCGTACAATTTTGCATACAAAATCGAACACAGGACTAAGCTTTATTAAAGACACTAAAGCTCGAGTTACAATCAATGCAACACAATATTGTTGCGCAACAAAACGAGTTGGAACACATGAGAACGTATGAGAGCACTTACAATGATGCAACACAACATTGTTGCGCAGCAGACTTTGCTCATACCTCAAAATTGGCATGGCAACAAAATTTTTGAAAATATTCAATTCCACCAGTTCCTATGAAAGTCCGGGAAATGGGAAATGTCATATGCAAATGAAATCAGAATTTGTTTATTTTTGTCTCATTTTTGCTTTGCAAAATACTCTGCAGCTTTTAAAGGATATAATAATCACTGATATCACTTTCAACAAGAGACAATAATTTTCCAGGAAAGATAGTATTTTTCATACATGGTTTTACTTGGATAAAGCTGAATTTACTGGTTGGTTGATTGAACTAGCAATCTTAGGGAAGTTTTGAGCACCGCATGTGTACGAAATATGTGTCATTGATTTGAAATTGTGTCTTGGACAGATTATAAAAGGCGTGTAGTATTGGTGTAAAGAAAATACTTTTTCAATAAACAATTATTAAATTGCCTACATAATTGTTTTCTGTAAAAAATAACGCTTATTTGTGTTCAGCGTAATGCGATTTAACGTAAAACTAATTTTGAAATTTTTCCTTTATAAGTTTCTCTGTAGCGTAAACTCCGATCTGATTCATAATATAGCAGTACGGATGAACTACCAAGTTTGCATGATTTGAATATTATGCTTGAGTTACAATCAATGCAACCAACATTCGCTGCCAAGTTTTGTTGGTGGAACGAGTTACAATCAATGCAACACAACATTTACTGTCATCTGTCACTGGCTATATTAACAAAATTGTTGTTCGATAATATGGATCCTTTACAGTCCCGGAAAGTGATATCAGTGAGTATTTGATCCTTTAAAAGCTAAAGCGTATATTGCAGAGCAAAAATGTGCAAAAGAAAAACAAATTTTGAATGTCATTTGCATATGACATTTCCCATTTCCCGGACTCTCATAGGAACAGGTGGAATTGGATATTTTCAAAAATGTTGTTGCCATGCCAAGTTTGAGATATGAGCAAACTCTGCTGCGCAACAAATGTTGGTTACATCATTGTAACTGCTCTCATACGTTCTCATGGGTTCAAACTCATTTTGTTGTGCAACAAATGTTGGTTGCATTGATTGTAACTCAGGCTTTAAACATGTAAAAGAAAAATTGATAAACGAGTAAGATATAGCATTTATGATGCAGTTGATGAAATTTTAATGTCATTATGAATGACAATCGGTTTCCAAATCGGATGACGCCAAATCTTCATCTGAATGCGG
Organism: Nemotelus nigrinus; assembly: GCA_947369275.1. Taxonomy (NCBI): domain Eukaryota; kingdom Metazoa; phylum Arthropoda; class Insecta; order Diptera; family Stratiomyidae; genus Nemotelus; species Nemotelus nigrinus. Next base: position 102,079,630 of record OX376373.1, on the reverse strand, counting down.
GGCTCATGACGGAAAATAAAAAGGTTCCTTAAAAGCATGTGGACATTTCTTCAGGGGGCTCTACACGATCAGTTCAGTTGTCCGTTCAGTTTCATTTGATTTGTTAGTTTAGTTAATTTTCTGCTGTGTTACTACGCGATACGTTACATATCAGTTCAGATGTCATTTTTGAAAGTGAATCATCGCGGGGTTTTGGTAGTGATCATCAAGAAGATCGCCTAGTTGCTATTGCGCTATGTTTATCATTAGATAATACTAGAAAAAGAGCAAAGTGGAGTAGAAAATGGTACCTAAGAAGTAATTTATTATCTCATGTAAATATGATGAACTTCACTTTGAACCTTGTGATTGGTCAAACTATTTACGGATGAGGGAGAGTGCTTACAAGGAACTACTGCTTTTGATAACACCGTTAATACAAAAGCTGAATACTGCAGTAATCAACAAGCCTAGACAAGCCATATCACCTCATGAAAGGCCTAATGCAACTGTCAAATTTTTGGCCACTGGTTATTCATATAAATGACTTAGATTTAGTACTGCTATATCAAATCAAAGTCGAAAGGCCCCCATTCACGAGCAGTCCATCAGTCCAAATGGCCTGAGGCCAGGCCGAAATCTCACCGTGTGTGGGAGAACTCGGAAGGTCTCATGGACTCAAGGAACCAAATTGGATTTCCAATCAACTCAAAATCCATGGAATCAGGCCATCGGGCCATTTTTTGGCTCAAAATAGAGGTCAGTCTTTCGTGAGGAGTGATAGTTTGCCTCATATTTGTATCCGCCTGTTTGATTAATAAGGTGACCAACTGTAGCAACGTGTTATATGTCGTATCATCCATTCTTAAATAATTTTGTCTATCAGAAGGCTAAAGTGTGAGTTCTTTTACCAAATTTACGTAACTCATTTGTTTTTGTTTGGCAAGCCATCTTCTTTGCCCCTTCCTTCTTGGTTTTCGTTTTTGTTTTTGTTTTTATGTAGTTGCAAGTTGCAAATGCAAAAAAACTCCTCAATATGCTTCGGATCCATTAATAGATTAAAAATAATTTTTTCTTCAAGTTCATCTTTTTTTTTTCTAAATTAATGACAGAAAATGGAATGGACTGACTGGATCGAGGCTCTATCGTAAGTGGCGAGCTAAATTGGACTTAAAACAAACGGACTCAAGCCAAATGGACTCAGGCCGTTTGGACTGTTCGTGAATGGGGGCCTTAAGTATCATAATGCCTGAAACTTGCAAAGCATATTGGTTGATACTCGCTCGATTTGGTTGTTAATGAAGAAACGAAAGAAGTTCATAATACCACAATTTCGGTGTGTATATTTCGTCAGCTCCGGCGAAACTTATATCCGAATGCTTTACTATTTTCCACTCTTTCTTGTAAGCAGAGCGCAAACTGTACATTTTTTTAACCATGGAAACGGTTGCTTCTTCATTTTATTCTTTATATTTTTCATCCAACACTTGATAACATAAATCTATTTTAATTCTGTTTTGGTACTGAGGGTCACATTGTTTCCATAAGCATGGAAAGCTACGATACATTTCTATGAATTCACTAATAAAGTCATAATCTTTTCGAGATATTTTCACAAAACGATGTGCTCACAAACTGAGTAAACAGTAAACGAAGTGGAATTGTTTTTGCGGGATGATTAAAATTGAAAAATGTTTTTGATATTTTTTTTTTTTTTTGACTAAGTGGTTTCGAACGTATGCACTGATTCTCATCTGACACTAGCTCACAGTGCATACTTGACTAATGTGACCACTTGCAGTTGAAGATCATTAATTTTTATTTACTTTAGTTGTGACACATTTGAACATCCTCGACTTATTTCCATCGAAATAATTTATTCATAAAGGTTATTGATTTGTGATCATGGTTCCCTTCTTGTCTATAAATCCGCATAGGCAACGTATATCGTAGCTTATCAAAGCAGAGAATAGTTGATACGGGAAAATCGATCGTTTTGCGGACTAAGCCTCCGAAAGCAGAATCAAAGTGGAATTGTTTTTGCAGGATGATTAAAATTGAAATTTAATAATAATTTAATATATATTGCAATTAATCGTAGTACGCGAACATACCTCATATAATGCAATGAAAAATTTTCAGTTTTCAGTCAAATAAATGGCTACCTTTGCATAGTGATGATCGTGCCTGGGAGGATAATGGGTATCTTTCCTAGCTCAGTTTTGGGTAAATTTGCGCGCCCGCGAAAGAAAAAACATACATTATTATTTCAATAAATATCTATATTTTATCTTCTTGTCGCATCATTTTTTCAATAATGTAGATAAATTCTTGGAAGAAAAAACAGAGAATCGGAAAAATGCCAGGGTATCATATATTTTTGTCGCGGAGTGTACTGAAAGAGTAGTGCATCCTACTACTACCACCCAATAGCTCCCTCCATTTAAAGCCGATAATGGTCGTGCAATCAATGAAATGGACTAAATTGAGAGCTTCCAATCCACGTTCTACTCAATGCATTTCGTGGTCTGGGCACCCACTCAAAACACACACTTTTCTACTTATCTGTCTCCACAATCACTACAAACACATTCAAATGCTGATGCACACATTTAAATGTATTTCCGATTTTTGTGCTGCGGTTATGAATGGCCCCAACGCTACCAGTGCTTCGAAAACCAGTTGGGCGTATGCTTAGTTTTCATTGCTTTACACTTGCTGCTCTCCCATTCCTTTGATAACATGGCTGTCTGTTCTCCACCTTTGGAGTGAAATTTTTCCCCGACTGTGCTGCACGTTTTCAAATCAATTTGATATAAGCTTTGTGACGTCATGGGTGCTGAAGTGCATTTTTTGTTTTATCTTGTCGCTTTTTGTCCGAACTTGTCTAAGTTGGGTGGCACGGGTCTCTCGGTTATTATTTGTATTCGAGAAAGTATTGCCTCTGTATATGCAGGTAGTATTGGAGAAAGATCGACTTCGGTGGGTCGTTGTGTTTTAAAGTGATGAAGAGGTTATTTATTTACAACGTAGTGACCACGTTTGCTTGTAGCGAAAATCGAGCAAACGAATTAGCATAATTTAGCATAAATTGTTTAAATGCTAGAATTTACAACAAAATGAGCAATTTGCATGGAAGGGGGCAAGCTTAATAATTTCACTTGTTAACAAGCATATCTTAAATTATGGAAATTTCATATTGAAATCTACTTCGGTTTTCTCCGCTGTGTTTCACCAATCACTGTATTCCTTGTTGGATTGTATCCCAAACACTTGCACACCATTAAAACTTCCCCAATCATTTTACACTTCCACATTACCGGCGCGAAATTCTATCCATAGCTCCTATGCACAACTGTGGCTGCCGGTGTGGTTATATCGCATCGAGCGCCATCAGTTACACCACTAAGCGACTTCGAGACACTCGTTTTCTTCCGACTTCGGCATCTACTACTCCATCTCATAGACTTTTTGACGATTATCCTCTTCTATCGCTCGTTTGCTGACGACATCCCATCCGAATGCTCCTCGTCATTTTCGTTTGCCAACGCCGCTGGCCTGGCTCACATTTTTGTGGAGTCCACACGTATCGCGCAATTTTTCTTCTTATTGTGTCATAGCCGTCATTGTCGCGAGTGAAAAAAGACGAGACACCTAACAAGTAATATACCGCAACAATTTTTTGTACTTTTTTCCGGCGTCTGACGTCGAGTCGGTTTGATTTTGCTTGTAGATTTGATTACTTTGTTCGGTCACAATCCGAGCATGAAGCCCGTCACCTGGGCTGTGTGCCACCTGCAGTGTCCGGAAAATAGCTGGTTATCAGATTAAATCGCTTCAATCATAAAGCTGATCCCGCGCCCACTTTGTCAGATTAGTTTTCCGGGCTCTCGGCCGGTCAAGAGGAGTCGTGTGGACGACAGTGAAAAAGTGTTGTGGAATGCGATCTGATCAGTTCGAATGCATCGGCGAACGTCAAGAATGGACTACAGCGGGTATTTATCGGGTCATCAGTCAGGAAAGTGTTTTCCCGCAAATGACATTTAATTATCCCCGGACTCGTTACCGCGTTTTCGATTTCATTGTTAAATACATATGTTTAGTGAAGAACTCAGCGAAGCACATGCACTTTGCGTAATCTCGTCTCATCACCCGACTCCTGTCCGTCTTCTTGGTTGCAGTGTCTCGCGTGCCCAGTTCACTTATTGGATCTCATGATACAAAAGTGCGGTGCATTTAACTTATGTGCATACCACGCGCCCGACCAGGCCGTGCTCTTCATCAGTTTCGCTTTTGTTTGGCCGTTCGCCCAGACAAGTTAAGTAGTAAATGTCGTGCGTTTCAGTTGAATACAAAGCTACAAAAACGTTTAATTGAAGAACGCTTCACGGACAAGCCGCGTCGTCAATCGACTACAAACAAAACGAAACATTCTCGTAGAAGATAAAGAAAAAACTAAGGCAAGCACATTGTCGAAATGATTGGTAATTGCTTGTTGATGGCGATTCCTAGCAAGCGTGACATTACCGTGTGTTAGTCGACCTCGAACAAAGAAACACGCAATGCACACGCAGAAATCAACCAGAAACGAAGAAGAAATGTTTTCACTTTCAACACTATCGTCTGAGACAACGAAGACAGTGCAGAACGCTCGTCCGGTTCCGTGAGAATCGCGTACAATTTTTTCCTGTGTTCGTTTAGAACTGTCAAAATTTAGTTTGCAGTGACTTCGAAATGCAATGTGTCGAAGTTGCTTATACATATATCGAAGTGAAGTTTTGTGAGTGACATTTCTTTATGATTGCGATTCGGAAGTCGAATAAGAATGAAAAAAAAGAATTTGTGAGGAGGTAATAAGAATATGTGAAACAAGTTGAATGGACGTATGTAGGATATATTACATTGCGGACATGGCAATGGAAGTTGAAACTGAAGATGAAGGTAGGGGCTCAAAAGTAGAATGACCAGCTGAAGATATGGACTTTATCATAAAGTCAATTTGTTAAAAAAAATATATCATCGGCTAAAAAATGCAGTCAAAAAGTAACTGAAATAACAAAAAACTTCATCAAAACATTTCTCAATATTATTTTACTATTATCAAGGATGGGAAATTATTACCAATCTTTAAATAATTAGAAAAAAAACCGAGAACATTAGTAAATTGTCAGTTGATATATTTGTCTGAAACTCGAAAAAAAAAAATAATAATCTGTTAATTGCAAACCATATGAGCTTCCTCAGAAAGAGAAACCAGCTGTCTCTTAATAATCCTTCTTGATTAACTAACACCTGTACTTCATGACTAAACCCTAATACTTTTTCATTAGAACCGTTTCATTGGCTAATGAAAGCTAGAAGAATTTTGCCCGAGATCATTTTTGAAAATTGTTTCGAAGATATACACCATTTGTAATCAGACATCAGCTCCTTGTGCATATCTGGCTGGGAGATTATTGTTGGATATATACTTAGTTAAAATAGTTTTTGTGTCTGCGACTTTTATCCAGTGAAAATTTTGGCATAAAGTTTTTTTGTTAAAGTGCGATCAACTTTTTCGGTGAAACTCCACTACGTGCCTGCCATACATAGCTGTTCAACAATTTAACCGATTGATTTTGGCTGGTATTTTTGTGTTTTTGTGGCTGCATATTTATTTTTGGAGGTGTTTTTTGTTTTTTTATATTCGGTATGTTGTCTTCTCGTGTATTTTTTTGTACGTTTTGTTAGTTATTCTTCGATTTTTGATCCCTGCTCATCCTCTGGCTGTAGCAGGGGCAAAAACTTGAAGAAGAATACTCAAAAACATACATAAACTAGACGAGAAGACAACACGATGATGATAAACGAGCAAAGAAAAAAAAACATCCTCCAAAACAAACAGAACCACAAAAACATCAACCGAGCATCTATTGGTAAAATTGTCTAACGGCTATGGGGGCATCTGCATTTTAGAAGCGAAAGTAATTTTTCACGCTAAAATTTAGTACTATACTGGAGCGACACGAAATGCTGCGAAAAGTACCCTTTAATCAGTAGCGAAACTACTGCCGACATTGATACTAGATTTCATTGTTTTGAGATTTAAAATTTCGCACCGACAAGAAAAATTGTAAAATGAGATCGTTTATTCTTTTTCATTCCCACGTTTTCGAACTTAAAATCAATACTTTAAATCAATACACCCTGAAGCGATTTTTTTCCTTTGAAATGAACCAGCGATTTATTTCGCTGAATGAAAAGGAAGCCGGCCCATTGAAAAGCAACGAAATAAAAAGTTCTATTTGCATGGGATTTGACGTTAATTTCGCTTCGCGAAGAGTAAACTACTAGCCTTTAATTTTAAGCTTCATTTTTTTCCAAACAAATTTCACGTAATATTTTGTATGAAAATTTCACGTGAAATCGAAGATGATGCGAAGCCTAACGTACATCTGTTCTAATCTCCAAGTGGTCACATCAGCCAGATATTTATTTATTATTTATTTATTATTCAATTCTCATTTAACAGAAAATCCAATTACAAAATTAAATACAAAAAATAACAAAAATCATTAACATAAAGCAAAAATGAATAAAAATAATAAAACAAAAATTGAAGAAAAAGTAAAGAGAAAAATGCACAATAAAAATAACTAAGACACTACCTTAACATATCAATAACATGTTTTTTTAAAGATTGAAAACACATGGACAAAGAACCAAGCTGATGCTCATCATGGCTTCTAAGTATTGGTGAGTTAAAATACACATCTGCACTATAAGCTGATCTCTGATTAGAAATGGTGCATATATTCGAAACCGCTTAGTAAAATCAATTTTAAAATATTATGTCACGATAGTTCATAAACTTTGAGTAGTGCCTTGTGCTAAGTTTCTGAACTGATGAGGCTCTGTGCTTGTCGTAGTTGTTCAGTTGGCGGGTGAGTCTGTCTCGACGTCCCTTGTGACATACCAGTTGGGTGAGTGTTCGTGTGAGCTTAGCAAGCATAGTGACCCATTTTGCCAAAACCGGCATTTCGTTGATAATTCTTTCAGAAAATTGAAGCGAATTCAGAAAAAACTTTCGGATTCTCAAACATATTCGTTACGATTTCTTAAAGAACAGTATATGGAAAACGTTACAAAAACGCCGAAAGTGCTCAAACTTCCCCTCTTTAGCTCTTGAAAAGCTTTTTTCAGGATTCATTCCGAATTCTTTGGGAGTTCCTTGTGAATTCTTTGCCAATTCTTTACGAATCCTTTAAGAATTTTTCGTAGTTTTTAAGTAGTTCTTGGAGAATGCTTTTAATACTTTTTGAATGAAATACTTATTATTTTTAATTACAATACTAATTCTTTTTATTTATTCTTTCATTTCATTTAATTTATTTTAAGTAACACAATTTTTCATCCGATTGTTAAGCTTGACTCTGCGGCTATAAAAAACCGTTTTTTAAAAACCTTCGAGCTCGTTCCGTCTTCTTGAAGGAAATCTTCGCACAGCAACTTCTGAAAGTTACAAGAGAATAAAAAATTTGAGTAACATTTCGAACCTTTAAAATAGACACTGTTAACATCTCAAACAACACAATTTCAATAAACTTTGTAGGCACGTGCACTTATGCATGAAAAACAGTTACACGACTAAAGTACTGTTTTAATACATAATCTACTAAACGAAAGATTAAAGGCATTAGGTTTGGAATTTCTTGTAAATTCCAACGTATATCACAACAAACTCTTAAGAATTTCTCTATCACTGATTCGTTTGCACTTTGTTTAGAATTTGTTGGATCTCAGTGAAATATTTGCAACGAATTCCGATTAGTTTTAAATTTGTTTCCTCCAAGTTTTAATCACAAAAACAATCAAATGTTTCTCATAAAATAATGAACAGTTACACCCCAGTCAATGGTTTTATTTATTTCAAGAGCTTTTTATTTTTCTATCTCTTGCGCTCACTTTCAGATTAGTCGTAACCAATTTTGGATTCCGAATTTAGCACGCTGGGGAGTAGCGTAGGCGATGCGTTGGTCATGTCCTGTGATTAGGATCCCGTGTACGTCACGAGACTTTCGAGGATCTGTGACGTATAAATGTCAGCAAGTGAAATATTTAAAGAAATATAAGAAGTGTGTGAGCTTTTTGCTTCTTACTTTTCCTCTTTTTTCTCACAACAACCCTCTTCTAATTCCTTAAATCTTCCCTCCACATCCTCTCCTGAATTGCACTCATTTCGAACGAACCCTCTTGAAATTGAACTTCTGTTGAACGATATCGATGCCAATACCAGTAGTGGTTCTGACGGTATTCCAAATATCCTGGCTAAATCTCTTTCATCATCTCTGTGCTTCCCTCTTTCTATTTTGTTCAACTTAAGTATATCTTCTGGCTCTTTTCCTTCTCGCTGGAAAATTGCCAACATCTTTCCTAAACATAAAGCCGGTGATCGTACATGCATCTCAAACTACCGTCCCATTTCCCTTCTTCCTTGCTTTAGCAAGATCCTTGAAAAAGTGGTTTACAAGCGAGTCTACTCCTTTATCCAGCCCACTCTCGCTCATGAGCAGCATGGTTTTGTCAAAGGTAAATCTACCTTAACCAACCTTCTTTCCTTCACACACACGGTCGCATCCGCTCTTGACCATCAAAAGCAGGTTGATGTTCTTTATACCGACTTTTCCAAAGCCTTTGACTCCGTCAACCATAACCTCCTTCTTCAAAAGCTAAGGTACGATGGCATTGCTGGTCCTCTTCTTTCCTGGTTTAACTCTTACATCCTCGACCGTACCTGCATTGTAACTGTTAATTCCTCCTCTTCAATTCCTTTTTATCCTGCATCAGGTGTTCCGCAAGGGTCTATCTTTGGTCCTCTTCTCTTTCTTTTGTTCATAAACGATCTTCCTCCTTTAATCCATTCTTCTTGTCTTTTGTATGCCGACGATTTCAAGATGTTTCGAGTGATTGAGTCACAAGATGACTGTATGGTTTTACAAAACGATCTCAACAGCCTACAGACTTGGTGCGCTTTCAATGCTCTCACTTTGAACATCGTGAAATGTCACAAAATGTCTTTCTCTTTGAAAATTTCACCTTTGATGTTCTCCTACTCTGCTTGTGGCTATCCTCTTAATAAAGTTGATAACTTTAGAGATCTTGGCGTAATGTTTGATCCTAAGCTCAAATTTGATAAGCATATTTCTTATATTACTACCAGGGCCTCTAAATTATCCGGTTTTATTATTAGATCCTCTAAAGCATTCGTTAACATTTCCACCTGTGTACACCTTTTCCTCTCCTTTGTACGTAGTATTCTTGAATATTGCTGTCAAGTGTGGTGTCCTCATTATGTCTACTTAAATACTGCGTTGGAGTCCGTTCAACGCAGATTTACTCGCACCCTGTTTTATACATTTCAGCTTCCTTACCGTCCTTATAGTGATCGTCTGTCGTTCCTTCATCTTCCTTCCCTCGAATCACGGAGACTTTTCCTGGATGAATGCCTACTCTTCAAATTGTTTCATAGGTTGGTAGATTCCGACATCAGCAGCCACGTTTCTGTCCGTGTTGCAGTGCATGGTACCCGCTCTTCTTTTGAGTTTAGTGTGCCTTTTGCGCGCACTGATATCTTTTTTTATTCTCCGCTGTTGCGATTACTAAGGCAACATAATGATCTACGGTTTGGTCCTCTACCGCCGACATTATATGCCTTTAAAACTTTTTTGAAAAATAATGTTTTGCTTATTACTAATTCAATGTAGTTTTTTTTTCCTTTTCTTGTTTTTCTCTATTTTTCTTAATTTGAATTTGTACTTTTTCACTTTGATTTTGTTTATTATTGCTCTTTATTTTGTATCATTATCATCTCATTATTAATTTGTTCATTTTTTCATTCTTTCATTAGTGAATTATTTGTATTTTATATTTTATATATTCAGTAATTGGATTTTATCTGTTGATTAATAATAGTAAATAAATCAATAAGTGACATTTGAGTATTGCTTCTTGAGTATGGGAGATACAATGGTCTTTGATGTCATTTATCCCTCGGGAATTTCATCGATAGAACTCCATCACCTAACATCAACTGCTCTACCTCCAGATGCTCAGAAATGAGAAGGTTCGTGGCCTTTTGTTGGATTCGAACTGGATCATCTTCAGATGCACTGAAAAAACTCATAGTGCCAGACGGCATAATTTATAGATTTCTGGCGCCATGTGCATAGTCGATTTCGGTCGATTTGTGATAAAATATAGCGCCACACGCCATAATACATAGGAACAGACGCTATGCTTATAGCCCTCCACGCCATATACTATAGTCCTCCACGGTAATAAAAAAAGCTGGGAATTCCCTGTACTACATCTTGCACATACTGTTGTAGCTGAGAGCAGTTGGTCGTAGTGTATCGATACGAAATTCATTTGAAGGTGTGTGTAAGGAAAAGGCATTGAGGCTGGAGTATAAAGGTTAAGTGTCTATAAAATATTCATATGGTGTAGGTAGTTAGCATTTGTTCTGTTCAGAAATTTGCTACCCATCCGACCTTTTTTCAAATCCATTTGTCTCGATAACCAAGGCCAACCAAATTTCTTGTGACCCCGAAGTAAGGCGAGCATAGAAGGGACGCTCATAAAACAGGCCAACGACCGCAAGCAAGCCATCTACATTCTCGGCAAAACATGAGGAGCGTCGACGAGGGAACGTTTATCTTCTCGGCGCGGCATGTCTCGTCAAGAGTATTCTCGGCCTTAAAATTCGTAGTGTAAAATGATCTATCTACAAAACGCAATCATACTTAGCAAAAACGCCCTACCTACATGCCTTTAAAAAAATTTCATGTAACCTCTACGAAAACAGTTGCGCGAAGTGTAGGGTTATGAGTAATAATACTCGTATATGGCAGTGATTATTTTCTTCACTTCTTGCTATCTATTGCGTATTTTAAGCAACCCATGACAGATGCGTGGTATGCATTTTGCACTTTGATTTGGAAGAAAATATTGTTAAAAAGATATTATTTTGCTTTGTTTCCCACTTTTTTTTAATAAAGAATAGGTAGTTTCTCTCGGAAACTCTTACTTGTCCAATAATAGTTAAAATTTTGCTTTTACGAAGTGATTGCATAAGTATTATATTTGCAGACTTACACTTCGTCAATATTATATTTGCTATCAATATACAAAGCGAGTTCTTATTTTAATTACAGCATAAGCCAATTATGCTGTAATTGAAATTTCCTTGTGCAGACAGGGCATTTTTGTTAAGTAAAGCTATTATTATTTCTCTACATTTCTTACTAAAAACAGCCCTAACCTCCTACAAATTTTTAGAAAATTGTTTGGATAAACTTCCGAAAAGCTACTGATTTGTGATCATGATTCCCTTCTTGAATTGATTCCAGGCATACGGTACTGCAAATTACATAAAAAAATATATGACTATAAATGAAAAATTACTAGCTTGTGGTCAGTTCGTATGCCAAAAGAAAGGTAAATACGGACACAATAAAACTGTAGCTGAGAATTCGTGGTTCGAGAACCGCCATACGTCCCCAGCAACTTGTATGATGGTAACGATTTAACGTGAAAGCTTCAGATATACCTATGGGCCCTATTCTGAGAGTCACCTTACGTGACGAATGAAGTGACTCTCTTGATCTAGTATTCTGAGAGTCACGCCAAGCGACTTCATCTCACCTCAAGTGACATTTTCGATATGTCGGCTATTCCGAGAGTCACATGAAGTGGTGAGATTCACGTGAGGTGAGATTTTCAGTCAAAGAGAAGTGTGGTAGAAATTGACATTTTGATAAAACGAAGAAGGGTTTTGACGAAGTTTGGATCATGAATTATGGGAAAAAAAAGTAATTAAATTTTTCATTGAATATGATTATATATTTTAATTTTAATAATGCGGCTAAACTCAACTACGTGTTCTCCATAAACCTAAATCATGACAGCGAACACATAAAAACCACTTTTAATATTCACCATTACATTTTCATAGTCCTTACATATTTAATCTTGAGTAACAAATTTTAGTATACCTGTTCCACTTGTGAATTCCTTCCTCCTTTTTAATTTTAGTAATCAGTAGCTTATCCCTGGGAATTCCCTGTTTGCGTTAGATTTTCTTGACGTCCATTTGATTTTAAATTTTTTTAAAATTTATTTTACTCCCTTCAAAGTAAGCCGCGAATCAAAGTTAGCTGGACGTCTAACTTCATGAAAAAACAACAAGTTATTTTTTCTATGACTAATGCTTTATTAAATCGAATATCTTAAGATTAAGTTTACAAAGACTTTGAAATGTCTACTTGATCAGACGATCAGTAAAGTAACAGCGTTTTCATTTGCTTCACAATGTTATTTATACTTTTCCATTATCTATAGTCAATAGGCGTACGTGATCGATGCCATATGTGTTCATCGTTTTGCAATGTGTGCTTATCTCTAGTTTACAAAGTACAGTCGCCCGTATCGTTTGAAACATTTATATTACTCATGATGCTTATCTGAGTTCGGTACAGTCATTCATTCCTTGGGTGCGGTCGAGAGTGTTTATTTGTAGTTTTTCGATAAGAGATATCTCAAGGCGTTAACTCGCGCTAGTGATATGAAGGGAGGGAAAGTTTTTTTTTGCATGCCAACGACATGTGGTGTCCGCAAGCCGTCTAAGTACTGACCACGCATAACACTACTTAACTTCAGTGATCGGACAAGAACCGGTGTCAATGTTCAAGCGTTGCCATTCAAACACAAATTCGTAGTCACTTCACCTAGAGTCACTTCACGTGACTCAGAATACGGATTCGAAGGTGACGTGACTTTCGAAGTGATGAGATCTCACGTGAGGTGACGAGAGATCTCACTCTCGGAATAGGATCCTACCTCAATCAAACGTATTGGTTTCCATGATTAAATTTTCATTGCACTTGAAGATATCTGCAGCATTTAGAAAAACACAAATCATTAAATAATAATTACTCCAATACAGATTTTTTATGCTACATAAGCAGTATAGTATCCTCCTATCCAAATAATATTCAAAGCCACTTAAATATAATTAAAACGCATATGTTTACATAAGTATGACTATGCACCGTCAGTCAGCCAGTCGTCAATCGTTTCGACTTAAAGAGCAACCTTCAACCAATCGGCGAGTACAAATCACTCAACTCATCTCAACAAAACGAACCATCGAAAACAACAAAATTATTCACACTTTTCATACATCAAATACTGGCCGTTTGACATTGAATTAGGTCAAAATACCTGTTACTGAAGATAATTCTCAAAAATATTTATTTACATCATGCAGCAACGGCAGCCGTGGCATCAGCCCACATAACGTACCGGCAACTG
>OX376373.1:102035263-102066101 GCA_947369275.1 Nemotelus nigrinus | reverse complement strand
ACCTATTGGATTGTGAAGATTAGGTTCTATAATGAAAAAAAGTTTATGTCAAGTTTTCCATTTTAGTGGGGGGGAGAGCGTGTAAAAATATTCAAAAACGTAAAAAAAACAGTTACATGGAAATACTCAAGCGCGTCAGACATTTATAGTGTATACGCGCTTTGTCTTTCTGATAGCCGATAGATATTTATCTGACGATTAACTGGTGGGGGGTGGCCGTAAAAAGGAGTAAAAAAACTCAAAAAAAAAAAGTTATTCGAGCGTGTCAGATATTCAGAGGGAATGTTAAGTGAACTCAAAAAAGTGTCCTATTTAAATGACTGACGATTTGGACGTGACCAAAAGACATGACTGATTTCTGAAAATGTAAAAAAAAAATGTTACCTTGAAATACTCGAGCGCGTCAGAGTTTTATACAGAGGGTTCAACTTGATGTCTTAGTTGTCCTAAATGATAATCTGACAATTATATGGAGGGATATTGTTAATCTGACAATTTGAAAAAAAAATTAGTTTCTTCTTTTTATTACTGGATGAAATAACTGGATGAAATATATATATTTATATATCGTTTAAAGATCTTACATCCGAAATTACGACCCTAGCATAAGCGTTGCTAGATTTTCTTCGAACACGTTTCACTCTACGATATTGCAAGATATTCATACATTTTTTAATGTTTCATGTGTAAACTTTTTAGTTTTTTCACAAGTTTCTTTTTCACAAAATACACATTTCACACTTACATCACTCATTATTAATTCATAAAATTATTTAAAAAAAACACAACAAACAAACCAACGCGTCTGGTCCAGTGAAATCCGACATAAAAAAGGCGAAATTTCGGAAAAATTAGGGCAAAGCTGAATTTTGGTGTGAACCTTGGCACTGGCGTATTGAACATCAAAAGTGCCCATCGATCCGAGTGCTGCGTTACTTTTTATACGGGGTCAAAGGTCACCAAAAGTGACCTTTCCTAAATATCACAGTAACGGTCACGTCTTCAGAAAACAAAGTATGACGAATTTGTAGCTTAACAAATTTCCAACAAAAAATATCTGCTAACTTTTTCTTGTAACTATAACCGTTTTGGAGATATATTGATATAAACATTTGCTACTAACAGCATCTTCTTTCTCAACGGAATGTTGATATCCGATTTTGACTACGACTTGGAATGTTTGTGAGTTTATTTTTCTATGTTTAAGAAGCGCAGAAAGAAAACATGCAAACAAACTTTTCTACCACACTCCAGGGTAGATGGAAAAGTGTGCTCCGAAAAGTTATCTCCCCCTTTCCATAAAATGGTATCCCTCAGCTTCCATCTGAATTATTCAGAAATGAGCTCGTTGCCTGCTTGTGGCCCACTGTTAAACAAGGTAAGATCAGTTTTTATCCTGCAATTTTTTTCATTTATTGATGATTTTAGCTACATCGCCCCATGAAAACCGTCAGATTATATGTTTTTCGTAATCCTGATAGGATTTTCTTCAAAATAAAAAAAAAATTAATCGCGCTCGAGTATTTCGAGGTGAGGTTTTTTTTTTACAACTTTGTGACTCGCCCATTTCCTTAAGCCACGCTCAAATTGTCAGATTATTGAAATATACTCTTTTCTGGATGTACTTAACTTACCTTGTCTTAATCTGACGCGCTCGAGTTTTTCTGAGGATCATTTTTTTTTTACTAATCTGACGGGCTTCCCTCAACGCACCCCACTATATTAAGGGCTCATATATGGTAGGGTACATTGCAGGATGCAGGGCTTCTCCCCATATGATTTTCTGACGCGCTCGAGTAACGCGAGAAATCCCCGCTTGGGCTCCCCTACTATTAGGGATTGTGATAAAAAATAGCGCCACACGCCATAATACATGGCGAAAAGTACATAGGCCTACACGCCATGTACTATAGTCTTCCACGCCATGTACATGGCGTGGCGGACTATATTACATGGCGTGGAGAACTATAGTGCATGGCGTGGAGGGCTATAACACATGGCGTGGAGGACTATACTGTATGGCGTGGAGGACTATACTGTATGGCGTGGAGGACTATACTGTATGGCGTGGAGGACTATATTGTATGGCGTAGAGGACTATAGTACGTGGCTTGGAGGACTATAGTACATGGCGTGGAAGACCAGAGTACATTGAAGAAGCAAATCAGCCAAAACAGTGCTACTTACAATAAATGAGCACACGGAGAAATCACTTGCTTGCAACAAACAGGCGCTGGCTGCATTTAGAGTCGCCGAAGGAGCCATTCAATAACATGCGCCCTTAGCCGATTGAGAATGTTGTCGATCTATCGACGATACTCAAGTATCACTTGCTGACATTTATAGATCCCCTCACACAGTATGGCTGCGAGTTATAATTGTTGTGCCATGAGCCATATTACATGGCTCATGGCACTATGTAATATGGCGTGTGGGGCCATAATTTCTCCGCCATGTAATTATGGCGCTGGGAGCTATACTGCATGGCTCAGGGCACTATGTGCATAGCGTGTGGCACCATAAATGCTGCGCCATGTAACATGGAACCACGCGCTATGTAGATTCTGAGATTATGGCGCTGGGAGCCATATTGCATGGCTCAGAGTACTATGTACATGGCGTATGGGACCATAAATAATGCGCTATGTTACATGGCTCTGGGCGCTATGTGGATTTTTTTCAGTGTAGTTGCAATGCTGGTAAAGTGTTGCAAGCACTAGGCATTTTCTTTATTTATGTTATGCTGCTTTCAAAGCTTTGCAGTGTTTGGCTTTCGTAAATCTTGATATTCCTGAAATCCTTTTTTCACCCTATGAGTTTAAATGCATTGTTAAAATCAAAGTGATTTGGCACTAGAAACAGGTTGGAGCACTTATAAAATATGCACTCAAAATCTACACGATTCTTCTACTGTTCATCGAACATTAGTATTTCTAGCGGTTCAGGTGCGGTTGAGTGTTTTTTTTTTAATTCAAAAATCATAGACCGATATATGAAATGGTAAGGACGTTTTTCAATCTCCAAAAAAATATTCTGACCAGCTCGTACAGATATCCATGAAAATATTTATCATGGCCTCTAATTTGCTTCTGCCGTTGTTATTGTCCGTTCCTTTTTCAACACTTTGGATATGTTTCTATGAAAGAGCCAGGCAGAAAATCAATCAGCGTCCAAAGTAGTAGTTACGCTGGAGGTACAAACGGATTGAAAAAGAAGTGAGAAGCTCGTCAATCAATCACTAGGTGGCATTGCTGACACCATCTTCTTGGTTGAAATGCCGTTGCGAAAACCGGCATTTCGTGTAGAAAAAGCATCAGATCGCGAAATTTCAATGGTGATGTGGCTTTGTGATCATCCTGAATTGTTCTATTTGGGTATTTGTATGAAGGGTTAACTTTTCTGTTAAAAAATGGTAGATGCACGCACTTTTGTAAATGTTTGGGATATAATCTAAGTGGTGACTAATAAAGAGGTTTTGCAACCCAAAAGAGAGCTCAACTTTGGCAGTTACAACTTAATTAGCACAACTCTAAACTCTCCGCATACACTCTTTATGAAGTAATTACATTTTAATTGTCTCACTTCACGAACTCTTCTACTCTTTTTTCCGATCAGAAAAAGTTCTTTGACCACTTTCGAGGTCACTCTTATAAAAATAATCTAAAATACACAGTATGAACAGCTCCAAGCACATACATATAAGTATGTTTTCGTCGAGAGAAATAATCCAGTCGTCTATCCGCGATAGAGTTTATTCTTCAAGTATAAACAAACAAACAATTAATGTTGTTTTCAGCTCGTTTTTCACGTACTTTTTAGCTGTTGATAGGATTTTAGTATCATATATGAGTAATATTATCGAGTCATGTTTATACTTTGCAAAAATACATTGCGCTGGTCATTTCACAACTAATACGCTATCGTTGGAGCTAGCAATAATAAATGATATGTGGAAATATACGTAAGAAGAATAATTGTCGAGACTAAGGCTCTCCACACACGGGTCGTTAGCCATGCGATGCGTGAGAGCTGCGTTTGACACGTGTGAAGCTTACGAAAAAAACAATTGCCAACATCCTCGTTTCATGTCCGCACACGGGTCGTCAAGAAAATGTCAGTATACGTCGTAAAATCATACAATTCGGGGCATTTTACCACCTCCCCCACGAATTGTACGTTGTCGTCATCCATCGCGCTTGCAAAAACGACTACTCATTCGATTTGAGGCCTGCAATGCACAACGCTTGAGACGTACTCTATTATATACGTAAGATTTATAGAAACAAATGTATTTTTTTTATATGTATATATGCTTAAAATTCTCAAAATTACTGTTTTATCTAAATTTTACTTTTATAATAAAAGATATCGTTGTCGACAGTTGATAGTAATGTGGCAGCTTATATATTGGATTGGAGCTTACAATGAAGCCGAATATTAAATTTTTTATATTAGCCTGCAAGCTAAATTTTACTAGTGCACATGAAATTACATCGCAAAATTAAAATAACACACATAAATAAAACAAATTATGTGGAAGAGACTTAAAGTGGTAGATTTAAAAAACTATTCACAACAAAAAGACTGAGAAATATTGACAACCAGATTCTTAAACTATAAGTTAAGAATGTTAGATTGAGGCACACGGGAAAAAAGGAGGAATATCGGAAAAATAGAGACACCAGAAGAATAATAGGGGCAACAGAAAAATAAGAGGGACACCAAAAAAAAAAGAAGAACGCACAACACGGCACTTGTCTATATGAAGGATGACATCTAGGAGAGAAAGGTTTCTGTGATATTTGGAAGCTCTGATTTTTACACAGGACAATTTACAACTGGCCAAGTCTTAAAAAAGCCTTACATCATCATGTTAGTAGCATTTTATAGCAGATATTACCGCGTGACAAAATATTCTTGAGTAGTAAAAATACGTACGGCGTCAATTATATTATTGAACACGGACCCTTCATATCTTTTAGAAAAGAATAAAATACTAGTAATAGAGAAGGACATTTAGAAGAAGAGAATTTAAATTAGGAATTTATAAGGAAGGAAAACTAAGAGAAATTTTTTGATGATGGAGCATAAATCGAAGACGTTAGATTTTTTACTTGTAAGTTTTGTTATACTATCAGAGCATGAAAAGCCCTTGGATGCAGGTGAGGAAATAATCAGTCCAGCCTTCGTAGAATTAGTAACATGCAAACACAAGTAACGAGAAAATTCAAAATTCTTCCTCCTTTCTGTCCCTTTCCGCGTCACGCAGTTTGCGGTGAATATTTTAAATGTTTTTTCGACGGCATTCCACACAGTTTGGGATTTTAGCTTCAAAGCCTGAAAAGGCCAAAACTGATTAGAGATCAATAAAACAGGAATAGATTGCTTAAATACTAAATATTTGTGCATGGTATACAGTTTTTTAGCTTTGGAAATCAATCGCAGATTTTTAACAACGGATTCTACGGTGCAGAAAAATATCAAAGTTTATTTAGTGAGTTAATTTAAACGTTTTTTTTCCTGATTATTTTCGGATGAACTTTGCACAAAATATATCAGGTGTAGTAAAAATAAGTCGTTGTATAAGTTCGATCGGGTCACACTACATTGCGTTGGAAAGATGACACTTTGGACAAAAAAAAATTCTGTGAGTTTTCTGATTGGTTGATTCAGTTTTGTTTGAGCGCGCGTCAAAGATGGACACCAGTAAAAAGAAAAAAAGTCATATTTTCCAGTTTTTCTTCGATAAACACGAAAGCGCAAGCTGGGCGGCTGAAATTGTGAACAATGTTTATGTTCCTGATACTGCAGCAGCCAACTACACGGAATTTAGGTTTCGTCAATTGCGTTCCGCTAATTTCGATATCAAAGATTCACCACGCCAATTGTCGATAATGTTGATAAAATCATCGAAATCGTCGAGTCAGACCGTCATGTAAGTACTGTTTGAATTGCCCAGGAGCTAAATATTACACAAAAAATCCGTTTAGAACGATTTGAATAAGTTTGAATCCAAAAAGAAGCTCCATGTTTGGATCCCACACGAGTTAACGTCAAAAAATCCCATGGGCCGAGTTTCCATTTGCGAATCGCTGCTGAATCGCAACAAAGTCGCCCCATTTCCGAAGCGGATGGTGACTGGTGACGAGAAGTGGATCACTTACGATAACGACAAGCAACAACGGTCGTGATGAGTCGGTGCAAACGGTTATCAAGCCAGAATTGACGGTCAGGAAGATTTTGCTGTGTGTTTGGTGGGATTGGCAGAGAATCATCTACTATGAGCTTCTTCCCTACGGCGAAACTTTTAATTCGCACTTGTACTGTCAACAATTTGACCGTCTGAAGGAAGCAATTAGAGATGAAGCATATATACTGAAACATGTATATGGAACAGGTATTTTTTGGAACAGCCAGTACCTAGTACGAAATTCAAAAATACTAGGTGCAAGTATTTTTGTGAGCTATACATGTAATTAAGAATTTTTCCAATAAATTTCTTCTGTTTGATTCATTTAAATCAAACAGCGACATAATAGTATCCTAATATTAATATGTACTCGTACTTCATACTTGCAAGTGCTTTCATACGCGTCTTTCATACTTTCATACTCACGAGTATTTCGTACTTGCTAGTATTTTCGTACCTAGTATTTTCTTACTTCACTGAAAAAAAAACCACATGGCGCCCAGAGCCATGTAACATAGCGCATTATTTATGGTCCCATATGCCATGTACATAGTACTCTGAGCCATGCAATATGGCTCCCAAAGCCATAATGTCAGAATCTGCATAGCGCGTGGTCCTATGTAACATGGCGCAGCATTTATGGTTCCACACGCTATGTACATAGTACCCTTAGCCATGCAGTATAGCTCCCAGCGCCATAATTACATGGCGGAGAAATTATGGCCCCACACGCTATATTCAGTTGTTGGGCTTCAGTTGTTACTGCAATTATAACTCGCAGCCATAGTGTGAGAGGGGATGTATAAATGTCAGTAAGTGTATGTATGATTGTATGATTTTACGACGCATACTGACGTTTTCCATACATGACAATGTATGTCAATGATATCATGAAATCGTATTGATTTTCACTATGAGTTTGCTACCTGCTATTGATTTTGAACGTAATGTCAATTGTCCGAATGATAGATTTAACTGATAAAGTCAACTTTACAAGCGGATTCAGAATCGTTTAATATATTTGACTAAAGTCCCCCACGCCATGTAATATAGTCCCCCACGCCATGTAATATAGTCCCCCACGCCGTGTTATATAGTGCCCCACGCCATGTAATATAGTCCTCCACACCATGTAATTTAGTCCTCTAGGCCATGTAATATTGTCCTCCACGCCATGTTATATAGTCCACCATGCCTTGCACTATAGTCCTCCAAGCCATGTACATGGCGTGGAGGACTATATTACATGGCGTGGAGGACTATAGTACATGGCGTGGAGGGCTATAAGCAAAGCGTCTGCTCCTATGTACTTTTCGCCATGTACTATGGCGTGTGGCGCTATATTTTATCACAATCCCCAAATCGACTATGTACATGGCGCCAGAAGTCCATAAATTATGGCGTCTGGCGCCATGTGTTTTTTCAGTATTGCAAGTGTTTTCGTACCTAGTATTTTCGTAACTAGTATTTTCGTACTTGCAAGTATTTCGTACTTGCAAGTATTTCCGTACTTGATATTGAAAATTTTGCGGGCGGTAGCCCCAAAATTCTATCCACAACTCAGTTATCAAATCAAAACGAAATTTACAGGGTATGTTGATCTTGGTGTGGCGCAGTTGTGGTAGACAGTAATTGCAGTGTTGAATAGGAAAATTTTGATTTATGTTGTATGAGATGCTAGAGCTAGGATGAATAACATAAGGGGCAACTTTATCTCCTCGCTATTGAGAAAAACATCAATCTCAATCTGCAATCCAGTCTTGGTCGTTGTAAGTTTGCTCAAGCAGACAAATTTTTTTTTAAATGTCTAAGTCAAGCAAGATCTGATATAGTGTATTTCTATCTACACTTGTGTATTACTTCCTGACGTCTACAATGATCTGGTGCACCACTCAAAAATGCAATGGTTTAAGAAATCAACAAATGAAAATGCAATACAATGAAGCTCTTTACTATCTCTAATGTCACCAAATATACTATCATTACAAAATCAGAGCTTTCTACTTCCAGAAATTAGGAAAGAATCGGTACTGGGTTATTGTATATACAGTGAGTGCAGATACAGTAAGAGAGTCTTAAAGAGGGTGAATACATAGAGTATTAAAGGGGGTGAATGTAAATAAACATTGAAGTGACAACCGGCTTTAGGAAACAACGAATTCTCAATTTCACTATAAATTTGTGGCAGACTCTATCAAACGAGTTGAAAGAGTGCAAAGGGACGATTGGAGAGGTGAACAAGCTGCGGGTCTCAAACCTGTCATTGCGAAGAATTAGGTGCCTCCCAAAGATACATAAGGAAGGAAGTGAACTTAGGGTAATTGTCACGGCTACAAACGCTCCAACAAGGAGAATCGCAAAGTAGATTGTAGATGAGTGTAGGGCCTTAGGGAAGATTAGCGATAGAACCGTTAAAAATCGAGACGAGGTAATAGAGCGGCTTGGAAGAGTGGTAACAATAGGTTAAGATGAGCTAGTTGTATCATTTGATGTCAAAGCTCTGTTCGCAAGCGTGCCGGTAAAACGAGCACTCACGTTCTTTGAGGGCTGGCTATTAGAGAGGAATAGCTCACCGGAGGAGAGGAGGAGGGCTAAAGACTTTTTTAAACTCGCTTCAGTTTGCATGAATGAGAGTTATTTTACTTTCAGGAGGAAATACTTTAAAGCGATGAATGCAATGGGAAATCCTTTATCCCCACTTATGAGAGATATTTATGGACAGACTGGAGAAGAAACTTTATGAAGAAGGTTCGCTTCCTCGGGTTTGGTTGAGATACGCAGACGACATTCTATATAATTAAAAAAGATGCTTTGGGAGAAACTTTGGAGAAGTTGAACCAAGCACATAAGGACATCAAATTTTCAATGGAAATCGAAAAGAATGAGAAACTACCCTTCTTGGATTTAATGGTCATAAGGAAAGAAGATCTTCTTAGATTTAATATCTACCGGAAGCCCACACACACCCAGAGGACAACACTATCCACGTCTGATCATTGGCATTCCCAAAAATGGCGCCCTTTAATTCGATGATTCACCGGCTATTAACATTGCTCATGGATCAGGAAAGTTTTAACTCAGAAGTTAAATATATTAAAGATACGGCGAGAAAAAATGGGTTTGACGAGAGGATAATTGGAAATCTTGTCAAAAAGAAAAAGTATAGAATACAGCGTGATCTTTTAACGACGCTCTTTACGCAGGAAAAACAAAGAACAGCGATAAGAGATCCAATTATTTTTTCGTCAATATATGAAAAAAGTTTGGGAACTTCTCGAATGCTTTGATATTAAAGCAGTTCCAACCAGCAAAGCTAAAAAATTAGGTACTATACTATGTCACGTGAAAGACAAAAAGGAAAAATGAGGACTTTTATAAAATTACCTGCCCACAATGCGGCAAAATATACATCGGTCAAACGAAACGGTTAGTTGGTGTTAGACTAACGGAACACAAACAGGAAGCAGCTTCAGCGAAGAAAAGGAATACAGCATTAGTACGATCAGCAGTAGCGAGGCACATCTTGGAGGAGGATCACAACATAACATGGGGCAACGTGGAGGTGATTAAGGAGGTACAACAGGTACAAAAACTGGATGCGTATGAAACATATAGAAAACCCCAATGAATAGAAGACTGAACACAGACCAAGGAAACTGTGCATCACCATTGTTCAGGTTAATTTGAACATTCATTTGATGATAGTAAGGTGGAAAATTTAATTAATATAGATCTTTAATTGTATTTAAGTAAAGTAATGAATAGACAATTAGTTGGTAATTAGTATAAGTCAATACTTTGAAAGTAAGCTCTATAAATAACATACCTAAGTTAGATTAAGATTAGACACTGAAGACGAGGGCAGATTACCCTCGAAATATCGATATTTGTCACAAAAATAAATATATCTAGCTTCGAAAGGAAAAATCGGTTTTTTTTTAATGCATGTTCTGCCAAACATGCTCCCTATTGCAACCAACCTGTATCCGAGGTCGTGTATGACTTTGATCCGGTGAATGCATCGAATCTCATACGTTCGAAATGTTTTCCAGGGCTATCATTCGTCCCATCAGGATTGTGGATACACAAACACCTACACTTATCATTCTTACATTCACTACTCACCACACTACTTGACATCAAAATTTATGAATCAAGTAGGTTAAGAAAAAAATGTTTGTTTTGTTGTCAATTAATTTTTTCATATTGGTTGTCAAGTAATTTTTCATGTTGTTTGTCAATTGATTTTTGAAATAAAAACATTAATAAGAGTAAAATATATAATTTCAAACAAAAGCCAAATTGCCAATGCGATTTATTTTTATTTCGTCGCTCCAAAAGTTTAATTTGTACTCATTTTTCCAGGATAAATGTTCCCGTGCGAACTTCATTCTGTTCTTCCGACTAAATGCCGTTACCGGGGCTTTTTCCTGGCTATATTTCTGGTTCCACAAGATGTTTTCAGGACTGTTCTCACCGAAATATCGCTTCTTTCTCCGATGAATATTGACTACTGATCTTTTTGAGTTCCATTTCGATGTGCGGGGCACGTGTTTTAGTGCTGCGTTAACCATTTTAATGGAACATTCTAGCGGCTGGAAATTTGTCGATATGTTAAGCCGAACTCTTTCAAGACTAGAGGAGTGTAACTCGTAGCTTTTCTCATCGTTATTGAAACTTTGAAAATCACGTTTATACTCAGTAAAACTCTTCTAATACTAATTTTCTTCAAAAATCTAGAAAAATCACAAAGGCAAACAAAAATTAATCATACCAAGTCATTTACCTCATTTTGTAATTTATGCAAAGTACACCTCATTAAATTACCAATAAAATGTGCATTCATATCGGTGCGAAGTAAAATGCTGACTGATTGACGTCAAACTTAAATCAATTTTTTCACCCTCCATTGTTCTTTGGTCCGTAGAAATCTTGTTTATCTATTTTCCCAGCCGCATTTGGACGAATCCATAACAATACAACAATACTCCGCAATTCTTCGTCAGATGCAAATCATTTTGAATTATGTTATGGAATGCATACACACACAAAATGCACTTTTTACATTCAAGGTTCATTCGCATCGATTTTGTTTTTATAGTGCTCGCAGAGTTTTAATGACGTATTGTAGCAACATTGGGGCCCTAAATGGCAGAGAAGGAATAATTAGAGAACAAGATGTGACTAGCGATCATTATGGTAAGAGCTTGACAGAAGCACATATGCTATAATGGCCTTTGGAAGTTTGTTTCGTGATTGTATATGAGATTCCTTCACGCATTTTTGTCCTGAAATAAAACTATGCACTAAATCATCATCGGAATTCATCAAATCTCGGCTTTAAAGATGGAAAGAAGCGTGACTGTCATCGATTTTTTTTAATGATATCCACAATCGATAATTTAAATCGGGCGAGAAAACTAAAAGAACACTTTACGCAGAGTTAAAAATGTCCTCGTGTGCATTGTTTTTGATTTTTATACTTGATATAGAAGTATTGTTTGAAACGTAGGAAGGATTTAGTTTATTTTGAAGACTTGATACGGCAACAGAAGTGATGGGACTTGTAAAGAATAAGTTTTTTGGTTGATCTTGCTCTCTAGTGAGTTTTAATTTGGTCGGCATTATGAACCGAGTTCTCATAAAGAACATTATTATAAAGAACCTTTATTATAGAGCCGAATAAATGTACCGGGTGAGAAACAGGGTTCGCCATCAAGTATGTCGGTATGTGAACCTTGAATAACTTTGAGAAAAAAACAACCGATTACCATTAAATTTTGGAATATTTTATTGAAATACAACACCCATTATTTTATTTCAAAAATATTGAAATTTTCGCGGTCGGCAGGTCTAAAATTCTTTCTACCCACATAACTTCCAAAGCAGTCATCGAAATTCACGGAGTAGGTTGATATTGGTGTGGAACAGTTGTAATAGACAATTGGTTGCAGTACTAGTCAAGTGTGGCGTGCATTTGCATTCATTTCCGAGACCAATTTGTTTGCATTCAAGGCAATAAAATACTCTGCCGGATAACATTTATAATTATATGATTCAATTTTTTTTCAGCTTTCAAAACCAAAAATTTCAATTTCAAAGCTCGATATATTTTCATTTTTTGACAGATATCGATATTTCGAGGGTAATCTGCCTTCTTTTTTTAATGTCTATCCGTGTTTGGATTTAGAAATTTTTGAATTGAACTCACAGTTGAATGGTCTCGAAAATGGATTACAGAAATCTATGAATTTGACTCCATAAAAATTATGCTTAAGTCTGGAAAATTTTGATTTTTCACATAAAACATTCTGAATTTGATTTGAGTATCGAAAAAATTATGGATTTGTACCTAGCAAAAATCTATCAATGAAGCTCAAAAATGGTATAATACCCTTTTACATCAAACTATTCCGAATCAAATATCCATATTTCATTTAAAGCAACACGCACCATTCTAACGCAAAAAAAGCTTTAAATTAAAATAAAATTAATTTTATTATCAAGGCCATGCACCGACGCTGCGTCATTGTCATCATTGTTCTGTCCGATTCTGTCGCGCATAATATGCAACTCTACATTAGCATTCTGGATTTCGAGAGTTGTGCGATGCATAATATGATAATTTTACACAAAGATCCTCAATCCTCGATTATGCGAGAAGAATATTAAATACGTGCCTACTTGTCGATGTCCAGCAGTCCACCAGACAACAAAACACGACTCACACCGACAAAACCCGCAAAATGCACAACTTCAAATGACCAACGACGTTCGAAACAAAAGCGTAGATGCATGCTGTAAATGCAAATTATATGTGTCATTAGACTTGTGTGGCCTTGTACGCCAATGTGTGAATAATTATTGTCAGGCAGGGCCTTGTAGTGTTGCTGATTAATAACTGATGGTATTAATAACTGATGTTCCCTAGTCAACACAATTAATTCATTGGGCGTCTCAAGAAGTTGAGACAAGCAAGTAAAGGGTCATGACAAGAGGTGCCACCATTGAGCTCACCGAGTGAGAATATCTAAATTTCCATTCTGCGGGGCTATCTCATGAGTTGCGCAAAAAGTTTCGGCATAGGCTAAAATGATTATTCCCCATTTAGGATGAATCATAAAATTCCATTCAAACATCAATAAAAAGAGCCCATTTAAATACATGAGAGTAAAAAAAACCCCAACAACGACGTTTGGAAGAAGTATGGATGTTTCTTTGGTCAAATCTGAGTGTCCAATGAGTCACAGTCCAGTCATTTTTCTTACAAGAATTCAAGCGGTCAATTGAATAGCAGCACGGCAAATTTGTGACGAGGGAAATCAAAAACCCACAAAACCGCAAACAAACATTTTCAGCTGAATTCTACTGACAAAATAGACTTAAAAAGTTGACTATTTGCAATATGATCAAACGCAGAATATTTTGTTTGATGATATAATAAAGCTTGGTCGAAAATCAAACAGCTTCAAAATGCAGCTTCCTGCATACAGATTTTTTTAGGTACAAAATAAAAGAGTAGAGAATGGTTACGACTACAAAATGAAAAATAACACTGTTATACACCCATACCTCGCTTTACGGCCTAGATACGTTCCACGAAACTTGGCCGCAAAGCGAAAAGCCGTATAATGAATCAATTATTCTTATACAAATTCTTACAAATTCAATGCCATCGGTTCCGAATTTGTTAAATATGTAACATGGTTTATCATTCAAAATGTATTTTATCTTTTTATTACATTTAAATCAAAAATACATACATAACAAGTACATACATTCGTACATAAAATAATAACAGACTACAAAAACCAACAACAATCTATGTACAAAAATGAAACAACTTCATGTTACATAAAATATGTGTAATTTTTTTTTTAAATGGCTTTAATCTGAAGACGATGAAAAAATGGTAACCTGCAGACAGAGATTTTCCTACACCCCCTTAATACCCCCCTGGAAAGTGCATACACCCCCCTAACACGGACAATTTTCCTACACAAAGGGACCTTTGTGTCCTTTGTTCCATAGGGACACCCCTCCTAAAATTCTGAACACACCCCCAAGTAAAATGACTGAGAAAACCCCTGCCTGCAGATCACTGTCGTCATCATTTTCCGCTGGTAAGGATGGACCTGGCTTAAAAAATTGTCCAACGTTGTTTGTCTTCCCTTCTTGTCTATTTCGTTCTTCAGTGATTTATAACAGCTAATAGCGTTACATTCGACGTCAGGATCGTTTTCAAGGAGGAAGTTTATTTCTTGTTCGAAATAGGAAAAAGCTTTCGACAAATTTTTTGAAGTTAGCTGTTTGTATACAACAAGCTCTGTCTCTTCATCAAATGCCGGTTCTGCTTGCAACTGAATGAGTTCCTCATATGAAAGGGGTTCCCTATCAGCTTCAAGTAGATCAAGCACATAACTTATAAGTTGTCGGAAAGTTTGGCGTAGGTGGCTATTGCATCCTGATCCATTGGTTGGATCAGAGCTGTTGTATTTTTCGGAAGGTACTTAATCATGACATCTTCAGATAGTTTGGATAAATTAGTAGGATGTGTTATGTAATCTAGTACTAAAACATGTAGCCTAGTACTTAAGCAACATTCATTCTCTACAACCTGTTTCTCATAATATTAAACATAGTGTGTAATAGTTAGTTATAAGCGAGACACAGAACAATACAGATGTTCTAATTGAAAACCAGTTGTTTTATTATAAGCGAAAACTAGTGAGAGCATACAAAACATGGCGCAGTCGTAAAACACAATGGATTAGTGGATTATGTGGAATTTGCGATCGAGAAAAGAAAAACCAGCAGAACTAGTCTCAAATGAAGAATCACTGGTGCAAATCGAAGACCAACACGACGACACAGTAAGTAAATTTGAAAATTTTGGCAAACAAGAAATCAAATCAGAAGAAAGTGAAATTGAAATAAAAACGAAAAGGCAATTTGTAAATACAGTGCCGAAAATGGAATTTAAATCACCCGAACCGCTATCAATGGATGGTAATCTGTCTGAAAATTTCAAAAAATTCAAGATTTGATATTTATTTGAAAGCGTCGGAGAGTGATAAGAAAAGTGAAGAGATTAAAATTGCAATTCTTTTGAATGTAATCGGTGATGATGCATTAGAAGTGTATAACACGATGCAAATCAGTGGCAATGATACCACTTCACTTAACGGTGTACTTCAGGAATTTGAAAAGTATTGCAACCCGAAGAAAGACGAGGTGTGTCAACGATATAAATTGTACAGTCGAGTGCAATTGGAAGGTGAAAGTTTTGACCATTTTATCACTGAGATAAAGCAACTGGCGATTTCATGTGAAAAACCCTAAAATCGAAAAAATGGATTGCCTTTATTGAAGTAGGTGGAAAACTTTTCGAAAGATTGGTAAACCAATATATAAATATTGGCTTTGGGTCCTATTATGTTGATGAAGATCATAACATCATGCGATGCTTTAAATGCCAAGGCTACAACCATAAGACAACAGATTGCCCATCAAAGGAAGAATCATGTGCGAAGTGTGCCGGGAACCATCGGACCAGTACATGCACTGCAACATCAATAAAATGCGTAAATTGCTCCATCAAAAAACATCTACATACACAGCACCGTGCTGACAGTTTCGAATGCCCAGAATTAAAAAAGTTGATTTTGATAAACCAAAAAAAAACTAATTATGGTTATTAGTTCAAGTACCCCCAATAAAGCTGAGACCTTAAATATTGTATATGCAAACATCAGAAGCATTCGGAACAAGATCGATGACATAAATGTCTACCTTTCTTCCAGGAATGATATTGATATATTAGTTTTAAACGAAATATGGATATACCGAAATGAAGAGGCATTATATACGCCAAATGGATATGATGGCTATGTCTGCTGCAGGCAATCAGGGCGTGGTGGAGGCGCAGCTATATTTATAAAAAAATCTCACATTCGGTCTAGACTGATCATGATGACAGACAAATACAATTCTATTATAGTGGAACTACAACTAAAAAAGGAAAAAATTAAAATCGGAACATTTTATAAAGCGCCTAGTGACGACGACAGCCTTTTTCTACACCACATCGATGAACTTCTCTCGCTACATGACAAATTAATTACAATAGCCGATACCAACATCGATCTTTTAGCCACGTCAACAGTAATGAAAGCATACTCTGATATAATTGTGGCCAATAACGGAGTTATTTTAAATACAACCAAGCCAACAAGAGTAACACAAACTTCTAAGACCTTGATAGATCATGTAATAATAAAACATCCACAGTTATTAGATCGAATATCATACGCGGATAATGATTGGCCTGGGTTAGACCACAAGATTATAAAAATATCGATCGTTGAATGCGAAAATATAAAACCACAGCCCAGGATGATAGCCATCAATTCAACTGATAAGAGGAAATTCGTGAAATATGTAATTGATGAATTAAAAATGAGGCCAAATGCTACTATAGAAGGTTTAATCGATATTATATCGAAAGCAAAAGAAAAAGCGACATCAGCCAAACACGTAAGAGTTCGGCAGGAATCATGGATTACTAAGAAAGTTATTGATGCTGCTAAACGCAAAAGAACTGCTTACAAAAGATACATAGCAAATCAAAATTGTGCTATGAAAAAACAAGATTATCTATTAAAAAAAAAGGAATCAAATAAGATTACGCAGGAGGCAAAGAAACGTTATTTTGCCAATAAATTCGAGAACGCAGCTGGAAATAGTGCTAAATATTGGAAAATAATTAAAGAAGTGACATCAACTTCAAAGGATACAATGCATATGACATGCATAAATGAACTATGTGTGAATGGAACCCTGTTAAATGATCCCTCTCTTGTGACTCAACATCTAAATAATTACTTCGCAACCATCGGGACTAATCTTACACAGCAGCAGCAAGCTACTTATGGCTCAGATATCAACATAAAAGTGAATACTTTAACGTCCATGCATTTACGCACTACATCACGGAAAGAAATATCTGAAATAATAGATAATTTAAAAGCTGGAGTATCTCCAGGACTCGATGCAATCACTTCCGAAGACATCAAACTGTTGAAGAACTACATAATAAATATATTAACAGCCAACATCAATGAACACCTTAAAACTGGTTCCTTCCCTGATTGCCTTAAATTAACAAGAATCACTCCTGTATTTAAAGGAGGAGATCGTGCAAATCCATCAAATTACCGCCCCATTGCTGTCACCAGTATTATGAGCAAAATATTTGAGAAGGTAATAAATTCAAGAATATTACAATTCTTAGAAGAAAATTCAATCTTGGCTCCAGTTCAGTATGGGTTCCAACAACATAGTAGCACGTTAGCGGCAACCTTGGATGCAGTGCACTTTATAAACTCTACGCTGGATAAGGGAAATCATGCCGCAGCTATCTTCATTGACTTACAAAAAGCTTTCGACACCATCGACCATGGAATTTTACTAGAACGATTAAGTAAATACGGATTTGGGGATAAAATAAAGCTACTAGTCAGAAATTACCTAATAAATAGGCGGATAGTAACCAAAAATTCTAATTACGTCAGCCGAGAATGTGAAGTAAATATCGGTGTACCACAAGGATCTATCCTCGGCCCGCTTCTTTTTCTGCTATACGTGAACAGCATACAGGACATTCAGCTATCTTGCAAAATTGTGCTCTTTGCGGACGATACCCTTCTTCTTTATTCCGGGAATGAAGAATTGACACTACAGAACACTATAAATGCAGATTTAGAACGATATTTCAGCTGGCTTCAGAAAAGTAAACTAGTTCTTAACATCCATAAGACTAAATACATTGTGTTTCAGCAGAGGAACAAACGTCCAGTGAACCTACGCATCCAAATAAATGGGGTACAGCTCGAAAATGTAAATTCAATTAAATATCTAGGATTGGTGCTAGATGATAAAATGACATGGGCAAACCACATCAACAGCATCAGATGCAAAGTGGCACCTATGATAGGTGTAATAAAAAGGTTTGAATTTATACCTTTACAAACCAAGCTTACCATTTACCATGCGTACATTGTTTCCTTAATCACATATGGAGTGCTGTTGTGGAGCCAGACTTCCAAACACAACATTGAGCTTATTGGAAGACTTATGACCAAAGCTATCAAAACAATTCATAAAATGCCCACACTTACCTCAACTTCAACGGTATATGCTAGAACTGGGCTTCTAAATATCAACAAACTTATACTGCTTGAGCGAGGTAAATTGATTTATAAGATTTTAACGAAACAGCTCAAATGGCCAAACATTCTTCGAACTGTTGGTGAGTCCACCAATATTCCAACAAGAAATGCGGGTAATTTATCAGTGCAAACTCCAAGGACGGAAAGAATGAAGACCGACCCTGTACAGGAAGCAATACAATTTTTTAACACACTGCCTAATTCGGTTAAACATTCGGAAAACTTAGTAGAGTTTAAAGAAAATCTGAAGATCTACATCGGAAGAGCACACTGCTAATGAAATCCAGAGTTTTTTGTAAACTTTTCTCTGGACGCACGTCATGATGACAAATAAAATGTACACAATATGACATAAAGTACTAACTATAAAAAAGCAAGATGGTACTATCCCTTATACCAATACACCAATTGTCTGGGAAGTACTAGGAATAATTATTTACTGATGATTTTGTGATGCACACGGACCGTGCATATTGAGTGATGGAGAGAGTGGAGTGAAGGAGGTATAAAAAAAAAAAAAAAAATTCGAAGGCACGGATTCGGCATTCGGTCAAAGAAATGTCAGGAATCGCTCTTAACGGTAGGTAACATAACGTTAGAGGAAACCATAAAAAAATGCCGTCTGTATGAGCTGGATAGAACGAGACTGGAAGATGTGCAAAATACCAAAGTGAGCATGATAAAACATAAATTTAACGGTGAAAGAGAAAAACCAAAAAATTGTAATATCAATGATTATAAGACTAGATGTACAAATCAATCAAACAAACTAAATACTAATCGGAAATTTTTCAATTTTAGCGAAAATACAAAACATGAAAATACAATTAAAAATATGTACAGTGTTGTTCGCGATGTCACACGTCTCATCAGATAATGAAGTGTCCAGCATTCGGAAAGAAATGCAAAAAGTGCAACAAACTAAATCATTTCGCGATAGCATGTAAGACGAAAAACGTTCGAGAACTTAGCAGTAAAACTGATGAATTGGAAAAAACAGGTGATTCAAGTTTTTATGTACACAACATAACAGAAAACTGTAAATATTGTTGGGTGCAAAATATTTTGGTCGAAAAGGTGGGGATAGATTTCAAGCTAGATACAGGTGCCGAAGTGAATGTACTTCCTTTGAAATTTTTAAAAAGAATGAATAAGCAAAATCAGATACAGTCTACTAAAGTGACACTTGCGCATATGGGGGTCATACGATTTTACCTGTAGGTATTATTTCCTTGAAGTGCGAATATAGAAGTATCTCATCAATACAGGAATTTGTAATAGTAGATAATAATTCAGTTCCAATTTTAGGCATAAAAGGATGCATTGAGCTTGAGTTGATAAAGAGAGTAGATTCTATTGACAAGAAGAAAAAAAGCTTAATGCTGGAGTATTTTGATTTGTTTTCTGATTTGGGTAGATTTCCCATTAAATGCAGTCTGAAAATTGATCCGCGAATCAATGCTACAGTCAAACCTCCTAGGAGAATTCCAAATGCGTTATATAGAAGAGTTAGAACATTTAGAGAAACTTAAAGTAATCGAAAAAGTTGAAAATCCAAGTGGATGGATAAATAGTCTTGTAATAATAGAAAAGTCAGATAAATCTGTTAGATTATGTCTAGATCCAAGAGATCTAAACAAAGCAATTATATCCGAACCATTTTTGATTCCAAATTTAGAAGAGATTAAATCAAAACTGAGTGGGATGAAATACTTTTCAGTACTTGATTTCAAAAACGTATTTTGGCAAGTAGAATTAGATACAGAATCAAGTTTACTTTGCACATTTAGCTCACCATTTGGATTTTATAGGTTTAAAAGATTACCTTTTGGCATAAAATCGGCTCCGCAAATCTTTCAAAAATACACTTACAAAAATTTTTGTCATTTGCCTGGGACTTTAGCATACATCGATGATTTGATAATCTTCGGGAAAACAGAAAGTGAACATGACCGTAATCGTCAGAAAAAGCACGTCAGCTTAATGGAAGATTTAATTCAGCTAAGTTTCAATACAAAAAAGAGAGAGTAAATTACGTTGGTCACGTCTTCTCGAAAACTGGAATCAAACCAGATCCTGATAGAGTGACAGCTTTACTTTGTCTAAAAAACCCTAAAAATAAGAAAGAACTACAAAGAATATTGGGAATGATAAATTACCTTAGAGCATTCGTTCCAAACTTAGCAGAAGTCTCAGAGCCTTTTAGAGCACTATTAAGAAATAATACTGAATACATCTGGCTGCAATCTCATATTGATAGTTTAAATAAAATCAAACAATTAGTAGCCAACGCCCCCACTTTACAAATATATGACGAAAATAAGCCTCTGGTGCTTCAGTGTGATGCTTCTCAGAGTGGCTTGGGATGTTGTTTGATGCAAGAAGGCAAGCCTTTAAGCTATGCATCTCGAAGCCTCACGCCATCAGAGATAAATTATGCACAAATTGAGAAAGAGCTATTGGCGATTACATTTGCGTGCAATAAATTTCATTTTTATATATATGGCAAGACAACTACAGTCCATACTGACCACAAACCTCTTGTTTCGAAATTTCAAAAAGAACTTAATAAAGTTTATTCAACACGTTTACAAAGAATGAAACTTAAACTTCTAAAATATGATTTAAAAATAGAGTATGTTCCGGGAAAATACTTGCATATCGCTGATCTTTTATCTAGATCTTATTTAAAAAGTACTAAAAGCTATGAAGATGATGATTTTAATGAAATTATTCATACTATAAATATTAGTGAAGATAGACAACAACAACTTAAAGCAGCTACAAATGATGATTTTGTGTTGCGCAAACTGAAACAAGCCATAGCAACGGGTTGGGTAGGAGGTAGAAGCAAAGTAGATGATGATATAAAACAGTTTTATAATTTAAAAGACGATATTTATTTAGAAGATGGAATATTATTTTATCAAGATAGAGTAATTGTTCCGTGTAGTTTGCAAGCTGAATATTTAAACTTTCTTCATGAAAGTCATTTGGGGGTATTGAAAACCAAAGAAAGAGCCAAAAGTCTTTTATATTGGACAACTTTAAATAATGATATAGAGAAGTTAATAAATGCTTGCACTGTTTGTCAAAAATATAGAAGTTCTTTGAGAAAAGACTCCTTAATTCCTCACGAGGTGCCATCTTTACCGTTCATAAAAGTTGCACTAGATCTATTTGAATTTAATAAGAAAAATTATCTGGTTTTAGTAGATTATTACTCTCATTGGTTAGAAATAGTCCCTTTGAGTAACAAATCTGTAGGTGAAATCATCAAAAAACTTAGAACGATATTTGCAACGCATGGCTACCCAAAAGAGATAATTACTGACAACTCACCCTTTAACTATTATGAAGCCCTTCAGTTCGCAAAAAATATTGGTGCTAGGTTCATTTTTAGCAGTCCCTATTATCCCAAATCAAATGAGCTTGCGGAAAAATATGTTGACATTAGTAAAAACTTGCTATTGAAATCTTCAGCTATTGGATTTGAAAACGCTTTACTAGAATATAGAAACACACCTTTGATTGGATTAGATTATTCTCCTGCATAACTATTGTTGAGTAGACGCACAAGAACCAAGCTTCCTATAAATGATAATCTTTTAAAACCTGCGATAGCTCAAGATGCGTACAAAAAGATGTTAGCCCAGAGAGAGAAGTCTGTAAAGTTTTACAATGCTAGGGCCAACAAAAATAAGGAAGTATTAAACGTAGGAGACGAAGTATGGATTCGAAACCAGAATAAGAGATGGTACCCAGGTAAAATAGTGTCACAACAGGCATGCCCAAGGTCATTCATAGTGGAGCTTGATGAGGGTGTTACATATCGTCGTAACCAAATACATATTCGGAAACGATACACCAACTTGCGAAGCAAATCCAAATGACGTGTAACATCGAGAACAACGTTAAAGATGTGAATGAATTTAAAATTGAAACTTAAATTTAATTTAATGAATTTGTGTGTAGAATAGAAAATGAGTAGAATTATGAAATTAATCATGAATTAGCTTTTGAAATATAACATGAATAGTTTTGGAATGTTGTAAAAAAGTATATTTTAATTAAAATGTTTCATTTTTTTAAGAAGGAGGATGTTATGTAATCTAGTACTAAAACATGTAGCCTAGTACTTAAGCAACATTCATTCTCTACAACCTGTTTCTCATAATATTAAACATAGTGTGTAATAGTTAGTTATAAGCGAGACACAGAACAATACAGATGTTCTAATTGAAAACCAGTTGTTTTATTATAAGCGAAAACTAGTGAGAGCATACAAAACAGGATGCACTGGTGCATTATCCAAAATTAGCAAAGCCTTGTTGCTTAAGTTATTGTCTCGCAAATATTTTTTCACTTCTGTACAAAAGTGAAACAATCCTCAAAAGTAGCTTTAGACATCCAAGATTTCTTGTTGAATCTCCATATGACGTAATTGATTTTTATTTAGTCCATAACGCTCGTAAAAAAGAGGAAATAAAAAAGGGTGTGCATCGAGATTGCGCTTATGCAAGATTGGCAACATGTAGATATATCGACATCGAAAAAAAGTTTTTTTTGCCGTTATAGCGAAACATTTTAGGCCGTAAATCGAAAACGTGCCTTAATTGAAGAGGGCCGTTATAGCGAAATGCCGTATAAAGAGCGGCCGTATAGCGAGTTATGGGTGTATCACATCCAGGGGCGTGCATTTCATATAGGCACAAAAGCACTGCCTACCCTGCTGTGTTGCTTATCTGTTTCTTTATATTTATTTTACTAATATATATCTATCTACAATTCAAAAAATTTGATTTAAAATTGAAAAATAAATCGATATGAATTACACGCATCTGGCAACTACCTATATTTCATACTCTAATTTCCTCATTTCCGATTTCGCATGCATAGTCCAGCAAAGTAAGTAAAAAAAACAACCAAATATGAGCGTTGAAAGGCATGCAACCCATAGATATAGAGAGGAATGGATACGAAATGGGCCGAGAGAAATGAAGCAATTTTCGACCTCTGGTGTAGTTGTGTGAGCGAGAGGTCGCAATGTGTTTGTATGACGAGGGCGGCGTGAAATATTGGAAAATTAAAGGGCAACTTTTTTGGTGCAAATAAAAATTTGTTAATATTGATGTAATGTAATTCACGTCAATAGCGAATCAATGAGTTTCGATTTGCATTAAAACTGTGCGTAGTATTTTAATTAGTTGTGCGGCAGCTGAACAGGTTTTTTTTTTATGAAAATGATTAGCTCTGAGCAGAGCTGAAGTCTGTTCGCGTACTTTCAGTCACAGAATTTTTGTGAATCATGTGGTGGGGGATATTCAGGAAAAGTACGAAAACGCTCTGATTGCATTTCCGGAAAAGATTCAGTTGTCGGTTTTTGTGAGAACAATAGTAATTAGAAAGTCATTCTAAGTGGTGATAAATTATCGCCACAAAAATATGCGATCTTCAAAACAACATTATGCAAAAATATGTTGCTTGCCGCGCACATTTGGAAATTTTTACTCGCGACACGCGTTTCACATTTTTCACTGTTTTTCAATAGCTCAGACTCTACTGAAATTTAATGAAAGAGGCGAAATTTTCAGCATTGAGTAAAACGAAGTACATAAACGGCTTCAAAGCACGCGAATAGACCTAATTGTTGCCGTGTTGCCACATAACGCAGATCACTTAGCATAATTCCGTGAAAAAAAACTTCACTTGGATTTATTTGGTAGAGAAATTCTAAATTCAATTTCAGCGGCACTGAGTCACTTTATTAGGCTCAAAAACTATTCAAATAAAACAATCTGAAATAAATGTTTTAATCTAACGAGTATTAAAAAAGTTTCAAATTATATATACACTCAAGACATTTACGCGCAAATAATGTTAGAAAATTCTCGGCATCCACAAAAAAACAAACAATTTATAGAGGTTATTGATTTCTGATCTGGTTCCCTTCTAGTCTATAAATCAGCATAGACAACGTATATCGTCTCTAAAGCTAAAGCCGATAATATTTTATTGTATTATTTAAAATGGTACTATTTTGTAATTTTGTAAATTTTGTAAATGCGCTCAAGCTGTATAGCCTTTGTCTGAAAAAATCACTTCACATATCGCGGCGTCTATTTCGACACAAGTTTTACTTGCAATATTTGCTGTGGTAAATTCAAATATTGTTTACTTACCGGAAAAAAGAAATCGCCCTCGCACTGCGTTTATAATCACTATCACAATTCACAACACTACACTTCATTTTGCTCAATACGAATATTAACGCTTCCACTCGCCGTAAATTTTGCTTTCAAAATGTGCGAATACAGATTCTTCGCACATTTCTTGTACGAAATGATCCTCAAGCACATGTTTTTAATTACCTTTTTCCCGACAAATCGTCCCAACGTCATATACAAAATTCTTCGCACTTTTCTTGTAACAAAAGGATATATTTCTTTCAGGTAAAACATATTTTTTCAAAATTCATGATCCCTTTGTTTTACATTATGTTCCCACCCTACAAATTTGTCCCTACATCGCATGTAAAATCTTGGCTTTTTTCAACCAAGGGGACGTATTTATTTCAGGTTAAATAGGTTATTTCCCGAAATTAGCGATCCTTTTGTTTTAAATTATCTTCCCACTCTACAAATCGTCCCTCCATTGTATGTAAAATAATCGCACTTTTTTGTAGCAAACGGACATATTTATTACAGGTAAAATAGGTTTTTCAAAATTAATAAATTACGTTTCCACCCTAGAGATCGTCTTTACAAAGCCCAGGAAAAAGAAAGTAAATTGATATGCTTCATACGAGAGAGTGGCAAGAGTGGTATACATGTTTTTTTATATGAACGAGCTCATAGATTTGATTGCCATAAATGCAAATTTGATTCCCATAAATTTGATGCCATAAATGTTCGATCGGGTTTAAGTTCGGTAATAGCATTTGGACAGTAACAAATAGCCCAAAGCCTACATTGCTCCAGATACATGCGAAAATTGTATAAAATGCCTTATTTTTCAGCACTTTGTTTAATATTTCTTTTAAGAATACCCAGGCAACACGTTTGATCCATCCTACCATTCACAAAATCTATATATAGCATAATGTTTCCTCCGTTGTATTTTACAGTGGAAGTAGTATGTTCCCTCCTAAACTCTGTATTAAACATTCGCCGAACATATTGCCGCTTATTAGATTCAAAAACATTAATTTTTACTTCAGCAACAAAAATTATGGACTTTCAGAATTATTTAGGCTTTTTGCGCACTCTTAAGCGAAACGTTATTTAACAAATCAATTATTTTTAACTATTATAAGGTTAGCTTCCGCCATTCTGCCCTTTAAATTCGCTTTCTTTTTTGAATTTCGAATAATTTGAGTAGAGACTTTCTTTTCAACTCGTTTGTTCACCTTAATTTGTAAAACTGGGGCACTTAATTTAGGGATTTTCATAATTTTTCTGATAATCCACTTTTTTCACACTCAGATAAGATTTTAGGCCTTTCTGACCGATGCTTTGTTTCAAAAAATTTGGTTGATTTATTTATTGTTATTACATTTCTCACTGTATGTCTTTTATAATTAATTTTATACCTATGACGCAAATAATGCAACAACAATAATATTATTTCTTGATTAGCCACCTTATTCAACGTATTTTCTATTAAAGGCTGGTACTGAGTTCGAGTTCACGTGAAATTTTGACATGTTTCCATTATCTGGTCATTCTTTCGAGCGAAAATTTTGACAACGGAGAAAAGCAGAGACACTGCTCATTCTTGACGGATAAAATGTCAAGAATTTCACTTTTCGATCGATTTTCTTATTGGAAAGTCATTTGCACTGCTCAATTTTCAAATTGAAACAGTAAATGTCACCTTTTCGCTCGAAAGAATGAACTGCACAAACTAAATTGGCGTGAAATGATTGACAACATGTTTCAGTGCCATCTATGTTTTCAAAGCGAAAGCAACTTCAAAGCAACTTTTCATGCGAAGAACACAGTACCAAACTTGCTTATTTTCAAGCGAAATTTTCGCCGAAACAGATTTCGCGCGAAATTTTGTATGAAAATTTCACGTGAAATCGAACTCAGTACTATGCTTAACATAAAAAAGTAAACTATAGTGTAAGAAATACCATTTAGAAAATTTAATTTGCAGACAAACACAGCCATCAAATCTAAAATTCTTTAAATTCCCTAAAATAGATATATTTGAAATCAAACTGAAATAAAATTTTCGCGACCAAAACACTTGCTAATTTATTTTCAATCAACCGGTTTGCCTACCAACGTAACATAAAACATCTACATGCGTATAGATCATTTAGCATCATAATCTGCACGCAGCATTCGTAAATAGTAGCTCCAGTCAATTACGAAGTTTACTTCTGCTACTTTAAATCGTTCATTCACACCGGTTTTCATCGTTCGAACAATTTTCTTCACCTAAATGACGTCAATTCATATAATTGATCAAACTTAATGCCCCTACACGCTATCAAGCTTTCCCCGCCTATGAACAAAAGCAATCAATAAAAATGGCGATCGGGCGGTTTGACACATGTTTTATTTTCGTGTTTTCATCAATTAAAAGTATAAATGTTTAGATTGATCAATAAACAGTGTGAAAGTAAAAAGTGTTTTGCACCAATTACTCATAGGATTTCGCCCTAGAATGTGTGATGTAAGAACAAATTCAATTTGAATCAATGTACCTCTTTTTACCGGATTTAGGATAGAAAGCTTTCGAATTGTGGAAAGAAATGGTTGTTATATGTATGCAAGCAACATTTTCGACCTCCCCTTACAAAATAACATCAAATTTCATTCAGAAAATTTGATTAATTTTGAAATTACTGCCCCATGTGACACATATTTTATTTTCCCTGCTATTCCAACTAACCCGAAAATCGACCATGTTCACAACAATAGAAATGTATGGAAATGTTTGTTTACATAGAGAGTCAACAGCGCAGAAGGGTATAGTGTGCGGCATTGAGGGGAAAGCTTTTTTGCAGAGAGTAAGTTGCATATGTAGTAAAAATGCTTCATTCACGTACGGGTTCATGGATTATCATTTCGTGTCCATTCTTTATATGTCTATGATGCAACCTCAGTGCCTTTACCTTACGCACACCTTCAAATAAATTTCGTATCGATACACTACGGCCAACTGCTCTCAGCTTCAACAGTATGTGCAAGATTTTATATCAGCCAAAGGCATGCCTGCCTTCATGAATGAGAAATGATACGCCGCTGCATGACGTCAATGCTCGCTGTGCAAGGGGAAGTAGCTTGCAGGTATACATCACAAGTGCACGACGGTGCACAGGCTCGGGCAAACCCATAGTTGAGTTTTTACTATGCAGGGGAGTTGCCAGAACAAATAGTTGTACGTGTATAAATATATAACTTTGATGTCAAATCTAAGTGTCATTTTTGTATGTTAGTGTCTCAGATAGGAAATTTTAAAAATTATAATATTCTTGATTAAAAATAAAAAAGTTACACATTTTTTCTCGAGACAGAATTTCTATAGGAAAATTCAATGTTTGCCAAAAAATTATCTCAGCAGACAAAATGACACAAGAATTAAATTTAACTTAAAAAAAAGGGAATGCTACCCATCGCTTGCCAAATTTATTTGGCTGAAAGCGCACTAAGCGGTTTTTTTGTTTACCATGTATCATATTCGCCAGTACAAAAAATGTGTGGAATGACACTAAATATGTAGATTTCTCCAATACCGATAGACATTGAAGAAGAAGGCAGATTACATTCGAAATATCAATATCCGGAAAGAAATTAATATACATGAAAAATTGACGAAGCTGCTGTACAGGCTAGGTAATATCATTAGCGTGTAAGGAATAGGAATAAACCAAAAGAGCCAGCAAGCAAAAATAGTAAAGCCGCTAGACTTTAAACTTTCTTTGTTTATTAAACATTAAGTTAGACTAACCTATAATAAAAAATATTTTCAATTGATTCCTGATTTTTCGTTTGGCTGTAATGTTTACTTCTAAGAGTATGTAGCTGCCTACCCTGCGTGAAGAGCTTATGCACGCCACTGATCACATCCACAAAGCAAAGTTGCCCTCTCCCTGCAACACTTTTGGGGTCTTTGGTCTTGGAGGTAGTAGAAATTCAATTTTGAGCCCATTTTCAGAAAATTCAGCATGTTTAGTTTCCTCTGTGAATGTCCAAATGACACAAACTTATCATATCTGTACGAAAACAAGTTTCGAGTTCTTTCTTTGTGTTTTAGAGAGAGATACTGTTTGAATATTACGCGAGTTTTCACTTGGCTCAACAGCAACTTACTCTATTGTGGGTTCGTAGGATTTTCAAAAAAATCATGGTTAAGTGCAATAAAAGTAAATGCAAAAATCAATAAGAAAAATAATCTGCAGAGCGCTTGTTATTATCTGGTCTACGGTAAAGCTCAATTTGGTCAAGTTAACTAATTATGCATTTAGACATAAGCTTTTTTTAATTCGTCCAAAACATCACTACTCTCAATTCCTTCGGATTCCTTATATGACCTTATGTTTGAGTTCTAAAAAAATCTTTTGAATCTCTTAAAAGCAGCAAAAACCAACATAATTCAGTGACAAACAACATAGCTAAGTGAAAAAAAATTCTAGCGCACCTGAACCGCTAGAAACACTCTTGTTCGAAGAACAGTAGGAGAATTG
The DNA here is from genome assembly GCA_947369275.1 of Nemotelus nigrinus. Taxonomy (NCBI): domain Eukaryota; kingdom Metazoa; phylum Arthropoda; class Insecta; order Diptera; family Stratiomyidae; genus Nemotelus; species Nemotelus nigrinus. The sequence goes on along the minus strand of OX376373.1, from coordinate 102,036,982 downwards.
TGCAGGTTTTGAGTGCATATTCCACCACATGAGCTGCTTATTACGGCCAAACTGTTTCAAACGCTACGTTTACTTTGGTCTCAAGAATGCATGATAACTCATATGGTGGAAGGTTTCAGATATTACCACTGGCATGAATTTCAACGTTTATGAGAGCAAAACACGGGTTAATTATATTCGTTATCAGTTGCTTATTTCACAAAATTTTGAAAGAAGCATCTCATATAACATCAATGAAGAAAATGCTCAGTGCCTGCAGCACTGTAACTGAAGTTGGTGTTTGGGGCTGCGATCCGAAAAATTTGCAGAACTTTGGGAATTGAAACATCGGTTATTTATTTTCATTGTAAATGTTTCCGGTATGAATATTAACTGTAAGCATTTATTGATACAAAAGTAGCACAACCGACTCGTGCTGGCAACCTTTTGCCAGTATCAATGCCAAGAATATATCACATCTGTTTCACATTGAAATTAACCTACCCTGCGAAATTCGTCTCGATCCGATGACTGCATTCGAAGTTATAGGAGTATAAAGCAATTGACGGTCACCAGCCGCGAAATTTTTCAAATAATCGAAAACTTAATGTTTGCTGTTTATTGTCGCTACAATATCATTACCATTTGAAAATTTGACGATAAAATCGCTTAATAAAGATATTGTAAATAAACACAAAACCAACAATAGCTGGCAACCCTATCGTGGCTTTTCAACGAAATTCGGCCTGAATAATGCCAACAATAGGTTCCATTTATTGTATGAAATGCACTGGAAGTTAAAGGGCAAAAAGCTTTATATTCCTGAGCGAAGTTTCAAAACCAGACACAAAACTTACCATAGCTGGCAGCACCAATCGAATTTTTCAACCAAATTTCTACCAAACACGGATTAAAGTAAGGTTCAGCTATAATGTCAATTTCATGAAAATCTGCTAACTGAATCAGAATTCATAGGGCAAAAAGCAGTTTTTTTCTTTGAAATTTTCAAGATGGTACCACTAGCACAGAGTTGGCCACAATTCAAAATCGCTTCTATCAGATTTGGTCCTATTTAAGTCCAATGTATTCTGTGAATATCAACTGTATCTGATTATTGGTTTGTGAGTTCCCGCGAACAGAAGTTGGGCAACCCTTTCCCAAGAAATTGGGCAAGGTTTACCGTTCTTGTCCGACATGTAAGTTCCAAAGTTTTACTTTGACTGTGTAGATAAAGCATAAGATTTGTATACAAGTTGATATTTATTGTAAGAAACGGACATATTTTAGGAGATTCGATGGTTTGTATGTTTTCACTTTCAGTGCCTGCCATAGCTACAGGGTTGCGCCAGCACGTTCATCAAAAACTATGCAAGTGTGGAACTTAAAGACATTAATTTGTCCTTTAAGTTTCATAATGATTTGATAATCTAGTAAAAAGTTATTGCAATTATAAAATTTAGAAATTTTCCCAGTCTCATTTCCTCACACATAGGATTGAAAATTTCAAAAACATTATCATATTCACATTAAGAACACGTTCAGAATTCATTACATAAACTTTATTTTTGGAAAAGCTATTTTTTGACAGAATAGGTATATTTAAAATATCACTAAAATGGCCGCCGGCGCCAAAGGGTTAGAGATTATTAACTTTTTGTGAGACCTGACACTATTCTGCATATACACCAATGTATCCTGAAAATGTCAGTTTAATCAGATGGCGCGTTCCTGAGATTTTTT